>JABSSW010000022.1:0-572002 GCA_018902385.1 Physcia stellaris | reverse complement strand
AAATCTCTGAGTGTAATAATCTGCTGTCGGAAGCTGATCTTGACGTCTCCTGCGTCGCCATAACGGGTTCCAATGAGCACACCTAGTTTGGCATTTTCAATTCGCATTTGCGAGAACATTTCTATCAGAAGCCTTGCGGTATATCTCCTTCGAACAAAGACGATACATCTGTGATGCGCCGACTCCTTGAAAATGTGCTCCAAGTATTTTTTCAGAATCAAAAGTTTTGGGCTTATGTTGTTGTAAAAATTATCCGTAACCTTTTGAAAAGTCCACTGGCTGACAACTTCTTGTGCCTTTCGAATTTGTTCGAGCTCGGCGTCGAGCTGTGAGGCGGACCGCGCTTCTCTCGCTGCGTTGTGTAACCTTTCGGTTTTTCGCTCAATCTTGCGTGCTTCTTCGTCCTTCAAAGCTAGATGCCACACATGATCTGCACACCATTCACCTAATTCCGAAGCAGCCTCTTGGGCGAAAGCGAGGACTTTACGTACGGACTCCAGGTCTCCGAACGTTGCTTTCAAGCGTTCGCATAGAGGTGTAAGGTATGGAGGCTGAAGCCTTGGATACTTCAAAGCACGCTCTTTAGGGCGGCTTATGGACATACGGAGGAGCGATAGGTCTGCAGCCGTAGCAATTTGACAGTCCAGCATGAGCTCCAGCCCCCTGCTAGGTGTTAGATCTGCATGGATTTTATAACATCTATAGTCACGTACCTTGCTGCTTCAACTACATCTTGTTTGGCATCAACTGGTGAGGCGGTCATTCCAAAAACTTTCGGTCTCTTCTGAGGGTTGCCTTCTTGCATATAGAAGTCTTTGATAATTCTGATCTAGCATCAGTACCCCTGATCATGGGAGATATTCCAGTACCGACCGGGCGTATGCATGATTCTTCTTTGCATGATGAGCTTCGTCGAATATCAGTAGATTGATCTGGTCAATCGAAATGAAAGAGTGCATGAGACACTGATAGAGGATTTCTGCAGTGCACACTATGACCATATTGTCCTTGAATTGCTTTTGCCAAAGGGATTTGCTCCAAAGGTCACAGCCCATTTCGCCACAAAAGCGCTCGATATTTTGGTCGAGATTGCAGTCTAAAACTGCATATTGCTGGAACACCAACGTGACACAGTCGACCTATGGATATCTTAGTATTTCAGAATATGAAGAGGTTTAAATTCCCACCAGAAAAAAGGAAATTCTAGGCTTATAGTGTGGCACCTCTCTTCTCATTCTCAGCTCCTCGTCAATAACGTGTCGCAGTAGCAGAACAGCGATCAGGGTCTTGCCAGAGCCTATTAACATAAGATTAACGCTCAACGCAATCCAAGAACTGCACAGACCAGTGTCCAAGACAGCGATGATATTCTGCTGTTTAGCTCTTTCGAACAGCTCTGTTTGATATTCCCTCGGATCGCCGATAATGACCTTAGACTCCTGCTTTCTCATCAAATTGCGGATGGAGAAATACTCGTCCTCAGTATTCTTCACAATCTCCTGAACCCGCTCTTTGGTAACCTTTTCCCCGCGTTGGGCGACCCTAACATCGCTCATTAGCACTGATCTCAAGTTCGTACTGCCTTCTGCTCACCACGAGGAGAAGACCAGTCTCTGAGCCTTTTTGCGCTCCGATAATGGGCGTTTCCTAGGCCGGTCCGTTTGTGACTGCTCCCCACCACTCTCATCATCATCTTCATCTGCCTCTACCTCTGGCTTGGGGCTTTTTTCTGGCGCTATGTAGACGGTATCTGGTTCGATGCTTGGATCTTCCATAACGAGGTCACCGACATCTGACATTGCTTCTAAGGGAAGTGTCTTTAACGACTGCGGTGGTTCTGTCAATATGCTGCTTCGGGTTACTTCTGAGTTGGGGTCGAGCTCCATGAGATCTCCCCAGTGAGCCATCTCGGAGCGTTTCAAGTTGACGGAAGGGTCGTTCGTAAGATGTGAAGCAAGGAATTTTGATGTCACGTAATTGGGAATGATCGAATGAAAGGGAAGTGTCAGGTTTTTGAAGGCGTGAATAGTGATCTGTGCTCACTGGGCCGTGCGGCCTGTCGCATGGACGAAATACAAAAGCATGACGATCAGTAGGTTGATCTCGATGTCGATAATAGCGTTGAGAGGAAAGGAAAATGTCCGGTGAAGCTCATCAGACAACAGGGAAGTAAAGAGTACTGAAGAAGCCACAGCGAGCATAGGAGAAGGATGAGTTACGTATGACAAATGTGTAGTAGATGAAGATTATGTACGCAGTGATTGCTCGGCATGCCAGTAATCGTGATTGTTGATCTCGCAAAAAGTCTACCTTACACATCAATGCTTATTCATGAAAGGGTTCTCCAATCTCAGCATGGAGCAATCTCACAATGGTACGACTTCCGTATGGCGACCTGAGGTGGAAAAGGATGGATGGCTGAGAGACTGGGGATCGGCTCTGGCTCGAATCGATGGACGCCAATTTGGAAGCGAGGAAGCCAAGCCAAGACAGGGGTAGAAACAAACAGCAAAGCCTGCAAAAGACCTTGCAAATCTGAGTACGCAAAACCCCTAGAGTTCACAATTTGGCTTCCCTGCTTTCAATCGGTGATATTCTATCTATCATACAACATGGAGCCACAATCCTCAATCCGAAGTCTGTTCGCTTCAGCACAAGCCCAACGCAAGAGCTTGGAGGGTTCTCCAGACTCGACCACTTCCCAGTATCAAGAGAACCTACAGGCGGCGATTGCATCCATTGAAGAATGTCGCAACCTCGCAAACCGAATATCCCTATTCAGTCCCAACGAGACCGAAGAAGACATCTCCACGATAGACCTCCAGTACGTTCTACCATTGCCGGGTTTTGCTCGTCATGGGTGACTGATCATTTGATCAGATACCTCCTCATTGACTATTACCTTGCCGACATGATTACCAAAGATTCCGTATCAAGTAGGATAGGAGTACTAGGGAATGCGAGAAAGGCCTACGAGAGGTATCTTGGGCTTCTGGAGAATTACCGCATGCTTTCCAATGTCGACAGAAAGCTCTACGAGCGGTATCTCGACAACCGGGATGAATTTGCCTTACTGTCCAACTCAGACATGACGGCGCGGAGAAACACCAAGATTAGTCGGTTCAAGCAGGAGCAAGAATTGAAGCTCAAGCTAGAGGTTCGTCGGAAGTACAAGAGGAACATCCGCAACTACAGATCCTGACAACTGACCGCTCTGCTAGCATCTCAAACAGGTACCCATAACCCTTCAGGAGGATGATTCAACAATCCGCGAAGTTTACCTCGCAGAGATCCAGCTCTGCACACACCATACCTTTCACGCCCTCGATATGATCGCCCAAGAAATCAAGATCCTGGCCTTGATGCCTCCTACACCACCAGCGGGGTCTCCTCCCTCGGACGGGCGAGATAGGAGAAATGGAAGTACAGATGGCTATTCAGATCGCCTTGATCCCTCAAATCTACTCACCAACCCCAAAGGAGGACCTATACTAAGCAAAGGGGGAAAACCTCTACAACCATTCACGCTACTCGATAGCCGTCAAAGATTACGAGATGGCGTGTTCAGGCCGGATCACAGCCTACCAACCATGACCATCGATGAATATCTCGCCGAAGAGAAGCGAAGAGGTGGAATGATTGATGGCGGAGGGGCCCAAAGTGGCATGCCTGCGGAAATTGACGAAGACAATTTGGACAAGGCCGACCAGGCGACTATGAAAGCAAGAGACTGGGACGAATTTAAAGAACAAAACCCGAAGGGCAGTGGGAACACCCTCAACAGGGGCTAAAACGACTTGGTCCCATTTGAGGGCATACCTCTATTCTACATCAAGATAACCATATCTCATGACCTTGTGTATTCCGAGCCTTATTACTACATGCGCTCCCAACACACACCTTCTATACAGTCCTCTAATGCGGCGCAACCCCAAATTACAAAACATCATCTATCTGCCATCAATCCCTCCCTAATCTCTCCTCCTCATCTTCGACCAACTCATAAGCCGGCCTGAACACCCCCTCCTCCCCTTCGACCTGAAGCGCCGGGTTCGGATGAGTATCGCCAACCCCGCCCAAACTCGTATACCCCTGATCATACAACCCACAATAGTCGACCCCAAGAAACCTCAAAAACGCCCAGACCTCCGCATAATGCCAATCAATAACCGGATGCACGCGCATAAACTTCGGCCACCCTCTATCGGTCTCATCGAAAAATGTCAGATTTGCACCATGGGGATCTGTGCGCCGGGTGCCCACGAATATGGCTTTTATGTGCGGGTTATCGGTGAGGTAGGAGGAGAAGGCGAGGCGCATGGAAGGATGCGGGTAGCGGTGGTGGGAGAGATGATAGTGCGAGGACGAGGAGGCGACGAAGGCGTCGACGGAGGGGAAGGGGTGTAATGGGGGTATGTATATTGAGGGAAGCAGAGCGGGGAGTGCGGGATGGGTGGAGAGGAGGGAGAGGTAGAGTATGAGGAGGACGAGGCAGTCCTTGCCACCGTTGTAGGAGAGGGAGAGAGAGGACAATCTGTGAAAAGAGAATGTCAGCTGTGGCATCTGGAGATTAGGATCCGGAGAGACGGACTCATATGTGTCAAGAGCTTCCTGAATGACGGCTAAAGAGCGGCGAACTTGCTCTTGTGTCGCTTTCAGCCTTCCCGTCTTGACGTCTTCCTGTAAGAACGAGGTGACTTTCTCGTGAAGCTGAGCGCAAAGTGTACGGAGGGCTGTGCTATCGCCATTCTGCAATTGAGACTGCTGTTCCTCCTGGAATTGAGGTTCAGGCTCTGTCATATCGATGCATCCATCAATACAATTACTGAGGCGATGGACGACAGGTTTCGCTTCAATTAATGTAGTCAATAGCGTGTTTTTGAGCGAGCTATTGAGGAACTGCACGCCGGATACCTGATAAAATGTTGAAAACCTTCAGCCTCACCAGCAGGAAGTAAGATGACGATGATCGTGGTCAGCACTTGGCAGCACAAGCGCGACTGATTATTATGCATCATTTATGAAAGCGAAGTGCCAAGCCCTCACAACGAAACCCTTCAATTCATTTTTCCAATTTCCTTCTTCAACATCCTCTCCTGTGAAACACCTCCCAATTCTCGAGGTTCTCTATTTCCGAGTCTCATTTTTTCATTTGCCATATCAAAGCTTTTTTCTCTAAAAAAAAAGACACAGCGGTGGTCCTGCTTGTCGTTGCTAGGAGTATTTGACTGTACCTAGGGAAAGAGAACATTATCCCATATACAGAGTGAAAAGTCGCCACTGATTCAGCCAAACTCAATTGATTCAATTTTTCCTTCAATGTCTTCTCATACAGCGTCTCAAAGATACTTCAGCACGCGAGGTGGTTCAAACGGTGTACGGCTACCTTTCATATTCATCCTCCATATGAGTGTACATATCTTCACGAGTAAGATTGATCACTAACGACGTGCAGCTCTCTTTCGAAGACGTGTAAGTATGTTTATTGAAAATAGTCACCCACCATAATACGTCGTATTTCAGCAACCGAAACATTGCAGCAAGGATTCTGCTGACCGAGATTTTCACTAAAGCATATTGAGAGGGCTTGCACCTGATGGCGGTCTTTACATCCCAGAAGAGATACCCTCATTACCTCCGAATTGGCAGCATGATTGGCGAGATCTGTCCTTCGGAGAGCTCGCGTTTCAAATCTTTAGCCTTTTCATCTCATCCGCGGAGATACCCCCGTCCGAATTGAAAGACATTATACATAAGTCATATTTGACTTTCAGGGTGCCGGAAGTAGCGCCCATAGTAACGCTGGATGGCGACAAGAGGATTCATTTATTGGAGCTATTCCATGGACCAACCTTGTAAGACTATCAAATGTTCAGAAGTATATCTACTGGCCGGTAATACTAATACAGCGGTGGTATACAGCGCTTTCAAGGACGTAGCCTTGCAGTTCTTAGGGAATCTCTTTGAGTATTTCCTAGTGAGGAGTAACAATGGTAAAAGCAGCAAAGATCGCTCGCATTTAACAGTGATAGGAGCTACGAGTGGTGATGTAAGTCTCACTCATACAGTGCGAGTAAGCCTGCTGACATGCTCAGACCGGATCTGCAGCGATTTACGGCCTGAGGGGCAAGCAAGACGTCTCCGTATTCATCATGTACCCAACTGGGAAGGTCAGTGCTATACAGGAGGCACAGGTTAGTTCATCTTCAAAACTTCTCTGCCCCGTTGAAATTGGAACAATTCTTCGAGTTCCTCCTCTGTAAATGGAGCACTAACTCCGAGGGCTGCTTTAGATGACATCGATCCAAGAGGCGAACGGTACATCCCCACCTTTCCAATCCTTACATTGTACTTCTCGGGGAATAAACCGCATTCCAAAGCCTGAATCAAGCCTAGCTAACCGTAGTAACCATAGTACACTGTTTGAGCGTTGATGGGACATTTGATGATTGTCAGGTATGCTGTCCTTCACCTTTGACCAGCAACAACGGAACATTTACCAAATCCAAGGACTTCGTCAAAGCTCTCTTTGCAGACCCTTTGATCAATGAAACTCAAAGCCTTGCTGCCGTGAACTCGTAAGTACTACCCTCCAGCATTGAAAACCTCTGGAAACAACAGTCTTCCATCTGGCCAATGCGGTAGGCTACCAAAGAATATACTGACGCCAGAGGTAATGTAGCATCAATTGGGCAAGGATTCTGGCACAGATAGTCTACTACGTCTCATCTTACCTATCACTTCGCCGTTCTATCTCACCAACTGATCATATCCGTTTCGTCGTCCCTACTGGTAAATAGCTCAACCAAGATCTTCTCTTGTCAACTATCCCAGTGCCCTGCCCCTATAGACAACAATGAGAAAAACAGCCTTGCTAATCCTAACATCTCCTCAGGAAATTTCGGCGATGTCCTCGCAGGCTTCTTCGCCAAGAAGCTCGGTGTCCCCTCCGAATCCCTCGTGATCGCCACAAATGAGAACGACATACTGCACCGCTTCTGGCAGAATGGCGCTTATGGTACGTCTTCTTAGAGCATTTCCCTCCTTTGCCACACCATCTCATGAGTCACAAGACATGGCGGAGGGGCGATCTTCCTCCAGAAACACATCGTGTAGCTCAACGCTTACCCAAGAACTACTGACTCCAAATCCAGAAAAGAACCCCGTCCACGGCCCTGCCGCCGAGGGTGGTTTCGTAGACGACGGAGCCAAGGCACATCCCTCAGGCGTCAAGGAAACGCTCAGTCCCGCCATGGATATCCTAGTAAGCAAACCGCCACGCCCGGCGCGTTGATACGCACCACTCACAACCACGCCAGGTAAGCAGCAACTTCGAGCGCCTCCTCTGGTACCTCGCCTACACCACCCAAACCCCTCACGAAGCACCCACGCACGAGAAGCGACAAACCGCATGCTCCAAAGTCCAGGAATGGCAATCGCAGCTCAAGAGCCAGGGAGGGTTCAGCGTGGATGAGAAAGTCCTGGAGGCGGCAAAAGCGGACTTTTCATCCGAACGCGTCTCGGATACGCAGACCGTGGCTACCATCCAGGATGTTTATAGGAAGGGGGGATATGTACTGGATCCGCACTCTGCGATCGGCGTGACGGCGGCGTTGAGGGTGGCGGAGATGAAGCCGGGGTGCATAGTTTGGCGCTGGCGACGGCGCATCCGGCTAAGTTCAGTGTGAGTGCTTCTCCGTGCTACTACTCAATCTATCGGGTTGGATAGTTCTGGAAAAATCGGATATGCTGACTCTTGCGATGGATGTAGAATGCCGTGGAGCTAGCGCTCAAGGACGACAAGGGATTTGACTTCCAAGCCATCCTGCCGGAGCAATTCGTTGGGTTGGCGGAGTTGCCCAAGAGGATCAAGTATGTGAAGAAAAGCGAGGGATTGGATGGGCTGCGGAAGCTTATAGTAGGGGAAGTAGAGAAAGGGTTACATTGAATTCATTGAGACTTTTTAGCCCCAACCTATTGGGCCGTACATAGTCATAGAATTGGAAAAGTAAACGGATGCAGCTTGTGCAATAAGTAAGATGTTGCTTCAGCACGGTCCTTCTGCCATGGGAAGCGTAAGTCATTCGAATGCCACTTGGTAGTATTCCGTTTGCTCGTAAAATCTTTAAGCTACACGGCCTTGAGGTCTAATCTAGTATCTCGCAATTCCAGCAATGTTCCAGGTAGGTATTAGATCAGGATAGAATCCTCAATATTGACTGATGGCGCGATCCGAGGTGTAGTGGTATTTAGGACGGTAACCGCCTTAAAGCTCGGGCTTCGTGAGTAGGCCGTACCTATGGCTTTGGGGTGTTACGGTCCCAAGACACATACACTTAGCTGTTTGATGTATGTAGTCGGCTGGAGTGCGGAGTGGCAGTATGCCAATGGATCCGCAAAAACCTGCAGACTGATGGACCCGGGACAGGGGAGTTCGGTGCAGCATTGTGGTTGAGCCTTCTCTTGCAGCTGATGTAGAAATCCATCCCACTTGTCCTTTTTCGGAGCCCGTAGCAAGACTCCTACGCCTTCTTTCGTTATCAGCCAACTCGCCACCTTCTTACGATTGTTCCTGCTCTTTTGAATCCGGTGAGACTTCTACCCCTTTGGAGCCAGTAGCATTTTCTTTAAACCTTCGGCAACTTCTTCCCTATCCTCCTTCGCCCAAAACCCCTGTCTGGTGCTATACCACGTTGAGGACCTCACCACAACTTCAACATTGGTTAAAGGCAGAGTCAACAATATCCTCAGACCTTTGCAAAACCCTGATGTTTCGAAGAACCAGATCGTACGCAGCATATCATACTCCTCGTGCCACATAATCAAACGTAAAGATCGCAAGCCGGACAGAGAATTGACCAATGTTTTGTTGAGGCGGCTTTTACATGACATCGAATCATGCAGATACCACTCTATTTCTAAGCGGAGATTCCGGATTAGACTCTTTTGATGTGTAGTCCGCGTCATCATGAAGCGTTTGAACGGGACGGCACGCTGGAAAGAAAAGGTGTTCGTAGTCCAAAGTATGCTGTTGGCTTCAACATATACCTGACGACAAGTGCGTAAAACGGTCAGTCGCATGGTTTTGTGGTCCCAGATTTTAATAGGCCGAGCAGTATCGTAATCGGTAGAACAGAGTTCGTGTGGCTTATACCAGTATGTCTGTCCTTCCTCTTCGCCATCCCATTCAACGGCGTGCTTCTTCCAGGGGGAATCCTCAGGACAGTCATTCTCACAAACTATGTGTCTCCAGGCGTTACCATAAGATCGATTAAGAGAATTTGACCAGTTCAGAGTAGCGTGTAATTGCTCATTGTCCTCGAGGCTCAGCTCGTCGGGAGAGTAGTAATCAATGTGTATAAGTTCGTTGCCGAGCACCTCCGTCCAGATTTTGGTCCGGAGCTCAGGTGGGAGCTGTAGAAGTGGGGAAGTGGATGCGTTTCTGGTGATCCTACGGCACGTCAGCCATCTTCTGTTTCTTTGAGGGTTTCAGCGAACAAACATAGCCCTTGTAGCTGCAGTTTTGGGGGCTGAGAATGCAACTCGTTTCTTCGGCTTGCTTTTCTCTTGCGATTTTTCCTTCCGCTTCGTCATGTTGGAGTTTGATTGAGCGAGCTGCAATAATTAGGAAAGATTACATCGCATCTCTACATTGCATGGGGTCGAGCACGGAAGGCGCACCGCTATCCCATACGCCAATCTTTCGGCACTAATCGCGGGGCTTTTCCTCGATCGTGCCGAGGTGCGGAATAGGAGGTACAAAGATGATTTACGCTACAGATAGGTCTGTATTGACCTCCTCTATCTTTCTCTTAATTACAAAAGAGGCGGCTTTCACTCTCCTTCCCCCAGTAACTCCCTTGCTATGTGGCTGTCGTGCAAAACCTTTTCAGCTCAGCCCAGCTGTATTCTCCTTAATGGACTCTTCCAGACTTGTCCAACCATCACGTCCATGGGCCCTGAGCAGCTCGGCTCCTCTGGAATTATCAAGGGTGCTGAGGTCTCTTGGTGCGTTTGGTATATCTTCGGAAAAGGTTTTGTCGGGGTAGAGCTTTCTCAAAGATGCCAGGATATCATTCCAGTTGTAGGGATAGGCGAAAGCCAGAATCCTCTCATTCTCCACATCCGGATCTATCAACCCCGAAACGTGTAGCCTCGCAGTGTCCTTCACGTCGACCATCCATTGCGGCGGTAGCCAACTGACTTTGTCCAGCTGGCCGTTGTAGATGTCCTTGACCCATGCAGCCGATGATGCAGGTTGCTTCTCACTCAGAATCTCGCCCATGTTTGTAGTAGGTACGATTGCATTGACGGTGAAGCTTGGCTTTCTGTCCTTTGCATATTCCCAAACCGATTGCTCTGCTTGAGTTTTGCTTGCGGGGTACACGACCCAGATTCTATCAGACTCATATGGAGGGGGCTTCCATGCTTGCTCTACCGATTCGGTATTCCAGTCATCGACCTTGATCTCAAACTTCTTGTTTGGCTTTGCCGAGGTGATGGCTGTGGAGGAAGAGGTGTACACAAACCGCTTCACGGAGGGCTCTTTGGCGGCAGCCTCGAGAACGTTCACTGCGCCCGCAATAGTCGGTGGGATGACTTTATTGGGGTCGGGATCAAGACTCATGACAGAAGCGACGTGTGCGACACCAGAGACGCCTATTGTTACTGTGCTTAGCGAAGGGGAAATTCAAGGCCGGCATCAGGTGTTCTCACCTTTGCAAGCCTCATCAAAAGCCCCAGGCTTGCCCATATCCTCGACAACCACGGACTCATACTTCCCTTGGCCATACCTTTTATCGAAGAACTCCTTAAGCCATGCAGTCTTCGACCTATCGCGAACCGTACCGCGCACTCGATAACCAGCTTGAATTAACTGGTCGGCGACATGACTGCCAATGAAGCCATTTGCACCCGTGACAAGGACGAGCGATCCAGGTGCAATGACCGGGCTTTTGCCGTGTAGTGTTGGAGCCATCTTTGATGGGAGCGGATTTCTTAGAGACCTTCAACAGGGTTCTTTATATGCTTTTACCCCAGCTCTCTTCAGAAGATAAGGAGTGTCCGCTTAAGGTTTGATGCACCGCCCTTACTGAAATTTCTTCGGCCAGGTTTAGTGATCAGATCACTGCAGCAGCTCTCTCGGTGATAATCCAGTGGTTCATGAATGCAGTACTCTAGCCGAAGCGACAAAAGTGAATGACGTATTCCAACTGACTCCATCGTGCATATATATGCGACCTGTGCAGCAAAGCCTCATGTAGGGATAGTGCGGGGCAAACTCTACATTAATAACCCATGTGAGTACTCGTACGTACTGGGGCGTTGATTAATGAACTGTGGCTCTGACGCAACCTGCAATCGCCCCTTTTCGTATGCGGTTTCATCGTATGACAAACAGACCAAACCTGAGAGATGCTAAATTCACACGACTTCAACACGAGAAAAACATCCTGAATTCGCCGTCATGTTCTTTTACGTCTCCCGCAGTGGACAAGACGCTTGGATAGCTACCTTCAGTCGTGGAATCTAAGGTAACATTCATGCTAGACAAACTTGAGCCTATTCATGAGAATGAAAGATGCACTCACTTAATTCAAAGTCGCACAATCACAAGCTCACCATCGTCTCAGACACACATTGTGGCACATTGGTAGTTCTGTCTAAGGTAGCATCCACCCAGGCGCAGTTTCCTAGATTCCTACACCTCGCTCTACGCGTAGGAACGCATTGACTTCATCTCCTACAATTTCAGTAAGCAATTCAATGAGAGAGTACCATAGGGGAATGTTCACGAGCAGAATCCCCTCCTCAAGAATAGTGCTAGGTGATCCTAAAGAGCCAAGTACTAAACACACATGAGCAACTTTGTCTCATTTTTGGTTTGGGCAAGAGATTGGTTGAATTTGGCGATCCATGAACATAGGACTGGTTGTCGCTCGAAGACTACGCGCACATGTTGTCGTGTCGCGCTTCTTCGTTGATCCGTCCACTTCGCAGACCCTCAGCGGCCTTGCCTCTACTCAGACTCCACTCGGAATATAAATCGCGTTTGTTTTGTTTCTAGGTCAGTCATGTTCTTATCTTCTCCCTGTATGATTCAGTGTTTTGGGAAAAAATGTTCGCCCCTTCGTCCTCCCTTGCGGTAAACATTATCCATTTTCTCCATATTGGCACCTTTGCTACAGCACTCGTAGGTGCCTTTCAGCTATGCAAGACGAAGGAAACCTCTTCAATTAGAGGCCAAAGGTGTTCGGTACAAGTCCCATCAAACAAAATGACCAACAGCGTCACTACTTATGAGCAAGTTCCGTTCTATATCTCGTCACTTCGGCCAATAATTCCTAACGACCGTGAACCAGTAAATATGAAATGCCTCCTCCTCCGTTCACCTATATCCTCCGGGCAGGACACGAGTCCTATGCTATAACCTTCACCAACTATGGCGGTAGAATATCTCATCGTTTCGCGTGGCCCGTTATTGAGTTTTCAAATGTAGGTATCTTTCGGAGAATTCCATTCCTTCTCAAGTCCACAAACCACATCATAGACAGCCTCTAAGTTTTTTGACATGTCTTACAAGTGTTCTCCAGATACTGTAATGCTGACTCCGAAATGTAACTAGGACCAATGCCAAGAATTCCGTGATCGTGATGCGAATTGGCCGCATTGGTTTGTAGGCCGGAGACCTAAGGAGTGGTATGTCAGCCCATCAAGAATCACGATATGGCCTGGGCCACATTTGCGAAATTCGGAGCTGGCTTTGTTTTTGGTCATGATCGCGGAATGGGCCAGCGACTACGTAAGTTGTACCTTCCTTCTCGTTATTGGATCTGAGCTGTGAGGTGAAATTGGGAAAATGAGCTGGTGCGGGATCTGCTTCTTGATGATCTGCGTGCTGTGTAAGGGAATCGCTGACAGTTGGATTATGAACAGGACGTCCAGGAGGTTGATATGGTATTTAAATCCTGGCCGGAAGGATCCAGCCAAGACAACGCGCGGATTGTTGCCAAAGGGGTCCTCGATTAGCTTTCGATTTGGCGTTGGTAGTGTTTGTTTTGTAAACTATCTAACTAACCGATACTGGCTGGTTACATAGCACGAGGTGGTTTGCTCCAGCAAGCCCTACAAGGATTCGAAATTATGAAAACACCCTGTCAATACTATTTTGGAGGGTCTCGACGCCGAGAGTTTGAGGGGGCCTCGCTCGGGCTTTCTCCATGATCCTTTCACTTTTCACATTTGAACATCTGATACGCTAAAAAAGAACTTCAGGACATCACGATCTCTATATCTCTCGCCGCTAGTCGCTGCCCGAATACTCATCCGCAATGCCCTCCTCCGAGGAGTCCTTCTCAGGGGAGTTCTCGCCAAGTTCCTGCCTCACGCATCTGGGCCCCAACCTAACTCTATATCCTCGGAGCGGTTCGCCCCTTCGATTAGCTTTCGATAGAGGAATATTCGCAACACTTGGTACCCTTCTCCAGGTCAAGAAAAGGAGAGAATAGTCACGTGCCTTACGCAGAATGGATGCTGCACAAGAAGCACGATCACCTGCGCATCGCTGTTCGCAGAACTCGTAAAGCTGTCGGGAAGAAATCTTGGAAAGACTGGCATTGGTGATTCATCGATCTGTGGTATATGCAAAGGCGCTGCAGTGGGGTAAGGCCGTTCTCTGTGCAGTCTCTAACAAGCACCATGTTCAACCGAATCGCTGACAGAGGTAGCTTCTTTCGAATGCATATCCCTCGTGATGGAGATCTTAGGAAACCGCTTCTACGGATATCACCGATGATATAATCCTATGGCAGCGAATACGAGTGGCTGCTTTGGGATTCGCTTGTGAGGAAAAGAGGTGCAGCTCAACGCAGGATGTATGGATGGCGTTTCTAGTGCTCGACCACACTGTACGGGCTATGCTTCATCTAGTCAAGCTAGTAGATGAAGATCGGCGGAGAAGCTCGGCCATGATCAGGGAGCGCCTCCGATGACTGGGAGATTCCAGTATAAATGGTCATTGCTACGAGGCCTGATGATGATGGGTTTTTCGTCCGAGCAAGTACGAAGCATTCTGGGGCTGATTCACTTCCGCATCAGGCTTCCAGCGTCTATAAAGAGAGCAGCGAACCCACTCTCGCAGTGGGGACTTATTCGATTCTCAACCATTCTTCGCCCTCACCTACACCAAAATCAATTTATTCTGGAATCGAGCGAGTCGCACCTGAGACTTCAAGATGCATTCAGCAAAGCTCTTCCTCCTAACTCTCGTCGCAAGCAACCTATCATATGGGGTTGCACAGCTTGGGGTGCCCCAATGTCCTACGAACACCGGTCTTGTATGCTGCGCCGGAAACACCAACACTGCTGGCACCTACGTACGATGTAAGTATACTGCTCGATTGTTCCATCCATTGATTGACAATTCCGTGCCTATAGGTACCACCGCTGCAACAGCTGGACAGTACCAAGCCTGTATGTTAGGCCCATCCTTTGTAAGGTGTTGTAGAAAAATTGTAAGTCGTCTCAGCGTAGTAAAGTCTTTCGTGTCGGCACACTCTGATCACACCATAGATGGGCTCTGACACGGCTACTGGATGTTCTAATGCGCCGGCACCGATTCTGGCTGCTGGGCTTTGAAACATTTTCGGGGTCCTTTCGCCATTGGAGCTTTTCTCGAGGGAAGAGACCAAGCGAGCCATTTGTTCCCCGGTTTATCGGCCTAGCTACTGCTCCTCTCAAACTTTCAATTCTTGTTTTATTCTAATCAACTGTATTATTTCAAAATGAACTCAACATTCCTTGCCCACTTGCTACCCCGGTCGCCTCATATGCTCTCATTCTGTATCTAATTTTTCGCTCAACTTGTGTGAAACTGAGCCTTGTAGGCCTCGAGAACAGTGAAACCCAATCTGTTTCGCCCAGCTTTCTCTATCGTCTTCCATACATTGAAAAAGTAACAGTAGAAGCAAAGTCTACTCGAGATCCGGAACGACAAGTTGACTTTTTGTTGCAATGGTAAGATCTTACAATCCACAGGAATTCGGGTTCACGACTTACAGTCGCTGTGCCGGATAGTGATCCTGAGCTCACGCAATGCATCGACGGATTCGCTCAATCGTAGTGCTGTGGCGTTCCAGCTTTCGAGAAAGACTTGTCCCATGAACAAGTGCACGGATGAGCAACATCGCCACTAGATGTAGGTATTATGGGCAGAAAGGAGCGAGTGGGTCTCCAAATAATAGATATAGATAGATTGATTGATTCATCAAGCACTCGAACGGACCCCATACGGGGTCCGTAATACGGCGAGCCAATCATCTCTAGAAAAGATTTTGGCTCTAGAGTATGCACTCTCATTACGAGCATTGACGGATCTATTTTGAAGAGCCTTACGGTGACTGTGTGCTGTGGGGCAACTTTTCGAGCCAGCCTGGTCAACGGGCTTCGGAATGGATTGCCTCCCTTTTAGCCATATATAGAGAACAGCCATGAGTGTTGAGCATGGCGATGATACTTCTGGGGTCCACATATGCTAGTCTGGGAATAAGAGTATCAGACTGCACTTACTACGCTATTGCAAGGGCCGTGTCCGGCTGATTCATCGCAGCCAGAACATCGTGATTGAGACCCCCATCACCACTGGTCTCGGACTGCTCGCTGCTGTAGGCGAAAAGGCATATCCCATCTCCCCTCCAAGAGCCATACTAAACTCATCTCTCGCTCCTTATCTACCTCAACGTAGCAACAGACCTTAATCCGCAAGCCCTAATTTCACCCCCCTCCCCCAAACAAAGTCCCCATCTGGATCCCAATAGCCATTCCCAAGATCCGATAGATAACTAGAAAGAGAGACAAACCCGTAACTACCAGTCCCCGAATCCACGAGTGAGACGAAAACGGCCAATGTCCTGCGCAATTCAGGTTTGTCACCTAGGTATCCATGTGAGAAATATAGGTAGGTAATTCCCCATCGAGGATAATTAGCCAAGTCCGGGGGAACACAGGGTGATTTCTATATCCTGCTATCTATGTTAAGTCAGTAGATACCCCAAAAGGCGGGCAGGCAGCAACCCCACGCCCCAGATTTGCTGGGAACTAATCAAAGTATATCACGAGCAATCAATTCTCTCCAAGTCACGGAAGGATGCAGTCAAGTGAGAGTCCCCAATTTGCAATAAGTGCAATGCTGCTACTTTGGTGATACGCAAGCTAAGTCTGCTATGTAATCGCTGCTTGAGGCAAGGATTGCTCCGCATCATCTAATCTACCCCTCCATGAAGATGAAAACTTTTGATATCCATCCCATCGAATTAGAGATCTGTCGCCCTTTCCAGATGTTGAAGCCAGTAGTATCAAACCGTGAGATCAACCATCAAAGAAAGGGTACCATACTATTGACTAGTGCCGCTGCCAGAGCAGTATCCAGGGTCATCCGTTGGCGGACTGCAGGTGAGATAGACGGTTTCCTGCCATTTGCCGTCGAACGCGGGGCCGAAGTCGCACTCATATGCCGGAAACGCCCCATTATTATCGCTGGAAATACAGATTCCAGTTTTGCCATCAGTGTCAACGTACGCTGAAAAGAAAAGCATTAGCGAGGTCTACTGGAGTGGTATTTACCCTAGAGATAGACAGTAGTGACTTACTGTAAGTAACTGCTGGGAATTGTCCGATCGGGTCATTCTTAGTAAATGACAGCCCGAGAGCACCGCAGAATCGAGGGCCGGCGGCCCATGCGCTCAGGTCATAGCTGTCCGCGACCGTGAGGTCCTCGGGAAACGCACCCTTGAGCCATCCTTCAGGGTTGATCGAGAATTTATAATCTCTCGCCCGGCATGCTCCTAGATAGTTGGCACTATACGTGATGTGGGTACCAAGGAGTGGCTGATCGACTGGCTCTCGCTGAAAGCCGGAAATTCTGAATCCATTGACACCACGTTCGGTCCCGCAGATAAACTAAAATCATTAGTTAGCGCCAAGGGACAAAACACTGAGACCTCAAGGAGACTCTTACGGGATCCAGATAGTCGGAGCTATGTTGACGAGAAAGCAGCATTGACGTTGAGTTATTGTCGGCATCTCTCCTAAAAGCCACCACGTTAAGTAGTGTCTCCGCTACGGATTCTGTGATAACTTACCGAATAGTCCTCGGGGGTCCTGTGGGAGGATTTGTACAAATTTCGCGGACGCCATTGTAGGCTGCCCCTGGCGTGTCATAATTACTATCACTCCGCATGAGGTCCACAAGTTGCTTCTTCCGCCCCATGGAGACAGAACCGGCTGGCAAGGGCGGGAATTGCGTAGTCGAGCCTGCAATGTAGCTGGACAGTGCTGCAACCTGAGGGGCAGAGAATGAAGAGCCTTCAACACCTTTCTCATACATGTCGCGGGGAGGCTTGCCGGTTGCGGGGTTAAAGACGGTTTGAGAATTGGAAACGGGGAGCTGAAGGGCCTCACCGATGGCGTAGATGTCGTCATTCCCGACAAGACGAAGATTTCCCTTGTCTGATCCGAATGTTGCTGCCTTCTTGACTGCGTTCTTATCGGATTTCTTTCCAGTCGCTGTTAAGCGGCAGACCGTGATTAGAGCGTTGTTGGCACTTCCAAATCGATTGGGGTTGAAGTTGCCAAGGGCTTCTCCATTGTTCAGGCAGCTGGTAACGGTAACGATGTCATTCTCCCATGCCAATCTGAGCAGAGTTATCCAGTGGTCAGCCACTTTAGGCGGTTGAAGCCCAGGGATGTTGAATTGATAATGACCATTGGGATCTACTGCATCTGGGTACCCCTGGGCTGACATTTGTAAGAACAGAGTACCGAAGGTATATTTGAAGACTTACCGAAGCTGAAATTTATGGTTGCCTTGCCCCGACGGTTTTTCATCATGATATCATCTACAGCCCATCTCCAGGCTTCGGAGATTTCCTCCATTCTTGGAAGGTCCTCATCACCCATCTTAACATCAATGATCTTAGCTCGTTTAGCAGCGCTATTGATACATAGCGTCAGCATTGCGGTTACGGTCTCGGCCAAGCGTTGAGTGAGAGCATATAGTGAACGTCAAAGATGTGGAAAATAAACTTGGTCAAGTCTTCAACGAGGAAAAGCATCACCCAGATGACTCACCCATTGTACTGGCCTACTATCATCGCTGCGACGTGCGTTCCGTGCCCCATTTGATCTCCGTCCGGGGTTTTCAGTGTCGATACGGCGTACTTTTCCGGTTTCACGATACTTGCGAACTCCTAAGTGGGATAATCAGCACTATTGCTACACAACATAGCATATCGAAGGAGAGAAAATAGCGAAGAAGCCTAAGAATAACTTACTGGATGAGAGAAATCGCAACCTGAGTCGATGACATACACAAAAGTACCCTCTCCATCGGAAGCTTCTCGTGTATATTTAGCAGTGGCAGAGAGTGGTTGGGCGAACCAATTTTGATTTCTCGGATACGACAGCAATCTAAGGTGCGCAACTGCAAAGTTTTCTGATGTAAAACTGTAAGTTGGGGCCCTTGGAGATACCTTGCCATGCACTAGTTCCCCATTCCAATTGGTGTATCGATCATCGTAAGGATCTGTAAGCCCGAATCCGACGTCGCCGTATTGTCCAGCACTACGGCCAGGATCTTGGGAGAGCTGATCTACGATGGGATTCTTATTGACCTCTTCAGCTTCTGCTCTAGTCATCAAACCCACGTAAACTTGATCAGGTAAACTGGGGAAAACAATGCGATGACCCTCTCCGCGGTCTGGCAATGTCTTGATAAATTTGTCGAATGCTTCCACAGAGGTACCAGGTACAGTGTTGAGTATCCACTTTGTTGGTTCAGCCGCGTTTGAGCTGGAACTTGCGCTGGCGCTAGCTGTTGGTGTTGGTGTACCCTTAGGAGAGCCCTTGGCGAGATTGCTTAAGCTCTGAACCCCGTGAATGAGATTATAGGCACCGCCAAATGCAGCGGTGATGCTAGTAATTCCGCCACCAGCTACTTTTAAGCAGTCTGGACCTCCTGGATTAGCGATACATTTCTGAAGCAGCGACAAGCCTCGTCCTGTCTGTTGAGTCAATTCATTGATAGCTCCCTCAATCTCCGGCGTCGTCTGAGTGAGAGTGTCGCCAACACTGGCCACCTCAGGGGCACCAGTGAGCGGTTCAGTCTCAAGCAGTGCACCTTCGTACGTAGGAGTGTCCACAGCAGTCACTATGAAGCTCAACTCGACCCCGGCATTCTCCGTCGCAGTGAGGGTGTTGGATCCACCGGGCGCGAGAAGAGATCCCAGATCGGCACCCAGGCTAGACAAGTCTATATGACGATTAGCTCATGCCGATCTCTGTCGGAAAGTTGAGATGTCGTAGCCAGTCAAAAGGGGCGTTGATAGTCAGTGAATCCAACTCATAGATAATAACAGATATGGGAACACCATCTTGAGGGACAAAGAAAACAAAACAACACCGAAGGACTTACCAGCGAAAGCCCCGGCGAGAGTATCGGTGGCTGAAGCAAAGTCTTGGGCGCTTGAACCGTGACCAAAACCTCCGATAAGATGTATTGCAGCATGAAGCGAGTCCAAGGCATGACTTGCGAAAGGTCGTAAAGCATGAAATGCCTCAAATCCAGAGGTAGGTCGGGATCCGGCATGCCTCGTTGGACTGGGTATTGTGGTGTATCCGTCAATAGTAAGCCCTTCGTTGTTGGCCAATGTCATGGTGGTGGTGCAACGGGTGCCGCAGGGGTAGACTACAGTGGTGGAAGGTCCGACGAAGGGACCCGAAGCTGAAGAGGAAGTTGGTCCGACGAAGGGAGGCGAAGTTGAAGAGGAAGTTGGTCCGACGAGGGGAGGCGAAGCGGATGCGGAAGGTGGTCCTACAGTGGGGGGTAGAAAGACAATTGCTTCAGTGCTTGTACCAACGACAGCGGAAGAAGCGTCGGATCCTAGCTGTATTGGAGTGCCGGATACAGTGATTGTTCCACCTATGGAGATGTCGGAGTCAGCATTGCTAATCTAAGCTGCGTTTGCGGGAGGTGCAACATGTTTCTGAAGCCAAATGTGTCATTTGTTTCAAGAACATGGTTCAAAACACAAGCGACATCACGAGAATGAAAGAAAAAGCCCCGAGATACACGTACCAGGTGTGAGTGTCTGACCTCCGATAACAAATTGAGAATTGGAGTTGGCAGTAATGCTAGAGTCACCGAGG
This sequence comes from Physcia stellaris, assembly GCA_018902385.1. Taxonomy (NCBI): domain Eukaryota; kingdom Fungi; phylum Ascomycota; class Lecanoromycetes; order Caliciales; family Physciaceae; genus Physcia; species Physcia stellaris. Next base: position 551,800 of record JABSSW010000022.1, on the reverse strand, counting down.
GTCAGGACAAGCTGGGGCCCGCTCGTGATACTGGGACTGCCCAGAGCTTCCGTGCTACCTGCAATGACGACTGTGGAACCGTCAGAGCCGAGGCTGATGGGCGTTCCAGAGACCGTTATAACGCCATTTGGAGTCAGCGTTTGACCGTCGATGACAAACTGACTTGACGAGTCAGCGGTAAATGTTGCACCTGCCGCAAGTTAAGTCATTAGCTTCGGGTTGCCAGGTAAGGTGAAACTCATGTTACCTCCGAGTGTCAATGTTGGAGCCCCAGTGATAGGCACATCACTCGGTGCAATGTGACCTGCCGTTTGTGTGGTGCCACCAACAACAGCTGCATCCCCATCAGAGTCCAGTGATACCGTTGTACCACCCACAGTTATCTGGCCACCGGGAGTCAGAGTTTGACCACTGATCACTATTTGCGTTGCTGAATTCTCAGTGAAGGTAGAATCCCCAATTGTGATGAATGGGATTAGTGGAGTGTTTGAATTGCCTAGTGAAAGTCAGCTTGGATGTCACCGCAACGAGTGCATTATAAGTACCATTGTCATTATCATCGCCCCCAGAACCCCCGCCAGAATCTCCACCGGAGCCGCTGTCCGATCCAGTGCCAGAATTTCCATCACTGCTGCCTCCAGAAGCAGGTTCGTCGTCGGGAACGTTGCAACCGCTCGGCACACCGTTGGTTTCCTGGTCTGCTAGGCTGGTTCCATCTGCAGGCTCCACATGGTCACAATAATTCTTCCAGACATAAGCAGCACCACTCCCTGGCGCGACAGCCACGTAGTCAGCCCTTCCGTGAGCCAGATGGATCCTTGCGAAGTGAACATTTGCGCCACTAAAACCGAATCCAGGAGCGACGTCCTTGGGGAATGGGACTTGGCGGGCCCATCCTGCTTGTCCTTTGCGATAGTCGCCATTGATCCAGACGACCGTTGACCCATCGATTGGATGGACCCAAGCAATGTCTGCATATCCATCGCCATTGAAGTCGGCAACCCGAATATCTTTGCGATAGCCAGCGTTGAAATTCAAGACGCCTGGTACTTGAGACCAAGTCCAGCCACTAGCCAGGATTAGTCGGGGTACTTGAAACAGCCGCCGCTTGTGCAATAGGCGCCATGATTCTCATATCATCAACGACGATAGTGGCGGGCACGGATATGTATGGACAGGAGTTGCTTGGAAAACTCACCTTGGGCCACCGCTATTGGTGTTGATGAATACTGTTATCTCTGATTTTTCGCTGATCCATAGCAGATCTGCGCGTCCATCTCTGTAGCAGATCGTCAGCCATCACACTCTCAGTTCACCTTGGAGTCGACGGGCTTGACTCTGAACATACCCATCAATGTCTCCGAAGAAGACACCTGCAGCCGCCCCTCGGCTTGGAGAGATCTGGCCTTGAGGGTCCCACACCCAGCCTCGAGGCTTGGCTGCTTTGTTAGGCCCAAGGTTCAGCCAGCACCTAATTATACCGGTATCCGGATCGACGACCAACATGTCTGCTCGGCCATCACCCTGCAACGCGGTTAGCAATACTCCAACACCCACGATGCTAAGCATTTCTCTCACGTTGACATCTGCCCAACGGTAATCCTCTCGCTTCGCTCCAACGCCAAGTGCTATTGGATCGCCGTTGTTCTGTAATTGCCAGAGCCAGCCGTATGAAGCCTTCGCATTGAGTCCGCCGTTTATGTAAGCAATAATTTGGCCATTCTTATCCATAAGAAATTTGTCGTCGAGGCCATCCCCTGTGCAAGCGTCAGTGAAGCTACGGTGAGTAGCTGAAGACTATATTACCATCCAGGTCAGCGAAAAACGTTCCGTCGCCTACGACGCTGGTATCTGCAGTCTTTGCGTTGTTGACATAGATGTCGAGGGAGTCGTCGGAATCTCGGACATAGACGAGCTCAGCTTTGCCATCCCCCTGATGTGCACAATAAGCAATTTTCCTAGACGCAAAGGATAGTAGCTTACAGTGAGGTCAGTCATTCGCAGCGAACGCCAATCCTCGCCAATTTCTCCAGCGATGACGGGCTGTTCTTTCCAGACCGGGAACCCTTCTTTTTGGCCTCGTACGTTGAGAAAGCCATGGGCAGCGCCTTCGCCGTTGAAGATGATGATGTCCGCTCGGCCTAAGAGTGTCAGTCGGGTATGAATAAAGTACACTTGAAATGGCTTACCGTCATTGTTCAAATCTGCTAGAGTCTCTGAAATTCAAGTTAGTCATCCAAAATAAAGGCATCGTGCTTTCTGGATACTCATGCGTCTTTTTTGGCAAGGTGCCAACTTTAGGAGCGACGGTGAGGCAGGACATACTATTAGCTGTACCAGTGCCCGATGCAATCCGGCCAATAGACTGGAAATAGGTTTCCGCCGAGCTCGCTTTCCAAACATTGAGCCAGAGGTCCAATTCTCCTTTGCTACCCCTCACGAGTAAGTCATCAAGCCCATCGCCCTACGATGTTTAGTAATAAAATGTATCGCGAAAAGGGAGCAACATACATTAATGTCTGCAAATAGGATCGAATCTCGGGTACCGCCTGGGAGCTTCTCAGATATATGTATTGGACCAGTCCACTTCCAGCCATCTGGCGCCGAAGCATCCGGACCACCATTGAGCCATGCATCTACTTGTCCCGTTGAATCGTCGATACAGATATAATCTGGCTTTCCGCTCGTAGTGAGCTTCGCAAATTTAAGGCGTTGAAGCGCACAATGTCCAGAGCTGATAACCTTTTTGTCGTTGATTGGAACCCAAGAGATGGCTGAACCAGTACCAGAGTTGCCGTAGACAAGGAGAGAGCCGGTGGCTTCGTCGACCCATATGAAGTCGTTTCGACCTGCAGATTGAAGAAGTGTTAGCCACTTGACGGGCCAAGACGTAAAATCAATGCTCCGCGAAGGTAGCTGTTGCAAATAGCAAGCCGCTTGAATCTCATAAGTTGGGTAAGCGTGGAGATTGCGACGATGCCATTCCTTGCCACACCGATTACATTTTGAGGCTGACAGGGCTGTCTCCGCTTACCATTGCCAGTGATGTCTGCAAACCTAGAGAACGGAGATTAGCACGCGTTTCAGAAAAAGCAATCCTTACGCGCTTGAAATATGGCTGTCAGAAGTTGCCATACTGTCAAGCAACAAGCACAAGGGCTAGAAATACGAAGTTCCGAGACTCACTTTACATGTCCTTGACCCTTCCTATCAATACCAGGGCCAGCTCTTATTCTCTTCTCCCAATTCTTTTCAAATACCGCACGACCATTCGTACCCACACCATGAGAGATTCGACCGTCGGAACCGGTCTTCATCCATTTTGGTGGTTCGTGACAAAAGTGCCCAGACTTCTCTCCAGTGATGACAGGTTTGTTGTCTCGCTTTGTGATGCATAGAGGATTTGCTGGATGAATGCGTGGTACACTCACTGGAGGCTTAATCCAGCCCTTTGAGTCGGCCAACTGTATACCCCCGAACCAAACGTCGGCTAACTTCGAGTAGCCTTCATCAGTGGGATGAATTTTATCATCTGGGGACAATAGATCAGTAACCAATCATCCCTTAACCTAGGCCTGCAAGGACGCAGGGCCGTTGACGAGAAGCTTGCGAGTTACAAGAGGCCTGATGAAGGTCATACCTGAGTTAATAAGCGATCCTTTGATCACTGTTGCATCAACGACCAAGACATGCTTTCCAGCATCCACGCGCTTCTGAACGACACCAGGTATCTTTGCGTTGTATGAATCGTAGCGCTTTTGGACCGTAGGAATCAGAGAACCGACAATTTGCGCGACGATAAGCGTAGCATCTGGACACACTCCCATAATCTCGTCAATGAGGGGTCCCAGACGATCAGCGGCGCCTCTATCATCAGTCCAGGATCCGGCTACAAATGCGGGTTAGCAGTATGCTCAACAAGTAGAAAAATCAGCACCTTCACTCCGGAAAAGTGCTTATTTCAACTCATAGTAGGCTTGTCAGGACATATTTCTCATGCTGAGAGATACTTACTGGAGTCATAATCGAGATCATTGGTCCCCACGTGGAGCAGGATTACATTGGGCCGCTCGGAGAGAGCTTCGGAGTTGGAACCTTGGACTGTTGCAATAGTGTAACCGGAATGTCCTTCATTCCAATTGTCTTTCATGGTCCCAGATCGAACGGTGCCGACGAATTGAACATTGCTGCCAGAAAGACGATCCAGAAGATACTGTCTATATCCATTGTAGTCCTTGGATTTATATCCGACAGTGATAGACGCCCCCAGAGGCAGAATACGCAGCTGTGTACCCGGAGCGACAACGGTACGTTTGCTGAAAATCGAACTCAACGCCGCGAGGGCGGTTGAGACGACCGTCGCGTTGATGTACATCGTTGTGGAATCAGTAGTGCAGAAGTGGGTGAGAGGGAGAAGTTGTGAGCTCACCGCAGAGAAGATAAATTGGGGGATGTCGTTAGGAAATTGCAATGTGTCACCCCAGAAGCAAAATGATAAATCAGCGTGAATATGCCTTCGCATGCCAAAAAACAATAAGAAAAACGGGAGACTTGAATGCCACTCGTCCTTGACATCAAACAGTACCGTTTCTCAGTACCACCCGTGTTTGAAAAATCCATTGTGTATGCGATGAGAAGGAGTGTTTGGAAATGATTTTGAACCCAACTCAAGCTACCATCTCTTCGTGTTGAAACGGGTACTCAGTTTTGAAGAATGGCGAGCGAGCTATTGCCAACTCTCACGTCGGACAAGCTGTTCTGGATATAATCTAGGATCTAGACTTTGGTCTGTCTCTGTCCCGATAAGACATTTCACGGCTCTGCATGTATTTACAAATTTGACTTCAAGAACATGTTGACTGGATCGAGAAAGTAATGTCATGGTCTGGTGTGAAATTTTTTTATCTTCCATATATCTCCACTAACACGATCGTACAAGGTTCTCATTTTGGCAGGAGGCGGACCTATCCCTAGCACTGGGCATATGGATTTAACATGTTGAAGATATCATCTTCTGTTTCCGTTCCAAGTCGGGTCATCGCATGTCTATCAGGGTATATCCGTGATTTGTACCACCAATACCATGCAATATATTAGGATGACCGGCCTGATCGAAGGTAAACGGAAAAGAGGAGGAAACCGATGACCTTATCTCAAGACGACCAATCAGCTCTATAGTCCAGGATAGAAGCTTCTTCTCTGCTGATTTCTTTTCGGTAGACACATCCCGCGATCCGGCACCTAGTCACGAGCCTGAGCAATTTTCCACAGATGGGTGCAGATCTTTGTAGCTCTCAGCGGAGGCCAAGGAGTTCGAGTATGATATTGATCAATGGTTCAGAAAGCCATGTAAAGAGATGGGAAGAATGAGCAGCTGTCCGCAATCTCGATCTCTGTGTTGGAAAAGGAGTTGTGGGTATTGCGGCTAATCTTATGCTTTTCGCTTCCTCGGCTTTTCATGCAACTCACAGTTTGGCTAGAGAATTCGGATCAGCTTGAGCATGACGATTGGCCTCCTGTCTGAGTGATGCAAGGCAAGAGCAGAGGATGTTAAGCCTGAGGCATGCTTCCTGTTGATGAATTACGGAACAAGCAGAGCAACTGTAAGCATTTAACTAGAAATCTCTTAACTGCGTAGGCAATGCCCATACAGGGGATCATCTACTTGCTTCGATGCTTTTGAAAAAAAAGCTCCCTGTTGATTCAGGGAAAGAATGCATGTCATGATGAAATATCAAGAGATATTGTATAGTGCTCCTTGATTGTCTCTTCAAGTCTTGAGTTGAAAATGTACATATATATTAGAAACCCTATGAATGGCAACTTGCTCTTTGTATCTCCTCGAAGTCGTAAAAATGGGTTAGACACCTCAAATCCAGCAATCCTGACCCTTCTTGCTTACGACCATGTTTGAAACTAATTTTCTCGGATAACCTCTCCAAAAGACTCATCATGGCCGTGTCACCTGGTACAGAGGTTAGAATACACAAGTAGCTTTTCAAAGCATTGTGTAAATCATCCAAAGTCCGTGAAGAAGCATAGTGCAGATCCATGAATGGCTGCCTATTCCCAAAGGTCTCGAAGGATCTACTCCCTTAGTGTCATACTTCTGAAGTTCAAGGTAAGGACTCTTACAAGATTAAAACCTTAGCCACATGAAGAAGCAAGGGTGTAAACCTCTACCTTACCGATTACTTCTGATGATGCGGTCGAACATGGGTCTATCATGTCGCTCAGGTGGATTTGGCTTGCGAACAAAGGGATCTTGAGTCACTTGGAATCGTCATCATCTGTAGACCATGTAAGACATATCTGGGTATTCTCTGGCATAACTCCACTGCTATGGTTTGCGTAATAAGGAGTCTTATTAAAATAGGCATGCGAAGAAGCGGACGTGTACTGACCCCCATTTTATTTTTCAGGATTTGCACAAGGGATGCAGATGTGCGTACCTCAGACAGCGGGAAATGAGGCACCAAGTACATCATGTGCAAAGCCAGTGATCATCTAGATTCTCCCATTTGACGTCAACCTGTACGCCTACTAACAGCGGAGTCTAGGAGGCTCTCATTTCCCAAACCCAGTTTTCTACTCAGCAGATTCGGGCGCTCAGTACCATCATCAATCAGCACCCAAAGCCGTCCGTTGGCTCCTGTGAATGGTCAGTCGTGGCATTCCCAGATCTTCTGAGTCTTCCAGATCGAGTCATGGTACTCACCCATGTGCTCAAATACCCCGTGTTTGCCAGACCGTGCACACATAGCAGCCAACATAACGCCAGCCGTCCATAACTGATAGAAGGTCATCGTATCTCTAAGATTCATGTTACCGTCCCTGCCCCAGACCCGGAAACGGCATCTATGAGCTAGCTCATCATCAGTGGGTAAGCGCTCAATGATTGAAACATATATTGCATGGTGCAATACCCAATTTCGCCAAAGATTGATGTAGGACTTACAAGTCAGATAAAGAGACCATGGCAAATCGTGGTCCACTCCGGGTCCATCAATCGGTCCCCATGTCAGGGCAGGTGATATCTCGGCCGGCATCGCTTGCAGCACGATTTCACACTTGTCATCGCTGAATTCTTCGGTGGCATCATCACTACATCGGATGGAAACAGGGTCGTAGGAGCGAAGTATGATTCCTAATGTTCCTCTTTGCCCTAGTGACGATAAAAAGGTATCAGAATTATAAGAAAAAAAGTCGTCTGATAAGTCAATTCTTTGGCCTTCGTCAGGATATCCTTACCGATATTTGAGACCACACCGCCCTGATTCCCGTGGTCGCGAACACATTCATTGAGTAATATCCATGCCGCTCTTGCGATATCACGCCCTGTTGTCGTCTCCAACGGTGCAGTCCCTCTCATGACAATGTCAAAAACACAACGGCCATCTTCTGTTTCTCGCGTCATCAACGGGTAGCTCCAAACATAGCGAGACTGAGCGCTGAGCGGCTGAACGCTGACGTACCGCTAACCCATTTCCACGGCAACGCGTGTTGGAAGAGACCAGTGCGGCCGCGATGGATTTCATAAGGAGCAGACGAGTCCCCTTTATGGAAGGTGCGGAAGGCGTCAAGGCAGCTTTCATAATTGAGGTTGCTTCCAAATTGACGTCCGTTGCATTGGATGGAGATGTCTTTGAGGAAGGAATGTGAAGAATTGCCGATACTTGGTGACGTATTCAGAAACCTATCGTTGGACGGTAGCGTAAGGGCTCGGGAAACGGTCGTGAGTAGTATGAGTACACACACCGCTTTTGGAGACATCATTGGGAAGACAATGCAGGTTCAAGGAAGATGGCTGCAGATCCATCGTGAGTGCATACCTCTTCTGATCTTCGTGGGCGTTGCTCATGCGATATTGATATGCGCTCGACGGAAAATCCATATTTGGCGACAGATCCGGTAATATGCGCTGGGCGACGCATACTCTCGTATAAAAAAAAAACAAAAAAAATACCTTTTTCCATAGAATGTCTCCGAGCTTATGAGTATTTACCAAGATCAGGACCGCCACTTCATCATCATCGGAGAGCCGAAAATTGCTGAAAGGGTCCAGTCACCACACCCTTTCAAGCCAGCCAAATTGTCGACTTAGCTAGGGCGAGGTGCCGGTGATTAGGATAGAGTATGCATGATAGTGCAAAGAAACTATCTACATACTCGTCTCGTCAAATCGAGCGAGAAGGAACAGACATGATCTCGAAAGTTCTCAGAACCGATTGAGGTCGGTAATGGAACCGGTTGAGACCCGGAAGAGAACATCCCCGAAGTTTCTTGGGCGCAGATCTTCCACAACATGGAACTAATCAGTACCTCGTGGCTTACTCAATTGACTATCCATTGTCGTCCACCGGAACTCACCATATTCAGGAATCAGTGTCATTGCTGAGCGTGGCTCGGATTTTTGAAACATTGCGTCTTTGTGTTAAGATGCGAGGATCGAGTCTGAAGTGTAGTCCTCATTAGGCGCTCAAGGAACCCCGTCGTGATCTGTGACGCTGAAAGTAGTACATTTGAAAACAGGAATATAATGAAAAATGTGGGAATTTAGAGCGACTAGAGTAAAATCTCAAATAGCGGGATGAGAAAGGGTTGTTGTCAAGGGGCTTGTTGAACTGCCTAGCATCGGTACGATCTTGTGGCCTTCTCTGGCAGGCGTGGTTTTGATTCTCTCCGTGTTAATTTCGTAGATACGAATACTTCTTTCCATACCAAGGTCTGACGCCCGACTTCTACTATACTAAGGTCGAGGTCGAAGACGATCCTATCCAGAATGGAGAACTTACTACTACTACTGCTGGAAAGCCGATAACCAAAAATGCTGACTCTACATCTTCCAGTGGAAGATCAGCGATATCTCTCAAACATCAGTGGAGGAAGGATCAGTCCCCATGAAGATAGTATGCAGCCTTCTGCTAGCCGCTGGGCCGATCCTCCTGTCAGAGATAGCACCATCCTTGTTTGCAGATTTCTAGACGATTTTACGTCAGCATAGCCAATGAAAGATAAAGCCAAGCAGTTGACCTACTCTGACATCCTCCAAGGCAAGAGGACCTAACTCTTTGAAGCCGGATAAAAGCCGACTGACAGTTGGATATTTCACCGCGATACCATGGGCCATTGAAACAGTTATCATCTTGACCTCCTGTAGCATCTTGATGTAGGTATCGTCATTGTCTTCTCCTGTCTTGACCTGGCCACTGTCCATGCAGAATGACGTGACGAGACGCATCCGATCTTGCCTGCATGACCGTCAGCCCATGACAATGAGAAGTTCGAACAGTCCTCACTTATAAGGTATCTGTGAGATATGTTGCGTAAAATTAGCTACCCATTCCGCCGACTCGAAAGAAGTCGCTGTATGATGGACCAGGCACTGTTCCATAATCTGCAGCCGGAGAAGAGCGTCCTCGATCATATCTTCGTCTATCGGAACCTCGGGTTGCTTCTTCCGTCGAGAAGCTTGATGGCTAGATGCAGGGGCAGTGCCGTCAGTGCTTTCGGTTTGCCCTAAGACAGCAGCCTGGTAAGCTCTGTTGCGTGCGTTTTTGTTCTTGCGCATCCATGCATCGAGCCCCTCCACAATATAAATGATGGAATATCCTGTATACCTGGTCTTCATCTTCTGGATGTGGTTTTCCAGCGTATCAATATCAACATCGCTCGTATCCGCAGTGGCTAGCTCTACGAACTCCTTAGCTGACATGAGACACAAGGCATGCTTCTCATCTCGTATCTCCTTGGGTATTGCAACTCTGTGACCTTGCTCCTCGTCAAAGCAGGAATCAATCTTGCGCTTCCAGCGGATAACGTGGGGAATGGGGCTTTGGTAGGAAGCAGCTGTGATTTGCTGGTTCTTCAAAAACTCTCGAATCTGGTCGTCTACCCTTGAGCCTTCGATCGATATAGGTAGGTCCACAATCATTTCCTTGCATGTTTCTTTACGATCCTTTTTCGCCTTATTGACTTCTGCAAGATCTGCAGCACGTTGCTTCTCCCGAGCCTTCTCTTCACGCTCAAGTCGCCTTTTTTCTTTCTCCGCCTCTTTGTCTTTGGCTTTCTGTATGGCTCTTGCTTTCTTCAAAGCTTCCCTTTCCTCTGCTTTCGATGCCTTCTCCTCGTCTGTAAGCTTGAGCTTTCTAGCCGGCTTAGCTCGAGGTTGTGTATTTTCAGCACTATGGTTATTGTCATGAGTGGGTCTGGGCGATAGGGAGGAGATTCTGGGGGGTTTCCTTTTGGCAGTAGTTTTGCCGTCAGTAAGAGTTTTTCTGGACACTGATGCATGTTTCCCTTTGACCTTTGCTAGGAAACTTGCCGCCTTTCCTGAAATTTGAGGAGCCACAGTATCTTTTTCAATGGAGAAGATGTCATCGGGAAGCTCATCCTCAGACTCGTCCGTCAAAGCAAGATTGGCCTCCTGTTCGATAGAGCGAGAGTGCGCCTTAGCTATGCCGGCAGAAGAGGTGAAAATGATATCGTCTGAGAGTTCTGATGCTTTGCGATTGTTTTTGGGCATTAACAGCGCAAGAGATGCCGATGTCGAGGAGCACGTTTTATGCTGAAGTGGAGGAGACTTAGTAAACTTTCGCCGCTTTGGAGCGCTCTCGCTCCATTGGTTAGATGCGAAGTCTTCGCCGGTCGGGGGATCCGACAGAAAGAGGGATTCAGACTTAAGCCGAAAGTCTGTTGTGGCTGTATTCTTCTTGAGAGAAGTTGATTGCGCAGGAGACTCGTCATCCGTGCTGAGAAGGTCAATGATTGCTTCGGGGGCCATTATCATCTGTTCTTTCTTCGTATCTGTTTGAGTGCTGAAAGCTCCGGAGCAAGTCGAGATTCTGAACTGAGTATCAAGCGCTTGTACAATACGGCAAGATCAGCAATAGTCATGGTCGCAAAGAAGAGCAGTATAGCAACGCCGTGGATGGGATGTGTAGATTGGCAAGCACATTTGCATTTGGGCAATCAACCAGCCTCGCCAGCCCAGTCGAGATGCGAAAGAACGCGGAAGCACGTGCAACACGCGCTCAGGCCTGGCCTTGGTGTCGGAATATTTTCCGCTTGGATCACGCTAAAACCTTAAATCCGACATTCGGAGGTATGACTAGTACATTATCGAGATTATGTACTCGTACGAGTGCCTGAGACAAAGTTTCCTTCGGGACTCTGTTTGCTGAGGTTCGTCTTTGCACGCCTATCGCTCATCATGTCTTCGGACTCGCAACTTTCCACATATGTTACTCTCATCTCCAGTGATGGATTCGAGTTCATTGTGCTTCGCGAAGCAGCTTACGTTGCCGGCACCATCAAGAAAATGCTTGATCCTACCAGTCTGCTGCCCTGATCACTGTAGCAAGAAAGAAGCTGACGGATGTTGGTGACTAGGTGCCTTCGCCGAGGCTGTTACTGGCCGATGTACACTAGGGAGCATCAAGTGAGATTTCGGGCACATCTGCTAAGTCATCGATTGACTGACATGGGGATAGCGGTGTTGTCCTAGAGAAGGTCTGCGAGTACCTCTACTATAATTTGAAAAACAAAGATGCGAAGGATGTGCCGGATATGGAAATACCATCCGAGCTCTGCTTGGAGTTATTAATGGCCGCAGATTACCTTAACGGTCAGTGCATCTGAAGAGCTCAGCGTAGTCCAGAACTTTATGGCTGACGCAAAATGGACTCATACAGTGTGAAATATACGTCTACTGTCCAGAGTCTCAGAGGGATACCAGTCTCAATCTCGTCGGAGAATGGACGCCGTCAAGCATGGCACAGGATGAAATACCCGATTGAACGGATAACAACTATCAATGCGGTCAACTAAACACTCATATCTACGAAAGGTGTAGCTAGCTACACACTCGCTGCCACACCCACACCTGCCGATTGGTACCTATTTACGATCGCAGAAAAGATAACAATGGACACATGGGTTGCGAGCATCCCGCATGCGAATACATGCACTTTTCGATTTCTCGCTCAAATGGATCATTACATTTTGCAGAATCAGGAACTGCTCATGATTACGGGTGATTTGGTGCATATTATCTAAAGATGGTATCAGCTACTCCGGCTCATGAGAAGTCCATGGTCTGACCCAACAACGACGATCGCTATCCAAATAAAAAGATTGATGCATGAGAGCAACGGGCCGAGATCGTTCCACTGAATTTTGTTTGCTCTGTTGTAACGGGAAAAGTCCTACCGAAGTCATTGTGGTATGTGTACTGAAGGAAATCTATTCATTGACCTTGTTCTAGATTGCACATTCCTAATAACGCATGCTTCTCCTAAGTCTCGCTTCGGAGTCATCCACTTGTCTAGAAAGGCCTTCCGCCCACGAGAAACCATCTGAGCATATGCGTTCCTTATCTTCTTCTCCATGAGTTGAACGTCTAAAGATGATGGTATATCAAAGCACTCCGCTTCACTTTAGTCCGCTCTTCTATCAACTCCCCACGAAGTGCTCGACTTGGTTTGGAGCGAAACAGCTGCTTCTATCTACCACGCCCTCTTCCCCTTCCTCTCCCTCTGCCTTGCCCTCCACCTCGTTTTCCTCCTGCCGCTCTGCTTGGTCTTTCGTACATCCTTTCTTTGCAGAAGCCTGCGTCCGCGACTCTCATATAGCTAACCACGCCCTGGTCCACGATAGCAAGAATAACGTTCCGGTAACCATGCTTCAATCGTTGCATAGGCTGCCGCTCCATACTAGCGGGAGGAGGATCGTATGGGACATGGTGCAGGAGGTCGTCAAGTTGGTCGAGCGTCGGAAAAGAAGTTTCGCGGGCGTCCAGGACAGCGACGCGAAAGTCCGGTGGAGGAGGAGCGGATTTCTTGAACGCGGTGCTAGGTTTCCAGACGTAAAAGCAGGGCCGGATGGGAGGATCTCTTGGTCCTTCAGTAGACTCATATGCGGCAGCTTCACGCTTGCTAGGAACCGTAGGATCGTGGAAAGGAACGACCGATAGCAGTCGGTAGATATCAGCATAGCTCCGATAGAAGCCCGCTCCGACTAGCGGTCCCATTGGCAATTGTTTCGGCCGCTTCCCCTCAAATAACATGCTCCACCATCTTCCCCATCCAGCTTTTCCTATCACTGTTCCCGGAGGCGCGGGGTGTTCTTTCTCTCTTCATCCCCCTCATACCACGCCGGTCCCCTCAGCACCACATACCCGCTCCTCTTCAACCCTGCATACACGAGAAATCGCTCGACCGTCAAGCCCGACTCGCCGACGAGAAACGCATACGCAGCCTGTAAGCTCATGGGTAGCCCCACCTCATTTCCCTCCCTCTCATCCTCCCCTGTCCCCTCATCCCCCCTCCATCTCAAATCCAACCCCCCCCTCTCAACCAAATACAGCGCCTCCTCAGGCAACAGTTCCCACCCCCCCTTCCCCACCCTCCCCATCGTCCTCACGCCCCCTCCCCTGCCCTTCTCCTGCGTCACGGTCGTCATCCCGCTCTCGGTATCCAATACCCCCACCAACGCATACTTCGGCGGCTGCGAGCGCGTGTGCGAGAGCGCGATGTGCATTGCGTTGCGGGAGGCTGCGAGGGTGGTGGATTGCGAGGCTGTACCGTGCGGCTCGAAGTCTTTTTCGCCGCGGCGGGGCAGGGTTTGCGGCGTGGTGGGGGAGGGGGAGAGGGTGGTGAGGAGGAGGAAGTCTTGGGTTTCGTCTGTTGGGTCTGGGGAGGGGGTTGTGGGGGTGGGATGGTGGGAGGGAGGGGGAGGGAGGTTGGGAGGTCATTGTTGCGGTGGGGAGGAGTGGTGGGTTTGGATTTGGGGGTGGTGGGAAGCGTCAATACGGATTGTAACGCGTGAGTATTTGGCTGAGCGGGTTTTTGGTAGAACCGATACTATGGCGATCTTGGCAGCAGAAAATGAAAAACTCGTGAGTGCTAATTTCATTTTTGATCATATACGTTAATAAGGAGTATATTTCGAATAATACATCAGGCGTGAGTTAATCCGAGCATCGAATCGTGATAATCGCCAAACTATGTAACTAACCCCTCATAGGAAGTGGCCGAGTGGTTATGGCGCCACGTTTAGGTCTTTCTTCATTGAAGCCCGTGGTTCGAAAGAGCGTGGGTTCGAATCCCATCTTCGTCAACGATACTTTATTTGTTTTGTTACCCTCACATGGGCAACATCATTTTTTGACCCTTGAAGATCTACTTCCTTTTATGGGATGGTAACACATATGAATACTGTTTGTTGGAAGTTGCTATCATTATTGAAGCCTCGCACTGGCAATGACCGCAGACACACAGACTCAATGACGGCGATGTCACTTCCCAAGGCTACGGACCTTGATGTGGACGCGTAGGTTCTCTAATTGCTTTCTTTTCAATACACTGATGAATATTTGACACATGAGAATTATCGCTTGAGGTAGTGCTGTTTAGCCCCCTCCCTCCCTCCCTCACCACGACGCAAGACGTTGCTACCTTATTAGTCGCCGAGAAACAGCACAAGATCATCGGCGTTCAACCGCAGTACGTGCGGGGCTAATCTACCTTACCTCCCCTTTCTGCCCTTGTCGCGGATCCGCATCAGGCTCCAGTCTTCAAGGTCCAATCCATTGTAGGTACCAGACCCAGTACTCCGCAAAAGGGCTGTGTGGGCAAATCCGAGGATGGAAACTCCAACATCTTTGCGAGTCCAGGAGAGATCTAGATCTCAGTGAATGTCTTGATCTCAAAAGGTTGTCGTTAGTGGGAACCGAGCTACCCAGACTATCAGTCCTTTGATTCGCTTCCCAGATTACAACAATCTGGAACCATAGCTTCACTTTCTTCACCTGTGGAGATCGTTGCAAGAGACGTCCGCTATCAAACAACGAAACTCGTCACTCGTATCGGGCAAAAAAGGTTGGATTCAGAGCTATAAGCAGAATTCGTGGCTCAAATCGTATATCCCAGAGTCGCCTGTTCCTCTACGCTTACCTCGCGCCCTAACCCGAGCTTTTACGGGCTATGTATACAACAGTCTACCATAACTTTACGTAAGTCAAGAATCTTCGCCAGCCTCGAAGACGATAGTACGCATCCAATTGCTCTATGTCTTCTGTGGTCAATTTGCGACGTCCCGTCAAAAGATCTGCCGTCTTTGGATCGCGCCACGGTGTCCGGAAGATGAGCTTGTACCCAGCTGTCATCGAAAAGATCAGGATGATACCAATCGTATATTGGAAGAAGTTATTGGCGGTCGTGCCCGATTCGCCCTGTTAACAAAATGTCAGTGAAAAGCGAGGCTTCCATCGGACGAAGACTCTGACGCACCGGAGGCTTGGCGCCCACATAGACGCAGCAGATCAAGAGGAGTGTGCAAACGGTCATAAGCCACACTGGCGCTAAAGGCCACATTGTGGACTTCCAGGCGTACAATCCCGAGAACAACTGATCATCCTGAGCAGCGATAACTTTATGGAAGCGCCAGGAAGTGAATGCAACGATCATCCAGTTGATAAAGAATGAGGCGCTGGTGATGGAAACGAACCAATTGAGAGCCACAACGCCGCCAGCTAAATCACAAGCATTAGTATCCTTATATATGACGAAAATATGCCTCTAAAGACTGGATTGAGATACTCACCAGACATGTTGATGTATGTCAGCACCACCGCTGTAAGGCAGGTTATAATGAGGGATCGCATCGGTCGTCCTTTACGATCAACTTGCGCGATCCAAATCGGAATGAGCCTCTGGACGCCCATGGTCCTCAGGATCCTCGAGGATAGATAGATCGACTCGGCAGAGATAGCGAGAATCCCACACATGATGCCAGCATTCAAGATGCTTGACACGTACGGAATACCGACCGACTGGATAGCCAAGACGAATGGAGATGCCGTTACTCCGGAACCGCCCAACAGCTGGTCGTTGTCTGAAGGAACTAGCACAGTGATGAAGATGACACATACCATGTATACGAATATCACTCGGTATGGAACGAGTTTGGTGGCATGGCCCATGGAGAAGCGCGGATTCTGAGCTTCTCCGCCCATGATACCAATAAAAATCTGATCTCCGACAGCCCATGTCGCGAGCAACGCTGCGCGCCCGAATCCCTTTGCTATTGGTCAGCCCGAGCAGTTCAAGGGAGACTTGTGACGTACCGAAAATCCATTTTTGAATGCTGGAAGATCGGTCCATGTCGCTCCATGATGCACGTAACCCTGTGGTCCTGCTCCACACACAATTGCGAGCGAGAGCGCAATGATAAGCATGAAGAGACCGATCTTGATCAGAGAGGTGAAATATTCGAACCAGGCGAAGAATACATTTGGCATGACGAATATGGCACAGGTAATTACCACAAAGATCGTGACTATCCACGTTGTCAGCAAGTTCACGTAGCCTACACAGTTTTCAAAGAATGAATGCCAAATCGGTATAGCGAGGGTCATCTGGTGAGAAATGGAGACAGTTTCCTACTTACGTGAGGCTCCTTTGGGAAATTCTCCATTGGCCCAGAATTGGATGAGAATATTGAAGAACGAAGCTTCAGCTGCAACAATAGAGGTCCATCCTGACTGGATGTCAACCAGAGCCACAAAGAAGGCTTCGACGAATGCTCTTACCCAGCCATTCTGCGAGACCAGCACCGAAAGCCAGCGCTGGATCTACCCAGCGGTCCGCATAATCGATGTAGTTACCAGAGGTTGGAAATGCAATAGTCATTTCGGACAGAGTTTGAAGGACAGCCCAGACGCACGAGCAGACCAGGAGGTAAGCGACAACCATGTTCCCAGGGCCAGCAGCGGCGAGGGCGGCGCCCGTACCAATGAACAGTCCAGAGCCGATATTTGAACCAAGAGATATGACCTAAGGACTGCATTCAGAATCTACAAACACACGCTTTCAGAGGCGAGTGGACGCTTACGTGGACTTGATGTGGCGTAAAGGATCGATGGCTATCAGATGTCGGAGTCAGTATTGCCAATCTAAGCTGTGTTTGCGGGGGATGCAACATGTTCCTGGAACCAAATGTGTCGTTTGCGTCAAGAGCACGGCTCAAAAGACAAGCGACAGCACCGCAATGGAAGAAAAGGCTCCAAGATATACGTACAATTTACCATGAGTAGTGTCGATCATCTCTACCATATCTCCAATGCTTGCGCTTCGCATTTGTTGGATGTCAAGCCCGACGTCTTTTTTCTCATCATCTTTGGAGAAGCTGGCCCCCGAGCCAGAGGGAGATTTTTCGGTCATTATAAATACTTCAAGCAGACTGGTACACGTCTAGTGATTTGAGGGAGTGCGCGAGACGTAATCTCGAGGTCTCTGAGCAACACGGCAGTGTAAGAAAGTGAGCTGATAGATGAATGTATGCGAAGTTGTTGAGATGATACAGGATTCTGACTGAGAGCCGGAGGACGGTGATGTCTTACATAGGTTTGGTCGGCCATCCGTCGATCTCTTCTGGTCGACATCTAGATGGTCCAGGCCCTATATCTATCGATATGAATGCAGATACTATCGAAGATCTATCGCCGGCGACCTCCAAGTCTTGGCCGAAGCCGACCAGATGAGCCACAAATCAAAGTCGAGACCACTCCACCGTTCGGACGGACAATACAGTAGGTGCTTAGGTAGAGGAAGTCCCTTACTGCAAGCAACACCAGCTCCTTGCCCCGCACACACGGATGTCTTTCCCGGCAGGCTTGTTAGCCCCTTTGCCTCTGCATCGGCTTCCCTCCCGGGGCTTGCCAAAAGTTCCCGAGCCATATCGCTCAGGCATGAGTCTATGGACAATGTAAGAAAGCACTCTGTCGCCATGGAAGCTGCTATGGTTTACTCATTGTTTCCAACTAATTTCATCCAATTGCGACCCTCGCTAGCTTACTGTCGAGCTACAAGAGACAATGATCCCGCTCACCACTCGACGCGCCTACAATCTTCTACAAAAAGTACAAAATCCGTCAGCAGCACGTGGCTGGAGACTGAGCAACGGGGCGAGACGAGGAATTGCGACTGGTGGCCATTACGCTGTCCCCAAACCCTTTAACGAGCCAAATGTTTGTCCTCAGTATCCCAAGCACCAGAATAAAGATGAGCACTAATACCGGATCCAGCCTGACTACGCGAAAGGTTCGCCGGAGCGAGAAAAGCTTCTGACTGCCATAAATGATCTGAGATCAAGGTTACCTCTTCAGGTTCCGGCAAGAGGGGGGTTCGCTACATCCAAATCCAATGGCAACTCGGAGAAGATTTCTATGCCGATGCCGTCGGAACATGGCAGCGTCTTTGCTCAATATGGAGACGCCTCGGAAGACGATGTGAAAGCTGCGATCAAGACAGCACTGAGCGCCAAGTCAAGCTGGCAAGACATGCCCTTCACCGACCGCGCTGCCATCTTTCTCCGGGCCGCAGATCTAGTCTCCGGCAAGTATCGTTACGAACTGATGGCTGCCACAATGCTTGGTCAGGGCAAGAATGTATGGCAGGCAGAGATCGACGCGGCCGCTGAGTTGGCCGACTTCTTCCGCTACAATGTCGGCTTCGCCCAAGAGATCTACGACAAACAGCCTACAGTCAATTCCCCGGGCCATCATGGACGGACTGATTGGCGGCCGCTCGAAGGATTCGTCTACGCGGTCTCTCCTTTCAACTTTACGGCGATTGGTGGCAACCTCGTATCCGCCCCTGCCCTAATGGGCAATGTCGTTGTATGGAAACCATCACCTATGTCTGTTTACCCCAGCTACCTGGTACATAAAATATTGCTCGAGGCTGGACTTCCACTAGGCGTCGTCCAGCTCGTCAATGGCGACGCGGAGATGATTACAAGGAAAGTCTTGGAGCACCGAGAATTCTCGGCCCTCAACTTCATTGGATCGTCTGACGTGTTCCGATCGCTCTACGGAAAGGCAGCTGAGGGTGTCGTCGGAAAGAAGTATCGAGATTTCCCTAGAATGATGGGTGAGACGTCGGGGAAGAACTTCCACCTGATTCATCCGTCGGCAGACATTGAAAACGCTGCGAGGCACACCATTCGCGCTTCTTACGAGTATTCCGGTCAGAAGTGCTCGGCGTGCGCACGAATATACCTCCCACAGAGTCAGGCCGGAGCTTTCTTCAACGCAATGAAGCATGAGCTCAGCTCCGTCAAAATCGGTCCTCCCGAAGAGTTTGAAAATTTTCTTGGGCCGGTCATCAACCAGGCTGCTTTCGATAAAATCACAAGAGCCATTGATTCTGCCAACCAGGACAGTCAGCTCGAGAGGGTGATTGGAGGCACTTACGATGGAAGCAAAGGCTTTTTCGTTGATCCCACTTTGTACGTTTCCAAAACACCAGAGCATGAGTTGTTTGACCGCGAGCTCTTTGGTCCCGTTCTCGTCGCCTATCTGTATCCAGATGCCGAATTCGACAATGTGCTCGACGTCATCGACAAGCAGGGAGGTAATTTTGCACTCACGGGAGCAATATTCTCGAACGATCAAGTCGCTATCCGAAAAGCCGAGAATCGACTCCGCTGGGCTGCGGGCAACTTCTACGTCAACTGCAAGACGACAGGTGCTGTTATCGGACAGCAATCATTCGGAGGCTCAAGATCCAGTGGCACCTGCGATAAGGCCGGAAGCGCCAACTTGTTGATGCGATTTACTGCACCAAGGACTCTAAAGGAGGAATACAACAAACTTGATAAAGTATTGTATCCTAGCAACCTTCAATAAAAATTAGGCGTATAGGTCGAAAGGAAGGTTAGAGATTAATGAAAGATTCAATAATGAATTCCTGAACAGGATCACTCCTGAATCCAAGCATGGTTCCTGGTCCGCGACCAGAGTGTCATAGGCTGGCGATAAGACTGTGTATGAGTGCAATGGCATGCAGATCCAATAGACATCAGCGTCAGTTTCCGACTATGCCTTACATTGCGATTCGAGTTGCAACTACTTGACGTGACAAAGTCAGGCCGGAACATGCATCTAGCCTTTTGTAAGGTGTTTCGCGTGCATTCTAGCCTTTTCTACATGCCATATTTCGGCATGACATCTGATGTTTTCGACAGTGGTTTGAGCACTTTGACCATCGTGTCATGCGGCATTTTATTATTATAGGGTGATCGATGATTTCGTATATCCTAGTGAAGAATGGCTTAATGTACTGCCAAGGCCTACGGCAAGCTCCCCGATAGCATCTACATGAGACTCGCCGCCTGAAGGTATGTGGCAGGTTTTCACTTCCAACTGGCCCACAGCCGACAAGACATCAACAACAACAATAGCCAAGATGGATTGTCCGTGGCAGAGCGTTCACATTGCAGTCCTCGGATGTGGTGAGCGACATCGCCTTGCAAATCGACATCACGAGTATACTGAGTTTGCTTCAGGTTTCATGGGTACGGCCATTTTGCAGGGCCTGTTGACCAAGATCAAACACGGTGGAAAGCCTTCAATCAGATACACAGCCTGGGTCCGGTCTCGAACATCCCTTGAACGTCTCCGACAGGCGTTGGGCGAGGAGCAGCAGCATGTAGATTGTGTGGCTGGCGGAGACGTCGTCCAAGCCATGGCACCAGCGGACACGGTCATCCTCGGCTTTCCCCCAGGCGAGCTCAAGGCCGTCTTTGCTAATAATGCAGGACTGGTCGATGCATTGCGGGGTAAGCTGATCATCAGCCTTCTCGCTGGCGTCTCCTACCACCAACTATCCACGGTTCTGCAGGACGCTACGGCAACCCATCCGGACTTCCATACGATGCGCGTCATACCTAGTATCGGCGCCAGGATCAAAAATTCGGTAACGCTGATCGCGGAGAATACTCATGCTGGTCACGAGCAACGGCTAGTTACGACTTGGATATTTGGAGAACTGGGACAGATTCAGTGGCTCCCAGAGTCGCTGATGAACCAGGCAACTGCCGCTGGGGCTGCCTGTAACGCGCTGGTCATAGTAGCTGTCGATGCTATCGTTGATGCCAGTGTTGCTGAAGGCATCCCTCGTCCAGAAGCTTTGAAGCTGGCAGCTGCATGTTTGCACAGCTCTTCCGCGCTATTACTCAATGGAGGAATGACAGTCGAATCACTGAAAGAAGCCATGTCGGTGCCCAAGGGTATTACCATCAACTCGGTCCTGGAGCTTGAGCGCGGACATGTGCGATCTGCCATTTCTGATACCGTCAGACATGCCATACATTACACGAGGAATATGTAGAACTCTTCGCTGTCGAACACAATCTATCAGAAGAGATCTTGAATTTACGTAAATAGCTTCTGCCAGATAACGGCTATGTTTGGTGTGAGCAGACGGCTATCTCAAGACACATCCTCCATCCACAGCTCTTTCAATCCTCCCGGATGACTAGAGATGTGGGAACTTGATAGGCTGCTGTTGTCACCTGTTGATCTTTAAGATCTCCTATCGCCGATCAGATTCCTTTTGATGGTAATCAACATGCAGCCTTTATGTTCGGTAGAGTTCACCAGAAACTACGGTTTCCATTCCGGTTGATACCGCTTAATCAACCATCCCACAACAATGAAACCCGGGCATTACCAGCAACAGCGCAATGCTGCACCTGCCGATTTCTATACGGCTTCTGGAAGCCGGAAACCTTGACCTAATTAAGGATCCCGATTATATTTGCTCCAATCAGCACTGCAACTCCAAGACTTGTTGTGTCACTGAGGCAAAGCAATGCCTCGAGACTGCGGAGTTATACCCAACTGCCCATTAGCTAATGATGTCAACTGGCCTTTCTGGACATCGTGCTACTTCTGAACCCTATACAAGGCGGTAATGCGGGAAGCAGAGCTGGTGACCTATCTGAACGCGTCGGCCCAAAGGATGCCGTGGAAAGTTCTACGTTCCGGTCCATGTCCATGCTTCCGGCTTATTGAAGAATGTTTGATCTGATGTTGTTGTCGTGGTCGTCGTTCCGATTTGGAGACTCCAAGCTGTTGAATTGATAACAATCGATGCACGTCTCAGTTCCTTTGCAATACCACGATGCCTCATCTTACGCCGACTAGAGGTCCGCAACTGCTAAGGGTTTGCTTTCCGGTTCATACGATACAATTTCGTCCCATAGTCTCTCTGGTAGCCGCACGCAGTTCGTCTACAGACCCTTCCTTGCCAAACAGACGATACGCAGACCTCTCCGAACGCCCAGACTCAAGGGCAAGAGAACCTCAACAAGCATTAGCCCGGCTTCCAACATCCAGCATCCTGCGTAGTCTTTTCCTCGGAGCCTTCTTCTCCTCCCCCGTCCTCTTCACTCCTGGCTTCGCCCTCTTGAATAAAATCTCCACCTCCCAGTCCCGCATATTGGATCCGGACAAGAATCCAATTCTGAGAGCTATCGTCAAACCACTGATTTACGACCAGTTCTGTGCGGGCACAAATCAAGCGGAAATCCAAGCCAAAGTTGCCCAGATCCGAGCTTTGGGGTTTTCAGGAGTCGTACTTTGCTATGGGAAAGAGATCGAGATTCCAAAGGGGAGTCAGCCGGATGCCTGTGTTTCAGACGCGGTGGCGCCGGTAGATGAGGAGTTGGAGTGGTGGAGGCGAGGTAATCTGGAGACGCTGGATATGCTAAGTGACGGAGACTACCTAGGCATCAAGTACGTAACGTTTCCATTCTTCCCTGCCTGCCCCATATCTCCGCTGATCTCGTCGGCATAGATTGTCCGGAGCCGGCACTAGGATAACCTCCTCCCTACTCCACGAATGCCCCCCTCCCCCAGCTTTCATTTCTGCCATGGACACCATTGTCCAAAAAGCCATCACGCGCAATTGCAGAATCTGGATCGATTCGGAGCAACAAATGCTCCAGCCAGCAATCGACAGCTGGACCATCACCCTCATGCGCAAACACAACCGCGCCCCGGACGGAACTGCCGTAATCTACAACACCCTCCAAGCCTACCTGAAAGCCTCTCGCCAAAAACTCGCGCACCAGCTCCAGCTCGCGCACCAAGAAGGCTGGACCCTAGCCATCAAACTCGTGCGCGGCGCCTACATCTCCAACGACATCCGCTCGCGCATCTGGGACACCAAAGGCCAGACGGACGACTGCTACAACGGCATCGTGCGCGATCTGCTGCGTGGGGATATCGGCGGCGTCCCCGCCAACGACCGGTTCCCGCGTTTGCAACTCTTCCTCGCGGGCCATAATCCGGACTCGGTGTCCAGGGCTAGTCACTTGATCCAAGAGTTGCAGGGGCAGGGCAGGCTGAGGACGATGCCGGAATTCGGACAGTTGCAGGGGATGGCGGATCCACTGGGCTGTCAACTCGTGCAGCATGGGGAGGATGCTGTACGGGAGAGGAAGGGGGAGATAAAGGAGGGTGGGACGGGAATGGGGATGGAGGTGCCGAGGGTGTACAAGTGCTTGACGTGGGGCAGCGTGAGGGAGTGTATGCAGTATCTTGTGCGAAGGGCAGTGGAGAATCAGGGGGCTACAGGGGCGGTGAAGGACGCGATGCCGGCGCTGGCGGGGGAGCTGAGGAGGAGAATCGGTGATGTGATGATGGGGAGGAGGAGCTGGAGAGGGGGCGGAGTCTGAGACGTTCTTCCACTGTTCATGTGATAGTCGTTGACTCTGACATCACGCGACTTCCAATGGTCATTTTGTCGTCCCGCGATGTCCATCAAACTTGACATGTGCATCTGCAGCTAGATATGCAGATAAGCATTGGCTTGCCACGTCTCTCTCATCAACTCGCCTACGATTCCCTGATGCCACATGCATGCGGAGTTGAGCACGTTGTCCGGATCGATTCGTTGGCGAAAGCTGTCGGCAAGATATCCCGATACTCTCGGCTTGAACCCCGAGACGCATGTACCGAAGCAGTCTCGATATCTTGCGACCAATTGGAGCTCCATCGACCCTAAAATGAATAAGTACATACAGCGACAATGATGCTCCGACATATGCCACACCCAACGTGACCTGAACGCGCCAATACTCACCATGGGCTCCAACCCGCACAGACACACCCACCCCGTCCCCCAACCGGGCGTCTACGCCCCCGCGATAACTTTCTTCGACCCCTCCACCGACACCCTGCACCTCCCCGCCCAATCCGCATACTACACCTACCTCTCGCAAACCCCCCTAACCGGACTCGTCATCCTCGGCACAAACGCCGAAACCTTCCTGCTCTCGCGCTCGGAACGAAAACAGCTCCTGCTCACCGCCCGGCAATCCGTGCCTCCCAACTACCCCCTAATAGCCGGCGTGGGCGGGCACTCGACCTCGCAAGTGCTCTCCTACGTCGCCGACGCCGCCGCCGCGGGCGCCGACTACGTGCTGCTGCTGCCGTGCGCCTATTTCGGGAAACAGACCACCCCGGCCGTGGTAAAGCGCTTCTACGCCCAGGTCGCGGCGCAGTGCCCGCTGCCGATCCTGATCTACAATTTCCCCGCCGTCTGCAACGGGCTCGACCTCGACTCGGACATCATCGCCGAGATCGCGGGGCGGCACGCCAACATCGTGGGCGTGAAACTCACCTGCGGCTCCGTGGCCAAGATCGCTCGCCTCGCGGCCGTGTTCCCGCCGTGGCGCTTTGCGGTTTTCGGCGGACAGGCGGACTTTTTGCTCGGCGGACTGGCGGTCGGGAGCGCGGGGTGCATCGCGGCGTTTGCGAATGTGTTTCCGAGAGCCATTGTTCGTGTTTTTGAGCTCTGGAAGGAGGGTAGGGGGGACGAGGCGTTGAAGTTGCAGCAGACGCTGTCTCTTGCCGAGGCGCCGACGAAGGCGGGCGTTGCGTGCACGAAATATGCTGCGGCGATCATGACGGGGCCGAGGGCGGGAATTGAGGATGCGGTGCGGCTGTTGAGGCCGAGGAGGCCGTATGAGGAGCCGGAGGAGGGGGTGAGGAAGAGGATTGAGGAGGTCATGCGGCCGCTGGGGAGGCTTGAGGACGAGTAAGGAGCGAAGATGCCGTGACTTTAGTATCAGAAATGGGGGGACGAACGTTGGAGGCTTGAGGTCAGCCTTCTTTGCTTCGACCTGCGCAATCTCCGTTAGATGTGTCCTTAGAGGACCTCAAATTTTGGAGTATGATCACAACGTCACTACTCAGTGCCTTCGCGAGAGAGCTTTAAATGTAGATGCCTAAGCCGTAGATTCCTTATATATTAACATTCCAGCACGCTGTGCTTTCCTAATCAATCTGACTCATCATAACTGCTCTTGTCTGATGGTTCACTGTAGCTCCAATCCCAAAAGCAGGAACGACCCTGCACATCCTCGCAAGACTTGTTGCAGGCCAGTCTATCCTCACCTTCCTCAGGCGGTCTCCAATCGGGGTTCTATGATTTCTGTTATACAAATCCAAACCCAGTAGATGCAGCGGTGAGTTCAACATCTGGACAAGAGCAGGAACAGTAAATTGTGCTATGGAAAGCCGGCTGAAAGAGCGCTCCAAGGTTTCCGGTAGCATCGGTGCGATTTTTGGCGGGACATTGAACGACGCAAAGATAGTCATCGAGTCTCGAAGAGCCAGAAACACGTAGCTGGCAGGTGACAATGAACGGGGCATTATGGTTCCGAACATCTTGGTGAAATTACTGTCCTTGTACAGGGCTAGACTGATATTGACGAAACTGACGGCGCTGAACTTTGCGAAGCCACTTGTTGTTGCGCTCGCCCGCTG
This sequence comes from Physcia stellaris, assembly GCA_018902385.1. NCBI lineage: Eukaryota > Fungi > Ascomycota > Lecanoromycetes > Caliciales > Physciaceae > Physcia > Physcia stellaris. Next base: position 526,179 of record JABSSW010000022.1, on the reverse strand, counting down.
ATCGCGTACGGTGGAGCTTAGTGTATCCACAAGATTCGCAGTAGAGTAGGTACAGATGTATAGCAGCATGACGATTCTCGTTGGACGGGCGAGAAGAAATGTATGTGGGCGGAGGATTAGCTGTCGCAGGGAGGTACGGCATGATCCGATAAAGGATGCGCGGCCTGAGACTCTCTCAATGACTGCCCTAGATATGAATCAGCGATCACAGTTGGCGTATCTCGATTGAGTCCGTTCGTGGAAGAGTTCCGGCGCAGAGACTACCTGTCGATTATTGTAATGATGGGGGCTACGAGTCCAGCAGCTATGGCTGCACTGGTGGTATCGATTGTCAATCTTGTCCCAATCTTGTCCCAGTTCCAACTATGGTGTTTCTCTTCCGTGTGCATAGTTTATTGAAAAGGACTTGTAGGATCGAGGGGACCTGACCGCTGCTCGTAGTCTCATGTTCTGAACAGCAACATTGGGATCGGGAATAGAGTTCAAGGCGGCCATGATCAATGATGAGATCTTACTACATAAGATGAAGTAGAACACAGATGACGGACTAAGCACAACTGTCTCATAGGTATTGTCGGTTTGCTGCCGTCGCCGCATCGGGAAGACGGCAGATGTGTCGGGAGAGCCGAGAAATGGAGTCGGAGGACAAGCCGATGCATACTGGTGTTCTGCCGAACTCCTACCGATCTTTCTGCCAATCTCTGTGGGTTTACTGGGTCGCCACCTACTCCTCAAGGACATTGTTGCCATTTCTTGTGCGCGACATGGCCCTAGATCATAGCGAAGCTCTGGCAGCGCTGTACGTCTGTAAAAGCCTAAGTTGCCACATCTTGTGCGCATAATGGCCATGCTCCGATTCAGCACGCTTCACCATTCCGCCATTCGGGCAGCTTCAGAGATCTGCTCCTAGCAATGACAGGCAAAGACTCTCATATAATCATCCTTGGAAGCGGTGCATGGGGCCTGTCCACAGCATTGCACTTGATCAACTCAGGTCACGTTAACGTCACTGTCATCGACCGTGCTGAAACGATCCCTTCAAGATATTCAGCAGCTTGGGATCTTAACAAGATCATCCGCGCTGAGTATGAAGACGCCTTTTACACAGATCTGGCTCTTGTGGGTTTCCTCTTCACTATTCCCCGCATTGGGCATCCGAATCAAATAATCATATCAATTCAAGCGCACGCTCGAATTAATGGCTAATAAGGACTGTGAGAGGAATAGGACGCTATAGAAGGCTGGAAGACTCCCCTTTCGGACCTTACTACCATCAGACTGGTTATGTTGTTGCTGCAACTGGAAGAGCTCCCCAGAAAGCCGTTGACCATCTCGAAAAAGCGCTTTCCTCGATTTCGTCGCATTCCACGTTCGCTCCTGAAATAAGACGGCTGAATGACCCCAAGGACTTTAGGGACCATACCTGGCAATACACAGGACCATTGACAGGATTTAAAGGGTACTTCAACCGGATTGCAGGCTACGCTCACTCCGCAGATGCGATCCGAGGAATCTGGGAGCATTGTGCGAACCGAGGTGTAAAATTTGTCCTGGGGAGTCGGCAGGCAAAGCTGTGGAGTTGCTTTACGCTGACGAGTCTGCGTTCGCTTCTGCTTCTACTGGAACAGGACCTCAAGGAGGCGACAAAACAAGTCGATGCGTCGGTGTCAAGACAGCGGACGGCAAACACCACATGGCTGATCTAACCATATGTGCTTTAGGTGCCTATGGGGCTTCATTGATTCCAAGCCTAGGGAATTTTGTTGTTGCCCGATGCTGGTCGGTCGCACATGTACAACTGACTGCAGCGGAAACTGACTATCTTCGCGGTATCCCGACAACCAACGTGCGAGATTTGGGTTTCTTCTTCGAGCCGGATCCAAAAACTCGACTGTTCAAGCTTTGCCCACTTGGTACCGGATACACCAACATCTCCAACCAAGGTATCTCTTTGCCACCTGATGATGAGCTGCCGCCTCCACAGGACTATATTCCACTGGAAGATGAACAAAAGCTACGGCAGCTGTTGCGGGAGACTTTCCCATGGATGGCTGATAGGCCGTTTGTGGAACAGAAGCTCTGTTGGTTCGCCGACACAGCAGACTCGGAATATTGTATCGATTTCGTCCCGGGTACGAATAAGTCACTTGTAGTACTCTCTGGCGATTCTGGCCACGGATTCAAGATGATGCCAAGCTTTGGCAAGTGGGTGGTGGACTTGTTGAACAACAAAGAGCAGAAGCTTCCACGGTGGCAATGGCGTGAAATAGACTCGAGGGGCAAAGACTGGGGTACATCTGTCAGCTGGAGAATCGGGACATCACGGGAGCTTCGTGACCTGATCGGCGAGAAATCGAAGATGGTTAAGGCCAGGCTGTGACTGGGAGGAACTGGCTAAGGATAGAAGGGAAGGTCCAGTTGAGGAAAGAGGTGTTTGAGTAAGTCTCATCAGACAGACAGTCAACAGAATGCAATTTCTCCATTTTTGGATTCTCCACTTCAAGTATTGTTTACAGCTGGGCTTGCGGGGAAGTCAAGATCCGGATGCCAAGAATACCAAGAGCTGCTACTCTTGTTGTGGTAAGCAGCTTTAAGCCGGTGCCTTATCTGCACGTGACTTCCTATCGTCCGATAAGCTGCAAGGTAAGGTATGTTACAGATGACGGAATGCGGAGTATGAGATGACCATCTCAACAAATCCGAGTCAAGCTGTATGCACCCACTCGCGTTGGATTTGAAGCTCATACGTAATACTCGATACCAATCAGAGGTTCATGGCCACGGTCACTCGCTCGCAGTAGAGCTGCAAATCATGGGCAAGTCCTGCCAGACGCGATATGGAAAGTCAACGCCAGCAGCGCGTGAGAAAGCGAGCACCTAATGCGTACGTTCATCATGGTTCATGTACGATAAAGCTTTTGATGCCAGCGTATTCATAGCTGTAACCGCTGTCGTCAGCAAAAGATCAAATGTTCTGCTACTACCCCCTGTAGTCAATGCACTAAGCGAAACCTCTCCTGCGTTTACGACAGTGAACACCAAAAAGTCTTTGTGACGAGGGAGTACGTATTTCACTCTCGGGTAATGGAGGATGAAAAGTAATAACTCCAAGCTTATCCTTGAAGGTTCCTTACCACGCTTGAAAGACAAGCTGGACTTTTCCACCATCGCAGTAGCCATGAGACTGAGCAGAACCGCTTAGATCCTACTCTTACTCATGAGGAAAACGAGAATCAAGACTTGCAAGCAGGTGCGTCGCTGGGAGTGTGCCTATCCAACTCAAGAGGTCATCAACGAGTAGTTGGTGTAGGTCCTTCCCACACTCTACCAACATCTGCAACGACGTCTCGCTCCATCGACGATTCCCATCTCGATTCGGGGCAGGATACACGCAGAGAGAGTACCGCCACAGATCATGATTTCACAAATCCCTTGGTGTCCGGTGCTTCAGTTTACGTAGCCGACAAGGCTGGCCAGCCATGTAAGTTTCCAATCAAGAGCAACGAGGATTATCGAAGTCAAGTACTGACTCTGAAGGATGCTCAAGCTTATCTTGCACCATCCTCGAACTGGTCCTTTGCGAGGCGGATCCTAAGTCACGCCCACGAACGCGTCTACAACACTCCACTTCCTGCAGCCAGTCTACTCTTTGAAGGCCAGACCTACGACCTCGGTTGGGATGGTCGGCGTGGACTGGCCGACTTTGATGAAACCACGCTACCCACCCCCGACTTTGCTCTATTTCTCATTAACGCCGTCAAATTTCATTGCTGTCAAATATTCCACTTACTTGATGAGCAAGACTTCATGCACAATTTTTCTAATTACCACGACCGCTTACGTCGGGGCGAATGCCCAGATCTATGGCATATTCATTACCTTCTAATCCTAGCTCTTGGCAAAGCCTTCATCGTTCGAGTTGGTCAAAATCGACGACCGCCAGGCGCCACCGAGTACGTGCAAGCAATGAAACTGCTTCCAGACACCATGTACCTTTGCAACAACCCGATCCAGTCCTTGGAGATATTGTGTTGCGCGGCAATTTATCTACAATGCTTGGACATGCGAGCTAGCGCGTACAGTCTTGTAAGCCTTAATATCTTATGCAGTGTCTCGTCACTTACTCTGGCCTGAGGTTGGACAAGCCCTACGGATAGCCGCGTCGGCCGGGCTACATACTGATATCCAGAGCCGCCATCACTCGATATCTATGACGGAGAGATGCCGCGAGATCTGGTGGACTGTATATCTCCTCGACTGCCATCTGTCCTCGTTGATGGGAATACCGCTACAGCTAGTGGAGCAAGACATCAGTGCACACCTCCCCGCATTTGCCGGCTCCGAACAAAAGTCGCTGGCCCTGTCAATCCATGTGAGGCTTGCTAAAGCGACCACTTTGATCCTCAAAAGTAAGTGATGCACCCATGCCACTCCAGGTTGTCGTCCTGACAATACCCACCGCAAGCTGTATATGGCGAGGAGGGTCGCATGGACAGGCGGTTCCTGGGCAGCGTTAAGAATGCGCTCAAGTACCTTGCGAGCGTAAACGACGAACGAAACAACAATTTTCCTCTCCATTTGAAGAACCCTATGAACAGCATCTCGAGACTTTCGGCGTACCTTCATCTGTTTCACCATCAGGTTTGTGGATTTTGAAAGCTCACTGTTTTGTTCTATCAAGATAGAGACTTAACCAGAACCTACAGTGCATCCTCCTAACCATCCGACCATTATTATACGCTGTATGGCAAAAGAAGGTCGAGACAACGAGATCTCGGCTCGTCAGGCTGACTGGCACTGTACGGTCTTTACTGCGAGTCTGCATAGCATCCGCAAACGAAACCTTAAAAACCCTTTGTGCGCTCCAAGCTCAGAGTCTCCTGGGTAACGTACTTTGCTCCAGTACTACGTAGACCCAGTCTGATCAGCTCTTCCCATCAGAAAGTTTTATACCATTCGACCTCGAGTCCACCTGGTCATGCGCAGTCGTTCTCTTGGTCACCCAAATGGTAGACTCCACCCTTGTCCGGGAAGATGACGAGCCCTGGCTTTCGAGGGTTCATTTAATTCTCGACGAGATGGTTTCTAGGGGGAACCTCGTCGCGGGACTTCGAAAAGCCGAGTTGCAGCAACTTGATGAGACGCTGACGAGATTACATGCACCTTCTTCGTCTTCGGTCGTGGCTTCCAGAGCCCATGATCACGAGCAAGAAACACATGAGAATTTCCGTAGAGGTGGTGTAGGAGACGGAGAATGCGTCCAGACTGGCGATGATTCTAGTGCGAATGCACAAATGCAGTTCGAGCCGTTGCATGACTGGAATTCGGAGGAGGGATTGACGGGGGATCGAATGATTGCCTTTGCGAATTCTTTGGATTCGATGACGCCAGATTGGTTGTCTGCTGCTCCATTGGGACAATTGGAGGGGTTTTTCGCTTGATTTTTGGGTGTCGTAATTTCGATACCAGTAACAATCAACTGCTGCACCTTGAACAACAGAAGAGTTCGGATGTGATGATTCACCAAGAGCTGCGCCTCCGAAGGACTCGTGAATATCTCCGTCTAATCCAAAGTGATTGATTCCTGTTTCCTAGCGTGTGTATATGGAGGAGACACGTCTCCTGCTGATGGATTGAGATTCCCTTGAAGGATTGCATGACGTACGGATTTTTCTGATGCGTCAATCAAGAAACGCGACTACCTGGCTTAGTACTCGGGGTATTCAGATGGATCAAATTCGACCATAAGCTCCGAGCTCTACATGACCTCCGATACAAATCATTCCAGCCATTTAGACTTGTCGCCGAGTTCGATCAACCAAATCTCCTGTGGCCTCGACCAAAATTCTTCGTCCTCTGCAAAATCTCTCTATTTCACGATGGCTAATTTTGAGTGCGATCCAAGAGCAGCAATTTTCCATATCAATGGTTAGTAGGATCTTACATTTGGGGGGTGCTCCCACTAAAGTCAAATCCTTTCATGATGACGTACGAGTACCTTATGGAAGGTAAATCCAAAATTCGCGGGGTCGCAGTTATAAATAGCTACCCCCATTCGGTACCTTGGAGTGAATGACGAATGTGCGATAAGCAAGGGTCGGATCGAGGGTCGGGCCGAGGCGATATTCTATCTCATTCCGAAGGTCTTCTGACAGCGCACTAGTCGCACCCAACCAATTTCCAGCGCACCCAACCACCATCCAAAGTAAATGATCACTGTTCCACTCTACTCCCTACACCATTGCACCCAATGCCGGCATAACGGTCATGATTCTATCTATCACCAGCCGTCTGCATGTCATATGACAGGCTGTGCTTCTGATCAAGCTTGTTGGGCTGTCGTAATGCCCCCATAAGAACCCGTAGCGCTCGCTTTTTGGAGCTCAGCGCGTACCCCTTCTTCCTCGAGATGGATTTGCTTTCTTCAACCAAATCACCATCACGCGGACCCATTCTACTACTAGGAGCCATCCTGACATTGGGCAACTTTGGATCTGTTTTACATAAAAGTTCGCGAGTGTATCTTTTCCAGCAAGCGCAGTGTCTCAACTTCTATCAAATCCATGATATATCGGCAATAGGTGCGAATTATGAGATTGAAGAAGCTCTCTGCAAATTGCCAATCATACAGTCAAAACTGAGTGTGGTCGATGGGGTTGATTCGTTTCTGCAATTCTTGCCACGTGAGTCAATCTGTTTCGCCCAGATGTGAAGATGAAACGTCTTTTCGTAGCGACAACTTCAACATAGTGCTCTATCAGATGCTGATCTCTCAACAACAGCTCTGCTTGTACTAGGAATATACAAGGAACTTCTCCCACAATTTGGTCTTCGCCGTCTTGTCATACTAAGTATCTGCTGCACGGCGTTGGAGGTATTGTATTCCATCTTCTTCTGTAAGTATTTCTATCGTAAATATCAGGTTCTCGGCTGTCTTGAAATTGCTTCTCATATCTTCTTATCATGTAGTCTGGTTACACGAGTCTTGGACTACACAAGTCGTGCTTCTTGCCTTTCTATTCGACCTTATTGGAGGTGGTGACCTGGTTCGTCAAGCCATTGTCTTAACTTGTATTGCAAAAATATCGCCGGCAGAGAAGCTGTAGGTCTTACATCAATCGGACTAGACTAGTGGTGCCTCTAAGCCTGACTCTCATTCACAGGACGAACGCATACAATTACATAAGCGCATCCTACTACCTCGGTGGCGTCTTTGGCTCAGCGATAGGGTCGTTACTCCTTAGCAACCACGTCTACATCCTCAATGGACTGGGCATAAGCTTTATTCTATTAACGGCATGTATCGCGACTTTCATCCCATCGCATTACGGAATTGAGGATCCTGCCGAAGACACTATGCAGCCATTCTTACGCTCCAGCTATGAAGACGATTCAACCACCACATCACCGATGAGGACCGTAGACCCTTCCCTAACTCCTCCAAAGGTGCTGCATTCTTCCCAACCTCTACCTCTCTCCATGACTCTGCTAAAACCTCAAACAGCAACCCTCTCTGTCTCAGCTGGTCCTCCGATCTTGCCGCGCCTCTTACACATCCCTGCTCACTCTCTTCTCCGCGCCCAACCCTACGTTCACCGTTATCATCCTCCTCTTCATCAACGTCTTGGCAATCCGCATCGAGGTGATCCTACCCCAATACACATCCCTCGCACTCAGCTGGCCGCTCGCAACCGTCAACCGCGTACTAGCGCTCAAATCCCTAATCTCAGCCGCCAGCCTCTTCGCCATACCCACGCTCCGAGAAACTTTCCTCGAGCCACGCTACACGAGCAGAGGGGGCGCATCGGCCATCGACCTTCTCATAACGCAGGCTTCCCTCGTCGCGAACACGGTCGGCATCATCGGTCTCGGCTTCTCAGCCGGCGTCCCGTTCTTCATCCTCGCCATGTGCGTGTATACCTCCGGTACCGGCGTTTTAGACAGCTTGACCTCGTACGGCACGTACACGCTCCCGGCCGGCGAGTCGGTGGCGGAGTTCTACGTGCGCACGGGCATGACCGCTTCCGTTGCCGCGCTGCTGGGTGGGCTCTTCTGGAGCGCGGCGTTTAGCTACGTGGTGCGCAGCGACTGGATCCCCCTGGGGACCCCGTTCTGGCTTTGTGCGAGCCTGTTTGTGGTTAATTGTGTGGGCGTCGCGGCGCTGAAGCGTGAGGCTGGTGGGTTGGGTGTGGACTGCGGAAGCCTGGGGTTCTCATAGAACGCAGAAGGGGGTTGGGGTATGGGACTGCGGAGGCCTGGGGTTCTCATAGAAGGCAGAAGGGGTTTTGGACGGGCGTCTTTGTTGTCCTTGGTATACGAGGTTTGTGTTGTTCAGTCAATCGGTTTGGGTACTGTGAGCAAGCTTCTATCTGCTTGAACGTCGTGATGAGAAGAGCCTATATTGGGATGAAGTTGTTCTGGAGCATTTTATACGAGAATGGGGGGTTTAGGACGTCGGTGTTGGGGTTGTATGATATATGTGAATTAGGGACTGCGCCCTGATTGATGTCCGACATGTTAGGAAATTTATCAGTGATGATTTGGGTAGTCAGAGAAGTGGCTAGATGTACTTTATACCTTAACATTCATCGAACTCTCGTTTGAAAGCTTGGAACAGGACAAAGACATAAATAGTTCGCCTTGTGCTCAGAAGTACGTACAGTCCCATTAAGCCCTAAACCGCGATCACGCCCCGTCCTTCACTGACTTTCCAACATAACATAGATAATGAAGCAGTATTGACTTAAAGAGCCATTGAATTCTATGCGAACACCAAGTAACCATACCTACTTGATCACTCATATAGAAGACACCATATTCCCCCCCAAACCAACCCTCCCCCAACCCCTTCCTCCCCCTCTCCCGACGATCCAACGCCCTACTCCAACTATCACGCTACCTAGAAAACCTAACCTCCTTCGACCATTTCCTTCGAGGCGCTGATGCTTGATGGTCGCCGCCACAGATCAGGGGTCGAGAGAACCGCCTATGAAGGACGTGAGTATTGTTGGCATGACGGGGTAGATTTAAGGCATGCTGAAGACCAGTGATGTGTACGATTTGGATGGTGTGGTCCAGCAGCGAGGAAAGAGCCTGGTTATGTATGGTTCAGGGACGATTCAAAAGCTATGTTCACGGATCCCTTGGGACTTACCATATGCTAGACCCAGAAAACGTGGGTTCTGAGGCGATAGGAACCTCGTGACTCGGTACCCATGTTCAGACTCGGAGTAACGGCGACGAAACCGACGTGCAGAGCTCCGCGCTGACCGGCGTGTTTGAAAGATCGGCGTCGCCGCTTTTGCCTTTGTTGGGGTTGCGACCTCAAAGGGGCCATGAAGGAAAAGGATCAACGGCCAGGACTTCTCTCGCGCCAACGTGTAGGCCGGAGGCAGGGAAACGACATACCTGTGCCCAAACGGAGCGGTCGATGTAGGTTGATGGAAAGAGTCAAATGAGATGTGTGATGTTTGGGAGTAGGGGTGACCAGGGCTCTTTGGTGAGGCCATGGTTTTACGAATAAGGAAAATATAGATATAGACAAGGACGGAGAGCCAACAGTGGAAGATTAGGATCAGTATCATAGTGATGCTACATTCGCTAACAAGGAATGCATCACCATGACTTAACCCGTCTGTAATCACATGCCCCAGATTTCCCTCCATTGGGCTTCATCGTTCTTCAAGGGAGCGTGGAGGCGCCCGAAGCGAGCAGGTTTGCCCTGACCGGCTTCAGGCAAGCACATCCAAGATCTCACTACATCTGGTACCTCCTCCTTGACGTGACTCACACAGATGAGGGTTTGATCCTCGTCCAGACCACGGATTCGGATGGCGGATAAATCATCTGCCTGGCCGGTGGAGAGCTGCTGGCCTTCTCCTCGCTGATCGTGGTAACAAGAGCGGCTGGTGCCCCAAGTCATGAAAAGCATGCATTTGTCGCGTACGGCTTCATCCATCCCACCAAACGCTTCGTCGAGAACTATCAATTCAGGTCGCTTCACAATCGCCCGTAGGAATAATGCTAAGCGTTGCGAGGAGAAGGATATATCACGGAAGCGGATTTTGTCTGCCCATTCAGTCTTTTTCCAAGGCTGAGCAATAACGGCCCTTCTCTCTCTGTTTGGGGTAGCGTACATAGGGTTCAAATCTGGCTCAAACCATCGTAAGACGCTCTCTACGATCTCACCGTGTTGCGGGGTCAACTTTGGGATCCCCAGAAAAGTGTCAGCCCACGCATTCTCGATTGTCCTTCGTATTGTTAGATTGCGAGGGAAGAAAGCATGTATTTCTGGAGATGACTGTCCGATGCGTGCTTGAATATCGAAAATGGAGATCCCAGGCTGACCGGGTTGAGGAAGGCGGCCACGACCGAACATTTTGATCGGAAGAGAGTACGCTTGCGGGTGGTCAGAGCAGATCAGAGAAATCAATGTGGTTTTTCCAGAGCCTATCCGCAAATTAGTCCAACGATCAATGAAAATTAATGCTATGCCTACACGCACCGTTTGGTCCAAACACGCCCCAGCGTTCGCCTTTCCTTACAGTCCAGTCAAGCCCTGCTCTGATCTCACCATTGATCTCTTGCTTCCAGCCTCCCATGACCTTCTTGTCGCCATACTTGATGATAACATCCTTCATTTGTACTATAGGCTCGCCAAGCCCATTGTATGGTTCCGGATAAACCGTAGTACCTTTGATGAGGTCACTGACAGGGCTTATGGTTTGGGGAAATATCTTCGCCGGAAGTGACTCTGCCATCCTAACAACTAGTTTCCCAAGTACTTCTTCTTTGATACCTTGATACTGAACGTGTAAAGATGGATTGAGGTATATCAGATGAGTGATCCAATCGGGGACAGGATCTTGAGGGCGCAGCGCTAAGAGAAGACGAGGCGAGCTTGCTCGTGCTAAGTCGAAAAGTAGTGGAGACAATGCAGCTTGAGTTGGCGGATCAAGCCCCACTGCAAAGAGATCAGCCACTGGATGTCGAGTGTAGGCAATTCCACTTACTGAACGGCTCATCTAGTAGAAGCACTTCAGGCATTCCTAGAAGAGCCTTGGCAATCCTGGCGCGTCTAGTCTGCCCATTGCTCAAATTTCCGACGGGCATTTCCACCAAGTTGGCCAGGTTCAGGTCGCGAATTACTCGCGCCAACTCCCGGGAGCCTGATCCGTCCTCCTCTGGTCGCCCATAAGGATTAAGCTCAGTGTTTCCCGTCAGATAGTCCAAGACCGAGAAATCCGTCTCTTCTCTCCTACTCTCGTATCTAGCGCTCATATAGGCTCCCCTTGATCCCGCTGACTCCATGCCTCTCCCTTGACCATTGAAGCCAACATATTGTATGGCGGAGGATATGGACCGAGGACCCGGTTTCCTGAGTGTAGCGTTGGGAGAAGAGAGGTAGGGGTAAGTTCGTGCGGTCGGAGGTACTGATACATGTTGTCCACGCAATATGCCTAGGAAAGTTGTCTTGCCTGCGTTCGATGGTCCAATTACAGCCCAATGTTCCCGGACAGCTGAAGACGAAGGCAGCGAGAAGGTCAAATGAGGGAAAATTGGTGGGTTGCCAGGGTCGTTATCTTCAGGCGACGAGGGATAGTGTCTGTAAAAGGTAGCGTTCTCAATATGAATTATGGCAGATTGTGCGATCGTCGATCCATGTTGACCAACCAGAGATTTGGTGCAAGTTTGGAACAGCAAGCATGGAGTTCTCAGCATCTCCAGCTCGAATTTCCATCTCGCTCTTCAGATATGCAGCGTGGAGAAAAGATTGTTCACTGCACTCCCAAATCGCCGAAATCGGCACTAGAGAGCGACGTTCCGAGTCGCGCGGGTCAGAGGCCTGGGCATTTCCGCTGATTACATCTAAAAGCGGCGTGGACGAATCTCATTCACAACACCAGGCTTCTCGGATTCGCTGACATCTGATGCTGCCGCTCGACTTATTACCTTACTTATACAGTTATCATCCTTTGCCATGAGGAGTGAAACGTTTATTTGTGAACATTTACGCAGTACGCCTTCGTGATCATGTATCCTGGTTCCTCCGACACTGCGCAGGGCATCGTCGTGCCAGACATTTTTTTGACGGTATTCTGTATCTCATTTGGCCGTTCCTTTCGTAATGTCGCTCTTTTCCATATTCGTCCTTGGGTTTTATTGTTTGATTCGGACTTTGGGGTCTGCCCATATTTACTGTGTTGCTACCTGCAATGCCATAGAACCATGATGCAGGCAATATAGAGATTCTTGTCCTACAACAAGACCATAAATTCTATTATTCTGCGGGTGAAAATAAGGGCAGGACTCCCTCATAACCCGATACTAACCCTTGATCTTGGCGCAGCTGTCTTCCAAGTAGCGATACCAGCCAGGTTGACGACATTCCAGACTCACGCTATGTACAAATCAATGGCCTCAGCAGCACCTATTCAGTTTCTGCGAGTGCAGAAAACGGAAATATCTACGTTGCTGGCGCCAACGGAGGATCTGTATTTAGCTGCTTCCTCCGGACTTATTCGCGGACAGCACCGACAATTATCTGCACTACTATCCGGAGGTCATGGCTGCATATAATGTTTCCCGTTTGCGGTCGTCGGATGTAACTGCCCTTCTAAAGAATGCGGACATAATTGCTCTGGTACCAGTGGACTATGATAGTAGTAGCGCCGAGTACATATGCCGCTATTGATAGGTACCAAGGCGCGCGCTTTAGTTACCATCACATGCGATATTGAGGGTGAAGATAGCAAACGATTCCTTGCTAATGATCCAGACGAGGGGATCCTTAAGCTTAAAGAGGAGAAGTTGCGATATACACTTACTGGAGGTAAGGTGACGGAATGTTATTACCTACCGTGGGCTGCGGGCGCGATTACCGCCTAGCCATCACCCTTCAGGGACGCTACGTACGTATGTCTACGATTTGAACTTACCTTTTGCTCTTGGACGTGGCTAGGCCAGCCTCCAGTGGCCTCAAGTTGGTGGTCGATGCTCGGCCCGAAGGCCGGCTTACGCTCTCAGGTCCATACTTTTCGCATTTATGGTTTCAGATTTCCAATCAAGCTACTTCCCGGGAAATGAGCTAAGGAGGCAAACTTTTTCCGAAATGCTAATTACATTCGTGAGGGTGTATCTCCATACGACTACTATCGTATGGTCAAGATAGTATGCCTAGTGCCAGGATGAAATGGTGTATACATGCGTAGCCACATATACCAATGCCTTTCTACTGTCTGGGCTTAGGATATAGTCACTTGGCAATCGTTAAGAACCGATGCCAGTGGGTGGGCCAAAACTGAGACACATTCGGCTCCTAGCCTGATGTATCCCCTATAGGCAAGTATGAACTTGTTTTTTTTTTTTTTTCTTTGAGAGCAGCCGTCCATTGGTTATGATACTACCAGGGGTAGTTCTCCCTTATGGACGAAAGAAATCGTCCAGATGTTTCTTGCTTCGTAGCGGCGTCAATCTAGAGCGAGTTCACCATGGTCAGTCTCCAGGAGGCCACAACAATGGGAAAGCGTACCGTATCCATCAAGAACCGCACACTCTCTTTCACGGGGATTCCCGCTTCCTCCATACTAAAGTCAAGGACCCGGGCAGCTGCGTTCCCAGACTCAGTCTGTACGAATCTATGCATCATCAGCATCCCTTGCCACAGAGAACATCCCAAAAAACTCAATCTCACCCCGGATCAACAACGAAAGCGCACACCCCGTCCTCTCCTTCCCCCTCTTCCATCGCAATCTTCTTCACCAGATAGTGCGCCGCAGCCTTACTACACCCGTACGCCCCCATCAGCGGCGACGAGCGATCCATAATCCCCAAACTACCAACCGGGCTGCCCATGGACACGAACTTCCCCCCTTTCCCCTCACCACCCCTCATCAGCAACTTCCTCATCCCCTGGAACAGCACCAACACCCCCAAGGCGTTCACTTTAAAAAACTCCTCCACTTTCCGCACATCGACTTCTCTCAACGGCTCCTCTGCCAACGGCTTGTCCGTTGCTCCCATGGTCCCCGCATTAGCGATCACGGTATCGATGCGGGAGATGTGGTACGATGTTTCCAGATCGTGCGCTGCGCGGGAGGCGTCGGTGAGGGAGGCGGAGTCGATTTTCACGACGAGGAGGGTGCTGCTTTCGTCTTTGGAGAGGGAGGCTAGGGATTGGGCGCTTGATGAGAGGGGGTCGCGGACCGCGGCGATGACGGTGTGGTAGGGTCGGAGGAGGTAGGCGGTGGTTAGGCCGAGGCCGATGCCTTGAGCGGTTGTTAGAAAGATACCGGGCATCGAAAAGGAAATCGAAAAGGAAAAGGAGTGCAGCGTACCTCGAGTAGCGCCTGTGATTAGGACGGTTTGTTTCCCTGGGGACGACATTGTTGAGGTTTGATATAGTTTCAGTGCTAAGATTATTGTTATTGATAAGTGCAATTGGTTGTCCGGGAAAGAAGTAAAAGGAAGTAAATCAGTCAGTAAAGAGGTGTTGAGACAGATGCGTTAGTGAGTTGGTGATATATCACAAGAACTTGACCAGTGATGTCCAAGCGCCTGATTGAAGCTTCATCAAGGACCGGTGAATTTGGGTGTAGAGCTGATGTCATTCACTTTAGCTTGTGATTGTATCCTTTTTGGATATTATTTACACCCCAATTGTTCAGACAAACCACTCAACACTCGATAGCTGTCATAGATCTCCAATCCAAGCCACCAAGCTAGCCAAGCTCCACTACAAGGAAGCATCCTCATCTACCACAGACTGGCTCATCTAGTAGAGTTCCACTAATTTTTTCGGTGAGCTTCCCAAGAAACTGAGACTGTGCTCCCCCATCTCGCCGTATGTAGTCGTGCAACACACGAAGCAGGCGACCTCCTCCCGAGTCCGTCGGCCGTACTCAAACCCTCGATCATCGGAATCCAAACCGGCCAATACTGAAATTCACGGAAGGCGACATAATCGAGCCATATTTCACGACGCTTTCATATTCTGTGAAGAAAAGAGCTGTGAGCGCATACAGCAGCACTGGGTTACTGGCTCCACGCTGATGTCGAACGCGGAATGGTGGGATAATAACGAAGAAGGAGAAGGGGAAGGAGAGGATGAACAGAATGGGGAAATATAAGGATGAAGACGGCGGTGTCGAGGAAGGTGAAAGCGACCTATTTTATAGAGAAGAGGAAGAAGATGGGATGCATCATAGTATTGGCTCATATCGTAGAAGCTTACTATGACAAAGGGATTAGATAATAGGATGAAATGATATACTTATCTACTATCACGTGGAGGAATCACAGAGATTATGGATTCCGTCTGTCAGATTTTCATGATCACCGTCATGTCAGTAGGGGTCGTCAGACCTTTTTTGGGGACCTCTTACAACACCAATATGGCCCGCAAACAGGAGGGTCAACGGTTTACTCGTTTCTCGTGTTGTTGCTACTCGCTTCTCGATCCTCGCTTCTCGCGTTGATCTACTGGGCCAAGGTACTATATATCTGCTGCTATACTACACACATACAAATCCACAGCATCTTTCATTCTCGGGGTTCTCACGGTTCTTTGAAAAATTTCCGTGGGAAGAGCTGGTCAGTGTGGGGTCTACGCAGTATTAAGGTTGAGTAAGTTACCCAGGTGTCTTACTAACCAAAGAAGAGCATTCCTTCGCGCGATTCAACGTTCGAAATCGACCTGAGAATTATTCTCACTTGTTCGTAGTTCACGAGCCGGAGATACAACGACCTACTTTTCAAAGTCTGGCTAATGCACCGACTACGATCACTTACTACCTGGCGTAGGTACCGTCTTGTCGCAACTTTGTATAGCCCGGATACTTAGAAAGCTGACTGTCATCATAATCGTACCGACTCAACTGAGGACAATCAAGCCCCTTCATAATCTGTCCCATGGCATCATTTATCTTAGCTACTGCACCGGCAACGTCGGCAATAATCCCAGCATTACGGATCGCATCAGGAGCGGCCACCGCCACAGACTGAAAGAGAAAGCAGCCGAGATTGTTACCCTGAAGGAGGGTTGCGGCATTGTACAGACCACCCTGATGATTTGTTAATCGGGGTCAAAGATAATGGACGAAAATACTGACGGTAAGATTGCCAATGTCAAGGCCCGTGAAAGAGTTAACCGTGCCGGTATTCCCGCCAAATGCGATTAATTCAGGATGCTGTTGAACAAAGTATTTGAGGTCCAAAACCAAAGATAGCCCGCTATACGGATCATCGATGGCACGAGTATACCAATTATAGGGTATTCTTTCTGTTCCCGGGGTGTATTTCAAGTTATCTTCTTCTCCTGTAATGCCATAGAATGACTTCAGCGTGTCACGGTCCAGGAAGCCTTCCGGGTACTCCACAGACTTGTTGGAGAACATGCGGTAAATAAAAGCATGTGTGCCAGGCGGGACGGCGAAGCCGAAGAAGTTACGGAAGAAGTAGGGATTCTGCGAGACTGATTGATGGTCTGAAGCCTATTAGCAGAGGGGAAGTCGCGAGGGAAGGGTGGCAAAAGACTCACATCGGTTCGCTGCGGCGTTGCCCATTATGTTGAGATCGTAATTTGGGTTGACTGTCGCTCTACCCGGCAAATCATACAACGCTTGGAAGAAAGGCAGCTGGGTGAGATAGGCCTCACCGCTACACCTACGCATCAGCGGTTCAATATCAAGGATCTAGCTGCCGCGTGATACCTACAATTGATAGAGGTCCCCTCGCATGGGACTTGCATCACCTTCGAAGCGGTTATGGGAATTCGAAATCCCTCTTGGCCGACCCAGCAACCCTCCAAGGACGGGGAGCGTAGCCGGCGGTGGACCGCCAATCGAAAAATGGAAGCCATCTCCAGCCTGTACCGCGCCGAGTGTAGCAAGACCTCCAGCAACTGAAAGGTCTAGCAAAGCAGAATATGTCAACCACCTGAGCTCCGGACGTGGATGCTGTAGTGAAAAAGTTACTGACCGACGCCGTACACTTTCATGATTGCGGTGATGGCCTCTTGGAAGTTGGTATACCCATCACGAGCGATGTAGCCGTGATTGGCCACTGCATTCATTGCTGGACATGGCCCACGCAGGTCTGTCGGGCCGGGCGCTATATATGCATGAGCATTGGAAACGTCAATGTGCTGTGACGCTGGGTCAAAGGATTGCCGTCTGAACAGGTCAGGAAACGCATTGCCAGCTGTCGCCAAGAGGCAAAACCCGAGAAAGCTATACATCTTGACAGCTAGAAGACGTGCACAACACATGTCCTGAGAAAGAGCTATCCGGCAAGATAAAGCGTATATTTGCACGAAGAGGAATATTCTGAATTCAGCCCGTGTGCACACCCTCAAGAAGTATCCGAGATGTCCTTCAGCCAATCGTACATAGTTTCCCCGTCACTGTTCCTGAGTAGTGTACAGATATTTTCCACTGTGGTGAGTAACGGCCGAGTGCTTGCGAGAACTTGACGTCAGAGGCTTGACAAATTCGCTCAGGATCACGATCTGGACGACTCCTCGAAGACGATCCACCTCTGTGGGAGTTACCATTGGAAATACGAGCCACTGATTGGTGAACAACGGCCTCGTACCCTTCATGTTCAGGATTTGGCTGATCTGCTTGAGGTGATGGGTCCTCAGCGCAAAAGAGCCGTAACCAGCAGATTTTCCCAAATAATCAAACATCAGTCAGCGCTTTGTACCTACAAGCCGAATGCATGTAAGAACATACTCATGCCCACTATTCTCAATGAGTAGACGGATGTTGTCTGTCTTCACAAAGATAATTCCTGCCACAGTGTGCGCATCTACCGTAAAATCAATTGAGCACTGGCACAGCTCCCGACGCCACATTGCCCGTTGCTTTGATCCGCGATTGGGTTACAGCTGGTTTTCGCCAAATCCGTCTGCATGATACTCCGCGAGCTAGCCTCATTCAGTACTGCCGTATTCAATCCTTTTTGAACGGCGGCACAACCAGCATTATAAGTGGACAGGTCGTACTTCTGTGTAATAATTTTCTAGGTGCTGGTATGTTAGCAACAATTTTGTCGAAGGTGTCCCAGTCTTGTCTTGAGGGCCATTTAGGGTCACCAGGTTCGAAACGACATCTATCTATCATCGGAGGGGTCAATTACCACAGTTGGTAATTCTGCGAAGTTCTCAGGGGGCTTCGACAACTCTGATGAAATTGCATGGGCGCCAGGAGAGAGCATTATCTGCGCTGGAGAGGTGGGTATTCATGATCCAAAGGGTGCGCAGCACGGGGTTCGCAGCTGACATGGTATGACTCGACCTCCCGATCTTCCCTCTCTCGGTGGCATATGTTTCTGTACGTATGACTCAGCGTTTACTAGGTTGCAGGTCTTGCGGCTTACCTTTTCGCCGAGCCAAATCCTCCTGCCATGAGCCAGGTGGCGGCAGCAATGCGTAAAAGACTGATAGATACAGCGGCCAGACCGATAGCCCCAAATGACAATGTGAAGTACCAACGCCACATCATCGTCGCAAGGTTCCTCCCTAGCTTCACTGCCCTGGTGACACAGCTCACTCCTGTATATGAGGTCCAACGAAACGGCCTTTCCACTCCAATAACATTCGATGATTGCTATTACAAGTTCCTTCGCTGCACGTACCGCGGCGCTGTCCTTCTCGAATGCTTCCTTGGGTACTACTATCGCAACTGCACCTACATCGGCAGCGTAAAATTCAACTTCATCTTGTTTGTATGCAGGATTTAGTGGAGCTGCAATTGCTCTATGCGTACAAATGGAAAGAAAGAGAAGAGCC
Source organism: Physcia stellaris (assembly GCA_018902385.1). NCBI lineage: Eukaryota > Fungi > Ascomycota > Lecanoromycetes > Caliciales > Physciaceae > Physcia > Physcia stellaris. The sequence goes on along the minus strand of JABSSW010000022.1, from coordinate 507,389 downwards.
AGTTCTGCAGAGTTAGGCAGGCTTATTGTGATAGTGGTACCTGGAGCTACACCGCATTGTGTCAGCCGGTCTTGAACCTCATTGACCTGCGAATTGAGCTGTCCATGGGTGAACGTCGAAGACCTTGACTCTAAACCAATCAGAGCTGGTTCGTGGCTGTTTTTGTGTCTCAAAACTTGGGATATGGTTGCCATGTAATCTGCCAAGGAGCTCAAAGAAAGCGAGCAGTATAAGAAGGCTACCAGTACGCGCACCCCCTATTCCGGTTTGCGCACCCCCCTGCCCTGATCCTACGGCTATACTAGCTTTTTAATACATGGTGTTGAGGTATCTGTGAAATCTGCGACAGACTTTTAGATTTTTTTCACGTTTGCCGCGTCTGTAGCGATACTTTCAAATTGAATAAAGATTTGCATCGCCACCAACGAGTCATTCAATACAATCAAGCGTCTCGCCGTCATTCGAAAAAAATTGAATCAGTATCGCAGTCATATCATACTTCGAAATTTTGGTACTTGACCGATTTGATTTGAGGGCCAGAAAACATGCAAAGAGCAAACAGACGGCAGACAGATCTTCAACAATAAGATTCGTTTATCGCACTTTGACCGGAGATGGAAGATGGGTTCCTGATAACTTCCGGCGGCAGCTTCGAATGCTCCTTCAGGGAAGGGAGGTGCGCGTATCCGAATGAGAGGTGCACGTACCGGAATGGGGGGTGCGCGTACTGGTAGCCTATAAGAAGGAGTATTTTCCAAATATTAGTTTAACAAAAGAGATGCAGCTCATGTGAGCATATATCTAAGCGGGGAGATCAACTGATGTTTTGAGGGGAGTCCAGTTCAAGCCAGGTCTGATTTCGTCAGACTGTTTTCCCGCTTTCGATACTTCTCTTTGGTTGCTCCGTTCACCCCGCTTGGAACAGTGGCCGGCGATCATGGTTGCGCAGGCTATGTCACTCATGTCCCTTCGCTTTGCAGAGAGATTTTCGGCTGTAGGTCTAGCATTATTATGTTCTGGACGATTTGGAGTACCCTAGCGGGCGCTAGCCCCAATTCAGTTAGCGTCTTTCTGATCCGAGTAAGAGGGCCAAGAGGCTCTGTGCCCAGTCGGACATCTACGGTCTTACATCAACAGCGCCCACCTGATTTCCACTGCACGTTTGGTGAGATCACCGTTGCATAGCTATGAGACTTTGTTACATCATCTTGCGTGATAGGATACTGGATGGAAAGTTTGTTTCATCGACGTCATCACTACGCCTAGTTCCATCTCGGATTTTGGGAGCTCTTGATTACGCGTAAGATGTCTTCCTCAAAAATTCAATTGGCTCTGACTCAGCCGTCATATCTCCTACAAAACGAGGCTCGAATTATGAAGACTGAAATTGAGGATTTATCTGCAAATCTGAGGAAGAATGGCAGCACACAGCTCAATGGTTTGGTTTCAAGTCTTCGGCGCGTTTCTGATATTCACCGCCAGCTGGTACGCCATCCTACGAAAAAGGAAGCTAGTAGTTGACTGAGCGTCAAGGGGTGTGGTTCAATCCTTTGGGGTCTTCCAATCGTTCTACCAAAGCGACTTCCTGAGCAAGTACACCTCTTCCCAAATATCATGGATCGGTACCCTGCAAGCAAGCTCGGTCATTGCTGTGGGTGCCCTGACTGGACCGATTTTCGATAGAGGTCACTTGCCAATAGCGATGATATTGGGCGCTATATTGGTGGTTCTGGGCACAATGATGCTAAGTCTATCGAGATCATATTATCAGGTCTTTCTGTCGCAAGGTCTTTGTGTCGGCCTTGGGAGCGGTTTGATATATGTGCCTAGTCTTGCACTCATTGCCTCGGCTTGTGATGACAAGCGGCGCCCTTGGGCTATGGGCTTGGTCACCTCGGGAACCAGTATCGGTACGTCTTACACTCTGAAGTATCATCTTTCGTGTTAAATGCTAGCAGGAGGTATCATCTATCCGCTAGAGTTCAGGCAGTTACAACCGGCGTCTGGCTTCCCTTGGGCCACCAAGATTCAGGGCTTCATGACCCTTGGGTCATTCATTATCGCCATTCCCCTGATGCTGTTGCCAAGAAGCCGGGATGATAGAACACGAGTAGACTCTGTAGGAAGAAGATCATGCCATCACCTATTCCTGGACAACCGCGTGTGGAAAGAACCACCGTCGATCTTCTACCTGCTGGCCAACTTTTTCATATTCATCGGCTTCTACATTCCCTGGTTCTACATCCCGTCTTATGCGCAGGCCGTCTTGAACGCTTCTCAAGCTACGGGCTTCAACATACTCGCCATAGCCCATGCGGGTGGATTCTTTGGCCGTTTGTTGCCAGGATACATGGCATCACATTCCAATCGTCTTGGTGCGGCTGGTACACACGCACTTTTTGCGTTTTGCACCGTGATTCTAGTATTTTGCTGGATGGGAGTTCACAATCTTTCTGGTTTTATCGTCTGGTGTGTAATTTGGGGTTTCTTTGCTGGAGCACACATCGCTCTACCACCCGCGGTGACCTCTGAGTTATGCCCCGAAAGCGATATGCTTGGAACACGCATCGGCATGGTCGAGGGAATCGCTGCACCCGCCGTCCTCTTTGGAAGCCCCATTGCCGGCACACTGCTTGATCTGACTGGACATGCAACGCGGTCGAGCTTCTTGTGGGTACAGGCCTTTTCAGGAGCTACACTTTTGCTAGGTGCATTGTGTATTCTTCCAGTCTGGCGTGCTTTGTCAGCTGCCAAAAAATGAGGCGAGATCGATGATGACGCTTTGCTAGTGGCGGTGTCCGACGCTCTCCGAATACCGCGTCACTAAGCATACAGTTTCCTTCTCGTACTTCTTAGCCGCAAAATAACCTCTTGTGGTATTCGTACAAGTACAGTCCGAGAATTGATCATCCCAAATACGTTCTCGATTCCGCCAAGACTTTCACTCGTGATAGGGATTGCCAAAAGCAGTCGAAGAGGGGGGAAGTGTGCTTTTAGAATCTTTAGGAACAAGTAGTGTCTTTACTACGTTCATTGAACTTATTTATCTATTTCTTGAACTATTGTTCGAATCAACATTGAGATTGGACAAGCCTCAACTTTTATGTGTGTAATATTGTTTTATTAAACATTGATAGATTTGCCGATAGGAAACTATCTACAGTTGTTTGCGGCCCGCTGGTGTCAGGAGACTGTCAAAAGGTCTGTATGGCCACCCCTGAGTGGCAAAAAAAGCCCACTTCCGCGCCGACAAATAATAGGGAGTGGAGGACTGCTGAAAGTACAATAAAACTTGCCAAGCGATGGCAGTCGAGGAACGGAAGCAGGAGAAGCTTTCATTTTGTCCCGATGCAAATGCTCAGCATTCCTAGCGAATGCTTGAGGATCCCCTGAGATTCTCATCCGAATCTCGACACCGATTTTCCACCTGATACGAGTGCAGAACAACCGCATCCGATCCGATCATCACCGCATGGGCCGCCACTGCATATGTTACTTACTGCACTAAAGCTTCAGTTACCTCACTTCTTATGCATGACCGAATGTCCTGCGACCATCCGCTACCTGACGTAATGAACGTCATGTCCGACCGCGTGGCATATTCGTATCTCGGTGTTGGAAATCGAAACAGCTTGCGCACCCGCGATGCACAAGCGATCTTTATGAAGCTTCGGAAATTTGGAAGGAATCTACTGGCTTATCTTCGATATCTGATTAATTTGACTTGGCTCTGGTTTCACATCCTCCACTCTTGTACTGTTGTCTTTAATCAATCCTTTGATCACAATGAGACCAGGTCCTCTCGAACGGGCGGCTTTGCGAGCTGAATTCATAGATATGTGGTGTGATATCCTCGACCTAGAAGAGTCCGACATCGACAAGAACCCTCACTTCTTTGACCTTGGGGGCGATTCCGTTGCCGCCATCCGCCTTGTCGGCGCTGCGCGTGACCGTGGATTAGTCTTGGACAACATCAAGGTCTTCGAGAATCCAGAGTTAGAAGCTATGGTCTCGCTCTGTCGAGAAACCGAGCTCCAGAACAGCCCTGCACGGAGTGATAATCCCAAAGACCGCTGGGACGAAGACCTTATTTGTGCCTGCGAAGGTGCCTGCGGTATCGGTCGTGGCCAGATCGAGGATATCGACACCTGCACTTTGCAGCAAGACTTTGTCATGAAGTCTTACCTCAAACATGGCACGTATCACAACCAAATGGTATTTCATTTCTTGGGAGATGAAATTGTCTTGCGTGAGAGTTGGATCTGCGTCCAGCAGAGAAACCCCATTCTACGCACGAGACTCGTCCAGCACCATGAGAAAATCTGGCAAGTCGTGATCAAGGGTTCCAATGAGTGGGATCAGGGATCAAACCTAGCCGATTACAAGTCGATGAATGGTAAACGCATTATGGGTTATGGTACACCTCTGGTTCGCTTTGCCATCATCTCTCAGGCACAAGAAAAGTACCTCGTCTGGACTTACCTACAAGCAGTCGTTGATGGCTGGACTAAGAAGCTGATATTTCAGGACTTGGGCGAGAGCTTCGCCAATATTGACAGATTTAAGGGCAAAGCTATACTTAGACCACCGTTCAAGTCTTTCATTGAACACATTAACTCCATTGATGAAGCGGCAGCCACAGCTTTCTGGGAGCATCGGTTGAGAGAATTACAGAACATAGACATTTTCTACAGCTCTGATATCAACCACGAACCAGTTAGTGACGAATCTTCACGGATCATCGAGGAAGTTGCATTCTCTCATCACATTTCGTCCCAGGACTCTTCCCGCTCAGCGTATTCTGCATCATCATCAATCACCTATTCAACTATAGCGCACGTAGCCTGGGCCCTAACGGTTAGCAAAGCCAGTGGATTCACAGATGTTTTCTTTGTCTCGAAGCGATCAGGAAGGCAATACGCATTTCCAGGCATTGAAACAATAATGGGTCCACTCATTGCCCATACACCGTGTCGTATCCAAATATACCCGACCGAAACGATCCAAAGCCTCTTGACGAGGACACAAGCAGATATGCTGGAAGCTATACCGTGGGAACCGTATGGGTGGAAAGCACTTTTTAGCAGGTTTGGGCCTGGGCGATACTGTCAGTCGCTATTGATTCCTCAAGTGCCTGAAACGGACATATTTGCGCGCGGTATTGGCAGGGTTGGAGACGGGGAGGAACGAGGAGCGTTGCTCTTGCCTGACGAAGGGTTGTCCACCATGCAAAATATGTCTCTGGGTACCTTGGTTGAGCTGAGGCCGAGGAGCGAGGGCAGATTAGAGCTTGTGGCCGAGTTTGACAAGAAACTTATGTCGGGAGTGAGGATGAGGGAGCTTGTACGTATGTACGGTAAGATACTTCAAGATGTCACGGCGGTTAGTCGAGAACAGTGCCCTACGATGAAGAGGTATACAGTTGAGATGGTGCTAAAGTGATTTAAGTGAGGTCCTGATGCGATGATGAGGGCCCCGTCGTCACCTTTTCGCGTATCAAGCCTATCGAAAGGTCTACAGTTTTAAGCTTTAGGAGCTGGCAGATCGTTGAAAATCACAAGTTCTGCTTCTACATTGATGGCCATTGTGTGACTCCACACAACAATGTGTCCGTCTTTCATCCCTTCTTTCCTGTCACGTATGAAAGTTCTCAACGAATACATCACAGAACATCTTGGATAGAAGAACATCGACAAAAAATATGTTCGTAAGGAACTCATTAAGCTACTGCGATCTCAAGGTATCAACGCCTACTCTAGTCTGAAGTTTGAAAATCACACTTCTCAGCTTCTATTAAGATAAAAATCAGGTCCAGGCCAGGCACTATACTCTCTTGACCCCAAATCCCTCTTCTCCGCAACTGCTAGAACCCCCAAAGCTTCTTCCAACCTCAATTCTCTCAATCAGCCACACTTCTATCCCTTTCCCTTTCTTCAAGATCACATCAAACACAGACGGACTTACTCTTCAGCCTTCCCTCTTCTTGAGTGACCACTTCATCTCGTGATGTCTCCTCGCTGTTAGAATATCATGGCTGCATCATTGTCTTATTGCTTGCTTGGTTCACTTTGATGGAGATCGAAGTGCTAAATTACATGTGGGCTTGCAATGTGCCAAGCCTCGCTTAGCTCTTGTCATCAGAAGTAACGCTAAGCCAAATCGAATGTGTCTGACGTCAGACCATTTTTTGCCGCGTGGGATGGAAATGCTCTCAAAGTGAACATGAGACAACCACGATTACTGAAAACGCCACGCTCTGCTTACTTCTAAATCAAAGGATACAAACTCGAGACTCTTGCAATCCATAGCATGATCGGAACTTCTTCAGATATCCGCAATCAAAGCATCACTCGCTCGGAAAACATTGACTGGATCAGTCTCATTACAGTGTCCGAGATAGGGATTATCCATGAGATATCCTGCCTGCCGTTGTGCTGCAGGTGACCATCTCATGATCTCTTCTCGGGTGAACCAGACATGTTGGTTCTCCTATTCTCGAGTCAGCCTGCTCTCGAGCAGAGATATGCACCAGTTTCGACATGAACGAGCAATTGTCCGATGTTCAATCAACACACGTACCTCTGGCCTTAACCATGAGCGGCAGAAAAAAAAGCCATGCATAGGCCTTGGAAGTGTGGTCTGATTCGCGCCACCTGCATGAGCTGTTGATCCGAGAAACAGAAGAGCTTCTCCCTTTTCATCTCAGCAGCAGTTGCTTCCTCGATTCTTGGGTGGCGGGAATGGGGCCAAAGGTGCGACCGAGGGACAAACTGGAGTATTTTTAAACCTGTTAGCATCTTTATAGCTTTATAATGGCTGGAGTTGTAGCGCAGAGCGTTGCCTATTACCAGAGTAGCACCATTCTCTCGGTAAGTGTCAACTCCAGGAATCAGTAGTCCCATGCTAATATCCTGGCCCATCTCATATTTGTCTCTAGTTTTTTCGTTCATCTGGGTATGTTGCCAGATGAACTCGTCCCTGTGCAAATCTTGCGCTTTGACCCCAGGCCCAATGTCCAATGTCGCAGCCGCGGATAGAATGGCATCCGTAGATAATTCAGTGTTACCAGCATCATTATATGGTATCGAAACAGTGCGTAAGAAATGGTTGATTATCTGGAGCAAGTCTGGTTGTTGAAGCCATGTCTCCCGGGCGGTGGTACTTCGTCCGAAGAGGCGCATGCATCTAGTGGTTTCTCTGGGAAGGGCTCGTGCTGCTCGCTGGAATACCGTAATGAATCATATTTCTCAACATGAAAGCTGATGGATAAGCTGCTCATTGTGGACTCACATCTTTGAGAATAGATTCAATGTATGGGGCCGCATCTGCGCTGACCTTTTCTAGGTCGTCGATAGTCGTGAAATTGGTCAATATCACGCCTCCGTCTTCTTCGAGGTAATTGATCACCGTGGTTGGGTCATGAAGAGACGCCCGACGAGCCATACCGAAGAGTTTTCCGCGAGACAGAAAACGAACAGAAGTGCGAACGAGATTGGACCCCAAGTCTAGAAACTGTCCGCAGGAGCCCTCAAGTTTTTAAAACGAGTCGCAAGATGCTAATGCACGAAATCCCGGGAAGGCTAAACATTGCGGTCTGTTAGTCGTTCACTATGTATGTCAGTGATACAGAGGGGAAAGTAGTTGCCTTTTCATCAACATTAACGCACAATGGATCTCAGGTTATTAATCTAGTAATCTCTCAGTGTCCTTGTAAGTATTACTTTACGGCGAAGTCTACTCTAGGCTATGTAAAGAATTCCACAGAACATTGCCTTCCCGTACCTCCGTTCAATCAGAACTGCCCATCATCAAGGTACTGCTCCCAGGGGAGTCTTTTCCCAATAATACAAAGCAGGGTCGGGATTAGGTGTTGCTTCGAATTTCTTAGGGACTTTCGTCACCCACATCTGTCCTTCGGTTTCTCGCGTCTCGATCTCGGGCACTGCACAGCTGAGAAATGACTGGATGGCGATCCTTGGGTTAAAGCAATCCTCCATATATCCTTTCCAAGCAGAGTCGTCAAAGATCAAGGTGCCGCCAAGGGAGAGCATACGCCATGAGAGCACAGCGTCGTGCAAAACATCTATGGCGATGTGTGAGGCGTCTATATAGATGAAGTCAAACGTTGCATGTTGTCTTCGCAGCTTCAACAGAGCCTCATCGCTCAGTGCTTTCATGATGGTAAGTTTGTCGGCGTGGACACACTGGGCGATGTTTGAGCGGAACCTATGCTCAAGAGTACCCAGTCCATATCTTTTCGCCTCTTCGGGAACTTGGTGTTCCATCCCTCCTTCGAATGTGTCGACTGCTACCATGCTAGACTCTGGGTGGGACATCAAGTTGTCCAACAGCCACGTTGTGGACGCGCCTTCGAAAGATCCAATCTCAAGTATGGATAGTCGCTTGTCTCTTAGATGAGAGGTATTGGCTTCCCAATCCGCTCGGACAAAGTCGTCAAACCATGTGTGTTGAAATTTGAACCGCTTACGATTTGGATCATTCTGCTCACTCTGGGACTCTACCACTGGCGGGGAGGATAGAGTGCCGGACTCGCCATTGGAACGCATCCCTTTGTAGGAGGTCTAACGAACGAAACTTGGTGGTTGAAGACGTGTGACCAAGGCTACACGAATATGGACGACATCGGCGAAGATGATGTCGGCACGCGAAGCAAGAATATCTGCAGAGTCGCATGATAATTAATGCGCGCTTCGCTGTTCGGACCCTAGCGAGACTTTGGCCATTCGCGCAGTAATGACTCGGTTGTTTTCACCTTCAGGAAGAAGCTGAAAGTCAGAAGGTGGGATCATGTCCCCCACTCAACGATGCATGCAGCATGAGGATGCACGTGTCTTTAGTGAGTCGGTTAGCTTGCGACCATAGCGCATGCACGGAGATGCTCGAGAATTACGAGAGTAGTAACTTGCCGCTTTGAGAGGAACGTTACCAAACGTCCAAATAGTCGTCATTCTCGGGTTTTGCGGTGATACCATACAATATGGGCAAAGGGAAATGTTGATTGTACATATTGCACCCTCATACCACCGCAGTGCTTGCTCGGGCCGATGTGAGGTCCAATCCTATGGCTCTTGCAAAGCGGACTACGATCAGCTGTGGCTCTTACACAATACAGAGGTTACCTGCCTTACCATCACGCTTTGAAACGCAGGCTCTTATATTCAAGTTGTCGATCCTTACAGCATGGACATTCTGGACTCTGTATATTGTTTTGCAGTATCTGATAGCAATCAAGCTCCTGTACGCTGAAACTATACATTTGCAATGGCAGTTATGGACAGCGATCATCTCAGAGGTATTACTCGACTTTCCTTCCGCTGTTTTGGCGTTCAGTATTGCGCTGGGGCTGTTCAACGTGCCAGAGGGAGGTGCGAGAGCTCGATACCGCTTGAATGGGGATCTTGCACCGGACATCGATGTGATGGTTACATGCTGCGGTGAAGCTGCTAGTATCATTAGTAACACTGCCGCTGCTGCAGCAACACAAGATTATCCGGCCGACCGACTCAGGGTGTATGTTCTTGACGATGGGCATGACGGAAAGCTTGAGTCGGTCATTGGGAATATGAACCAAGTCTTAGCCAGTAAAAACAAAAACTTTACGCCGATTGCATATCTTTCGAGGCAGCTCGAGCCTGGTGAGCCTTCCAATTTCAAATCTGGGAACCTCCGCTTTGGTATAGAGGAGAGTCATAACCGCCTTAGCAAACACAAGAACAATACCATTCGCAATGACAGAAGCTCGGAATGTTTGATTGCTGCCCTAGATGCTGACATGATACCGGATAAGAACTGGGCGCAGAAGATGGTTCCGCACTTACTTCTCAACGATAACGTAGGACTTGTTTGCCAGCCGCAAAAGTATTACAACATCCCGGAGACTGCTTCTGATACACTCGGCCAATTGACCGATTTTGACATCTACTTCACTATTCAAGAAGCGCTCAATGATCGCCTAGGGGCTGCTATGTGTACTGGTACGGGGTATATTGCTCGTAGATCTGCAATAGAGAGTATCGGGGGGTGGCCATTGGCGGATTCTGGCGAGGATTATATGTGCTCGTCTATGCTTAGTGACCGGGGATGGGGTATTGCCTTCGTGAGTAGGATTTTGGTTTTTTTTTCAAACCCTTTTGATATCTGTTTATTCTCTGGAAGAGCTGGAGCATCATCTTGATGCTCAATTCGAACAGGGCCAGAACAGAAAGATCTTCACTAGATTAACGGTAAGGACATATCTGACACAAACTTCTCCAGGTCAGGGAGAATCTCCAATTTGGATTGGCCCCCACAAATATCAAAACTCTTGTGAAGCAGAGGATGCGATGGGTGAGTTAGTAATCATAGCATTAATCCATAAGAAGAAACTTAAATCTTGCAGACGGACGCCGGCATTGAAGTTCATCAACGCCTAGGATACTACCTCCCAGGTCGCTCGGCAATCGCATCACGAATGACCCCTGGACAAAGAGCCGTGAACATGCTTTATGTCCTGCGAGACTTCTCTCCCTTAGGAATCACATTAGCCATGATTGCGCTACCGTTGGCCGTCTTGTCCGCCCCGCAGGACAGCTTTACAGAATTCATCAACGACAATGCAACCCCTTTGTCCTGGCTAAGAAAGCTCGCTCTCCTGGTGTGGATTGCACAAAAACTCAACACATGGGTCCTCTACCAACACGTTGGCCTGGCACGGGTAGCGAATTTCCACAGTCAAGAAGTCTGGACCGCGCCATGTAAGTCCAGCTCAAGAGCCACATCGTCATTTGACTGACATGGCAAACCGATACATAGACTCAGCATATCGAAACGTCCTCGATCTCCTCCCGCGATCCTTCTCCGCCCCCGAATTCGTCGTTTGCGGCGCTACATCGTCAAGCCTCAAGGAATGCTCCGCCAAGCACCGCAAGCCGCTCCTGACCCGTTTACGTAGCCCAGACATCACTCTGTACATACTCTACGTAGTCTACGCTTTGTCGCCTCTACTCTTAGGTCTACCCAATCGCGCAAGCTCTGGCGCCGGCGGTATCTTGGCGGTGTGCCCAGGCGCGGCCGTCAAGCTGATCGGGCTTGCGGCCAAGGTCAGTACACCGGTACGATACATGATCTGGCCCCCCGACATCCCGGAGTGGGAGGAGCTGCTCGAGGAGGATGAGAATGGGGTCAAGAGGCCGAGGAAAGGGCCCAAGGAACGGGACGCGTGGATGAGCTGGGTTGGGCTGTGGTGGGTTTTTGTGTGGGGGTGTGAGCTTGGCGTACTTTGTGATGGGGCTTTTTGAGGGGTGTGGGAGGGGGGGAGGGAGGGGAAAAGGTTGAAGATCTCGTGGATGTTGTATCAAGCTATTTCGCTGGTGTGTCATGTTGTCCTAGTTCTCTGTCGTCTTGACTCGGCCGTTTGTGAATTGCATTTTCGCTCTTATCTAGATCCTTTACTATCTCATCTAATGGTTCTTGTCGTGCGTCAAGTCGTCAAGCCGTCAAGCCGTCAAATCACTCAAACAAAATTTCGAGATAGTATGAGTTCTTTTGCATAGTAAGCATCTAAATCTCATGAACTCGACCCCGACGAAAGAGGGAAATTTTACGAATCTCAAAATGCAGAACAATATTCTTGACTTCGTTATATCTCTAGACTAGTACTGTGGATTGATCCAATAAGAAAGGAAAGATCGAAAAGGTAGATAAAAAGGAAGTTTCCCTATCAACGTAAAATCAATCAGCCCCACGTAATCCTCGAAAAGAGTGACAAGATCGTTCAAAAAAGCAGGCAGCGAGATCACATCTCTCCCAACGGCGCACTAATCAAAGAAAGAAAAAGAAAAGGTCGTCACTGCATCAGAAACCCCCCTCAAGCTCCCATACCCATTTCCTCCGCTCTTTATTCGTAATATCGTCACTCCATCATCTTCACGAAACAGCAGGCAAGAAGCCCGTCTCAACAAGCCACCTCACATTCCCCTCCACGACCGACTTCATCCTCGCTTCCTCCTCTTCCTCTTCCTTCTTCCCAACACCATCTCCATCTCCACCCGCCGTCCCAAAAAAATCACACCCGATCCTTCCGCCCTCCCGTTCCAAAACCCCCAGCAGCGGGAACAACAGCCCCTTCTCCCCCTTCTCGATCGCCTTCTCCCTCAACATCCGCATCCAAGCCTCGGCAGGCAGCGCCTCGAAACGGCGACTGTAGACCTTCGCCAGGACCTGCCATATGGCATCGAAGCGGAGTCCGCTGAGCACGCGGTCTATCTCGCCCGGGACTTTCTCTTCCTTCCCGTTTCCTTTTCCTTCTCCCTTCCCCTGTGCCTCTTCCCCGTCCATTTCCTTTTCCTTTGTCTGAAGGCGCGATTCCTTTGCACCCGTGCCACCCTCTTGTGAATTCAAACTCGTAAGCCCGGGCACGGAGGTCGGAGTAATGAGACCAACAGCGCGCCGAGCAACGCTTTCGACGTCATCGACAAAGACCCACCGCCCTTCTTCCTCGACGTTGTAAGCCCCGATCTCGACGCAGCCTGCGATAAGCCGCCAGAGGAAATCCGAGGTGTTGGCGCGGAAGCCGCTCGAGGCGCTGCCGATGATGTAGCCCGGTTTCACTACCTTTATTTTCTTGGTGGCGAAGTATTCGCTTAGATGGAGTGGAGGAGGGGAAATAGAAGGGAGGGAGTGCCCAGCGGCATCCCGTACGACTCTCTCGGCGATGTTTTTGGTCAGCGTGTACCCGCTTGCGTCGCTTAGCGAAGCCAGATAGTCGGGATCCGTGGAGAGGGAATCGACGTCTGGGCTCTCGCCGCCGGAGATGTGGATGAAGGTGTGGATGTAGGGCGAGAGCGCGGTGAAGCGGAGAAGATCTAGTGTCGAGGAGACGTTGATAGGGAAGAGTGTGGTGTAGGGGAGAGTGTAATGGACCTTTGCGCCCGCGTTAATGATGGTGTCGATATATGGGGGTACTGCATGGGAGCCGTTGGTGGAGCTTGTGTTCAGAGTTGGGGGATTTAGTTGCTGTTGGTGCCTAGGAGCCAGACCTAGATCGGGAGAAGAGAGGTCGCCGGGGCAGATGGTAATTCTATGTTCGTAAGAGGGGCACCACCAGCCGGCTTTCAGGGCGATCTCTTTAACACGCTCAAGGCCTGAGGATGTGGACTGGCAGCGAAAAGTGACATATACTTGGACATGAGAATCTTTGAGAAGTTGACGGAGGAGGTCAGAGCCAAGATAGCCGCTGGAGCCTGTGAGAAAGATGTTCCGGGACCGTAAGTGGCCGTTCGTGCTTTTGTTGCTGTGATTATCTGTTTCGGTGTCTTCCGTTATCGCATTATTATGCTCCAAGCTCTTGACAAGAGCTTTAGTCAGTGCCAACGATTCATCGTAGACGTTGACTTCCCTGGAGCGGAAAGAAGAGGGTGTTGCTAAAGAACGACTATCATTGACAGAAAGTGGGCTATGACTGTCAATCCAATGAGCAAGCTCTCTGATTGTGGTCCTGGGGTCCATAAGCGCATCCATAGGAACAGTAAGACCGTACTCTCGTTGTATGAACATTGAAAGTGAAATGATTTTGATTGAATCAATGCCTGTATCAAAAAGCCTGAAGTCGTGAGCCTCTAAACGAAGGCGTTGTTCACCATCGTCAGCTGCTAGTAATTTCGCTACATACTTGGTTAGAGCTGCTGCTGTGATTTCGTCAGGGTCGATCCTGCTGATGGTAGGAATGCCTTTCATCTTAGGTCGAGAGTCTATCTCCGCAACCCAAGTAGAGATTCGTCGCCGATCAATTTTCAACGATGGCACAAATGGCATGTTGCGGACAACAAGACACTCATCCGGAATCATGTACTTTGGCAGCACCTGCTCTAGCCTGTGCCTCAGTACCTCTGCTGTCAAGTCTTGTTTTTCTGCTAAGTGGATATCTCCATCGACCAGCCGCGCCCTCAACCCACCAGTGGATTCCAATTGCACGATGGCTAATAGTTTTCCGGCATAGCATCCCTTGTCGGGCTTCAGTACTACAGAATAGGCGACTCCTGGTAGGTGGCCAATATGATATTCCACCTCTCCTGCTTCAATCCGCTGACCTCGAAGCTTGATCTGCGAATCTTTGCGTCCAACGAAGATGTAGGAGCCATCGAATGCATCGATATTGTACCGGAGCAGATCGCCTGACTTGTAGAACACTTTAAACGGCAGACCCAATTTTGATGCCCACGTAGGGGGATCCACGAAAGACAGCTGTGTTCGTGCCTCGTCATTTACGTATCCGCGTGCTACACTCGGACCTGCCACTAGTAGTTCGCCAGTTGCACCAATGGGTACGAGACGTGAATCGTCATCTGGATCCACGAGCCAACACGAAGAATTGTCCAATGGAAAACCAACCATTGCTCCAGGTGTAGTAAATCTCATTTTCATCATCATACAGATACCAACTTCTGCGGGTCCATAAATTTGGAGAAGGTTGACATGGTTTGCCCATCTTCTTACTCGATCTTGTGGCAATGCTTCACCGCCAACGGCAAGTGTCTTCAAAGTAGGTACCTCGGCCGGTTGGATCAGACCTGCGAAAGAAGGCGTCAGGATTGCATGGTCAACTCTCATGTAATTGATAAAGCTGATGATATTAGATTTACGATCAGACTCTGACGGTACACAGATACACCCTCCAAAGAGAAGGGTCGTGAATATGTCCATGAAGGCTACGTCGAAAGCATAAGCCGCGAAATGCAAGACTCTAGAACCGTGATACGACATTGCGGCGCCATGCGTTAAGGCGTGTGTTGCGATTGATCTGTGAGTATGAATCATTCCTTTCGGCCGCCCTGTAGATCCAGATGTGAAGAGAATGAATATAGGATCAGATAGTGAGACACCGGTCCTAGGGGTAAGAGGTCTATAGCCATTTTCAAAGAGCGTCTCTTTCGAAAATACTGTGACATGCGTCACCAAATCTTGGAATATTTCTACAAAGTTTTGCATCGTAACCACTACGCTGGCGTCGAGGCTCCTTATAATCTCTTCGAGCCTTGCTAGAGGGTCATGTGGGTTTAGGGGTACCAAGGCTGCTCCAGCTTTCACTATTGCCATCGTGGCAACCACTGCCCAGATACTCTTATCATATGCGAAAGGGACAGTCATACCGGGCTTGACACCTTGGCCTATTAATCGCGCAGCAGCGATGCTGGAAAGATGGTCAAGCTCTTCGTAAGTCAAGGTACCATCCCAGCCAGAAACAGCTTCAGCGTTTGGGATATAACGTGCTGTTGTTGTAAAAAGCTCATGTACGCATGCTTTGGTCTCCTGCTCGAAGGGATCTTTTGGATTCCATGAAACTATGCATTCTGTATCGTGCGAACTGATGGTATCAATCTGGTACATATGCAATTCTCTTTCCCGGGTAACATGCCTAGCAATCATTTGAAAGTTTTGTACAATTGAGAGAGCATATTGCTCGTTTACCTGGGGCAATCGATAATCAAGTATCGCATGATGGTTGATAGTATCCAATTTTAGCAGGAATGTGAACTACAACTCGATGTGTTAGCTGCTAGCCATCTAGAGGCACATATAGGATCAGGACTTGACGTTTTGAGGTAACGTTGGTAGTTGATAATGATAAAGTTAAATGCAATCTCTACCAATTTTCCTAGAATTGTAATTCCTAGCAAGAAGCAAGAGGCCCAGAGCTATGCAGGCAGCCCAGAATAGAGAAACTGATTCCGAATTTTATGAAAGAATCACTCACCTGGTCATTGTTCACTGATTTCTCAAGCCTTTCGAATGAGGCCGCTCTATAGTTCTGGTCCGTGCATGGAAAGGGGTCCTCAGACAGCCATACAGCTGTGTTGACCAGGTCAAGCTCAGAACGTGCCGTCTTAGAGGCCGGCGTCCTGTTTGCGAGGACACTCTGCAATTTCCATTGATCTGGTAATCGATATCGTAGCAGACGAGTTTCGATTCTCCTGCTACTTGCATTCGGCTTTGAATCTTCAACATCTGCTTGGAAGAACTCTTGCTCATAGAGCTCAGCAAAGGAGACCAGCTCAGAGCGAGTGTAGCTTTTTAGAAGTAAAGCCCAAGAAATCAGAATAATATCTTGATCCAGGACAGTCTCTTTCCTCTGGGCTTCCAGCTCACTATCGCTATCAAAGATCCTGAAAGACACATCTTGCCAGATTGCATCGGACACCTCTTCCCGTCCTGTTGTAGGCAGGCAGCAGCGATAATCGCTGGAATCCTCTGAAAAGCTTCCAGCGAGTGATCCCATCATTGGCCGTCATCCATTGTCTGTATGTCCATTCTTCAGGCAGCCCTAAACCTTTGTGTAGGAGGCTAAAGCGGCACCAGACTGTGATCACCGCCATGCTGAATTCGTCTAGCACTTGATCAAGTCTCATGTCGGCATGGGAGCGGTTGCAGATGAACCGAGTGAACCTAGATGGCAAATTTGTTCGTTGGAGAGTACATACTTTGATGGCTTGACCATGCATAAACCTTCTTCTCGTTCCGGTCGGCTCTACATTGATAAGGGAGGACAAGTACTGTACCTAGGGAAGGAAACGGAGTGATCCGAGCAAACGGGTAGGTAGAGCATGAAGCAGCCGTGAGCAACATGCACTGATGCAAAAGTGATACAGGTATCTCCACAAACAGGAAGTCCATAGTGCGGAGGTAGTTCCACTGCATGCATGTTCCATCCCTTTATGCGATATCAACAAACCGCGGTGCGACCTCCGAGTATGTACGTGCTCGCACAATCCGACTGCACTGCATCATGAATGTGACATCCCCTATGCGCTCCAGTCGTTCGGGGCATTGTTGAATGCCAAACGCTTGATGCGTTGGACCAATTGGGCCTCTGATCAAGGACCGGAGTGGTGTCTCAGGCGTTGGACCAAGTCGATACGAAGTGACATAGGGTAAAGCTAGCTCGAAGGGGTATGCTCCTGCAGAATACACTATCTAATAGGTCGCGGGCTGACCGTGGGGCTACTATCGTACATAAGGTAACTGGTCCCGAAGGAAAAGCGGGATTCATACCCGGGACTTAGCGAGCTCAGGTAGCGCCCAGGGGTACTACTCCCGCAAGTTCGGGCGAGCTTGAAGAATGGCGGCGCTAAGTCGCTCCGGCACAGGTCCTTGCCGCTCGGATCCAGAAAATCCGCTCTACTTCGAGACTAAAAGTCCTCATGCGTTCGCTGCCACACAATATGTACCAGCCCGGGCGAACCCCGAGGTGGTAAGCTCCTCGCGATCGATTTCACACGCAACAAGCCCGTTCGAAATGCTATGCGCAAAAGTCAATTGCAATCCTCATGCTCCCAAAGCTGCGATGCGTTACCGTACAGGCTACTTGTTTTGATATCATCGATACCTGGTTGAGTACGGAGCAGCTTAGGTCGATGTAGACGATTTAGAAAACGTTAGTTTGGCGTCGTTCGCACCAACACCCGGAATATCCCATGGAACCAGCATATCCAGGCCAACAGAATGTCATAGACCTTTTACAACTCATGAGACAAAAGAATGACGTTACCTACTCTGGATCTTTCTTTATACACTGATGGCGACAAATGTGAACGTCAACGGCTGGCATCTCAACTCCTCGAGAGCTTGTCAAAGCACGGATTCGTGAAACTGGTAGGCCACGGTATTTCCAGAGAAACTGTCAATGAACTACTGAGATGGGTATGGTTTTCAGCTGCCCCGTGAATTCCAATGGGCCGGGCAAACTCAGACCTAAGCTTGACTTACCAGGAGATGACAGAACAAAGCCTTTTTCGAGCTTCCGGTCAGCGAGAAGCTCGCGATCGCTCATCCAGGAGGCTCCGAGCCTCAGCGAGGATTTTCATGTGTCGGGTCAGAGAACAGCTCGACTCTGTACCGGAAAGGACTACTCAAGTCCCAAGTTCTCGAAGATCTGCGAGATGCCCGAGTAAGAATGCTCGCTTCTATGCCATACCAGCAGCGGAACAAATGTTAATCCTACCCCAGGAGCACTTCGACATGGGCGCCCCCACGGATAGCTCTTACCCCACGCGCTGGCCTTCATCCAGCCATCTGCCCAACTTTCGTCCTTTCATGGAGTCTACCTTCAGCTCACTGGAGCAGACCGCTGCAACTATTATGTCTGCTCTAGAAGATGCCATGGCAGTCAGCCCAGGAACCTTCCTCTCCTCAATCACCTCTGCCAACAATGCGTCCGAGTTGCGTCTGAATCATTACCCTGCCATCCCAGTGCGTGAACTCAACAGCGGTAGTGTCAGCCGCATTTGGCCGCATTTCGACCTTGGCGTGATTACGCTGCTTTTCCAAGATGGAAATTGCAGCGGGCTCGAATTTGAGGACCGAAGTCAAAGCAGAGGGATGTATTTCAACCGTATCGAGTGTGGGGATCCCGTGGAGATGGTGGTGAATGTGAGTGAGACGATGCAGAGATGGACGAATGGGAGGCTGGGTGCTGGTTTGCATCGCGTGAACGTACCTGATAAACTAGAAGGTGATGTTGTTCCAGAGAGATTTTCCGTGGCGTATTTTTGCAAAGCAGACCGTGATGCAGATGTTGGAGCGCTTAAAGAGTTTGTTGGAAAGGGGGATAAGAAGATGTTTGAAAGCATCTCGGCGATTGATTATCATCAGCAGAGACTGCAATCGGCCTATTGAAAGAGGCGAAGTTAGAATTAGAGATCACTTTATGAGATAGCCACCCTTCTTTGAGAAGAATCTCATGATTCTCCTTTCAGAGATAACGATCATATAGAAGTTTGTGCTGATACCCTACTAGGCGACTAGAGCATTTCAACTGTGTTCCTCGCTTCTATTTTATCGGTTGACAATGGAAACGTGAATTTGAGTATCTGACTGCGTCCACTCACCTCTTGCGTATAGGATTTTCCATCACAGGCGAAGTTGACCGAAGTCTTCGCTTTCTGTTCGACCTCCTGGAGGTAGGATTGGCTCTCGAATTGTCTTGGGTATCCTAATAATTGCCGAGGGAAAGCAGTCCACTGGGCTATCCATTGTTCTATCTGCTACACGACTGTATCTCCAGCCTCGTTTGTTTTCTTACTTCTTCCAAAAGTACTGAACAGATAAGAGGCGACGATGCCCGCGCATAGACCTCCATTGACAAGCTCCAAAATTTTCCATCCCAATGCCACCCTTACGAAGCCTGCGTAAAGTGGCCCTGCCATTCCACCGCCAGCGATAACCGTGTTCATAAGCCCGATCGCGCGCGCCAAAATTCCATTGGGTCCAAAACCACCGGGTGTCTCCTTCTCCAGCTGGTAGACGACAAGGTTCGCTTCAACTCGTAAAGGCCCCATGACTAACGCAAAAGCAAGGCCAACGAACCCCAGCAGAGTGGCCAATTTAGGGAAAGGCAAGGCGGTATCCTGTGAAATCATGGACAGTAGACTCAATGACGGGATGGCGATTGCCAGCCCTGTTACTATAGGAAATTGAGGTCCGCAGCGGTCAGTGAGCCAGCCTGAAATTGGTGCGAGGACCATGGGTACCGCAAGAGCGAGGAACAAAGCTGCGGCTTGGGTTGCGTGCATATCGAATGTATCCTGTATATAAGGGGTCAAGGTTGAGTCGAAGCCGTTAGCTATACTGTTAAGGATGAGAAGACTCGTTAGTGCCACGAGGAACCGAGGTGAGGTCAGGAGGGCCTTGTATGCATTCGCAGGTTGAACAGCCCCCGCTGATTGTAGAAGAGGTTTGGACTCCGAGGGCAGGTCATTTGATGGGGGCTCTGTTGTGATTGGGTCTGGGTCTGCCGACGGCGTCTTTTGAACAGCTCTCGGTAAGGCTGGCGGAGGGGGGGCCTCTGGAATCAACTTCTTCTCTTTTTCAATGATCAACAACCGAAGTACCACTTCCATTGCAATCAACCCAAACGCAGGTAGATATACTTGGAAGTATCCGCAGTAATCATACAGCACTCCGCCGAGGACTGGCCCAATCATCAACCCAAGACTCAGCGCCATGCTTGTATAACCCATTGCTTTTCCAAGGTGCTCCATCCCTACCACTTCGGTGAGAAGAGTGTAGCCGACTGTATGCACCATAGCTGTTGAAAGGCCTTGAAGGATGCGGGCAGTAAGTAAAGCCCATAAACGTGTAGCAAAAGCGAAGAACACAGTAGACAGGAGAAGTAAGCCCAGGCCCAGTATAAAGGGCATTCGACGGGAAGGAATTTTGTCTCCCAGATGGCCAAAGAGTACTGTCGAGAGAAACAAATTAAACTCATTATTGTCTGTCTGAATGGGTCGACCACAGTCTGACTTGTGCGCTTTGATCGGAGAATTACTACGTACAACATCCCATCATCAACGAGGCACCAAAGGCTGCCAGTAATATAGAGGTCCATTTCTGTACATCAGCCTCATCTTGGAGACCTATTCGTGTGCGAAGAGCGTATGGGAGTACTGGTACGACAAGATTTTGAAGCAGGATATCTGTGAATATAGCAAAGCTAATCACGAAAGTGGTGAATGTCTTCGAAGCACGAAAAGAGCGAGTCAACATGCTCGAATTCCTACCTGGACTTTCAGATACCAAAAAAAATGGTTGGAAGTGCAGTAAGGTAGATCAAGAAAGGCTTTGCGAGTCCCCTACCTCATGTTGCATGAGAACTGGAAAACAGGTCGGGCGGCCTCTCAGAGCACCAAAAGCTTGACAATCCATCTTGACGTCGATTTTTGAGCTTACAAGCGGGGAAAGACGATCCAAGCAGATCACAGCGCCATTGCATGATCTGGGACCAACATGGGCGAATGGATCCATGGCTTGCCACTCCGGAGACCGAACTGAGCCGATAAGGTACGAAATGGGTCTAGATTCAGAGGCAGATGCCTTGATTTGGCGCCAATCACCGTCCTAATCAGACCAGTGACCGACAGGTGCTGAGCCTCGATTCCTGAAGGTATGCAAACATTTTGTACAGGCTCAATAATAGGGAATGGGGATACAGTAGACCTTCGATACAGGGAGTGAGAATTTTGAAGTTTCGAACTCCTTATAACCCGATACTTCTTGTAAGGCGTGTTTGCAGAAATCAGGATTATGCTACAACTCTAGACGCTAAACCTGTTTGAGCAAATTATCACAACATATTTTCAGAAACAATGAGCGAAACGTCATACAAATTGATCAATGTTCTCAGGCAAGGCTTTCTGAATTATTAAGAGTTCAATTCGTTCATTTCTGCATTCTTTGCATCGATGTATGATTGCGAAAATCTTTCGCGCAATTCTGTCTGATCAACTGCTCGATTAATTATTTTGTACAAATCATCGATTCAAATTTATTTGTTGATTAGCAAATCGCTTTTTTCGTTTCACTTCTCGTCTGTAGCTGTTACGTGCTTACTGCTATGACTAACTAGCCACTAGACAGAGCTAGCCGAAGGACAAATTTAATCGATCTTGACATCTGTTGTATTTAGATCAGAAATCATTCATAAAAACAATGCAAACTTCTTACACATAACAAATGATAACATCATAGCTGTCACGATTTTCAATATACGTCTGACATCATTGATTGTCGACTATTTGAATAATTCATCAAACAATTGAATTTGTCACAGTCAATTCATTGTGTCAACGACTCGTCAGCAACGATTTCATTATCGTTGAAAATCGTCTTTTTATTTCATTTCAAACTATTCATGTCATATCATTCACGATCGAATGAATTAACAAAGCGTTCGAATCATAACGTGCGTGTTTATCAATTTCGATTTTTCGTTGTCGAAAAATCAGACACAGACGAGCTCGTCGTTTCATCGATTTTACAAAACAGTTCAAATAACAGCGTCGACGTCGACACGCAAAAATTCTTCGCAAATTTCAATCAATCTTTTTCTCATTCAAACAATTTCACTTCGACAATTTCTTTTTCAAGTCAGCACGAGTCGGAATTTTTTGCAATCGATCGATAATTAATTTTTTACAATCGTCTAATCACGTCGTATTACAATTCAGCTTGTTAGTCGAATTAATTCGACATTCAATTTGACGTGTTTTTTTCATCAATGCGTAAATCGAAAGTCTGCTTTTATCGCATTGAAAGTTGTGATCAATAAAATGAATATTGTCAAAAAAATGAATTTCAGATCATTTGTAATACGATTCGATCAACTCAAATTTTCATCGTTTGTCATTTGTTTTTAATTTCGAATATCTATTGCTTTCAATTTTTTCAAAAAAATTCAAATTTCGTTTGTCATTTCTGTCGTAACATTCTGATTTATGACAAACAACGTCAATTAAACAATCAAATTGATTTCATTTAACACGTCAACTATCACGAGTAATTCAGTTTCACATATTTCATTTCAATCAATCAGTCGAGAAATTGTCATCATTGCGTGATACATACATGAATTCATTTTAGTTGATCATTCGTCGACGAAAACTTTATCACAAAAAATCATTCAAATCGTAATTGTTCTTGTTTTCATCAATTTTCGATTTGCAAAACTTTCAACTATTCGAAATATCAGAACGTCAGCGAAATCAATCGTTTATTCGTTCGAATGAACTATTATCACGTCAGTTTTTCGAGAAACAATACTACAATTTTATCAAAACATCGAAAATTATCGACAAACGTTTGTTTTTCGTAATTTCGTTAATCGTCGATTATCATTTATCGAGAGTTCGAAAATCAGCAATTCGACGTCAGAACGACATTTTTTTATTTTCGAAAAACAAGCATCGTCGATTTTTTCAATTTTTCGTCTCGCAAGACGTTTTTATCAAATCAACGATACTTTTATATCAGGAAAAAATCAGTCGATTGTTAATTTGTCGATGAAATCGTCAATTTCTCGATCATCTGTCAGAGCATTCAACTATTCACTCATCATTGATTCAAATCATCGTTTTATTATCGATAGTCAACAAGTCGATGATAATCAATTTATCAATAGCAATTCGATTACAACACGCGAAACGTCGATCGAAAAAATCATTTACGAGCAATCAATAAAATCAACATCGTCAAGCAATATGATTGACATTGATAACAATATCGACAATGTCGTTATCGATTTCGTTGTGCAAGCAGCAATTGACAACTCGATACAAAACATGATAAACACAATGCTTGATAAAATGCAGCAAATGATCAACGATCAACAAGATGTGATTGAATTCGCTGAGTCAACAAAACAATCAAAACAGTCAAAACAATCAGAATCGTCAAAATCAGTCGATTTCGCTGACGACAATATTGTTGACGACTTCAATCGCTTTGTAGTCAAAAAATTAAAATTCTTTGATTTCAATCACGATGACAAATCAGCGTCAATCGGCTCGTCATTAGAGAATATCAATGAAGACACGATTTTTCGTGACGTGCACGTCTTCGTCAATCGAATTAAGAATTTCGTCAACACACAAAGTGTCGAATTGATTCGTGATAATTTGTATCGATGTTTAAAAAAAAATGCTTTGACTTAACATATTTCGTTGTTGACAAACATGAAAAAACGTCTGTTAACAATGAATATCGAATTAATTGAATGAAAAAACGCGTTGATGACAAAGTTTCGAAAATCAACATTCAAAGTTATGAAAGCGTTTGTCACAAAACGATACATTATGCAAAACGCGTTCAATCAACGACTATTTCGTGATTATGTTCAATTCGTCATTCGATTAGACAAGTCGATCGAATTATCGTTGTTCAATCAACTATTGCAAATTTGAAACGATTTCGATTCAAATTTTCAATTGCATGTTACGAAATTCATTCACGTCATTAAAATGAGTGATTTTCTTCGTGAATTAAATGATAAGAAAAACTCATGATGAAAATTTGTCGCTAATCAGTTCAGTTCGTCACGACGTGATGAATCACAAAAAAATAAAAACAAGCAAAAACGTGAGCGATTTCAACAGCGTGATATGTTAAATGTCAATCGAGATCGCAATT
This sequence comes from Physcia stellaris, assembly GCA_018902385.1. Classification (NCBI taxonomy): domain Eukaryota; kingdom Fungi; phylum Ascomycota; class Lecanoromycetes; order Caliciales; family Physciaceae; genus Physcia; species Physcia stellaris. Next base: position 483,434 of record JABSSW010000022.1, on the reverse strand, counting down.
ATCAATTCGATAATTATCAACGTTTTTATCAATTTGAATTTCAGCAAGCATTCGTGTCGATTGACTTTCAGAATTTTCTTAATCAATTTCAGAATTTCAATCAATATCAAAATCGTGCTTATCAAAATCGACAACAACAGAAAAATCAATATTCAAACGCATCGTTTCAGCAATTGACTTTGTTTGTCTCGTTGTCATTGAAGCAGATAATTGAATCGTCAAATCGAAACGTCGTATCAAACGCGTTCGATTTTTATCAACAATCATCGTTTTAACAACAACGTCAATCGTTTCGCTCGTTTGATTTCAACAGACAGCGATTTGCAAAAATTTTTTACAATACAAATCAAGAAACTCAATCAATCGAAATCGAGAAAATTTTTTTCGAAAAACTTTGACAAGCGTATCAAGTCGATGAAACGAACGCACATTTTGATCAGATTAATGTTCATTACGATGACGATAACTATTTTGATGACGAATTCAACGAAAACATCAACGAATCAAAAAATCAAAACTCATTACAATTTGAAATTACGCAAGTCAACTATATCAGTCAGTCAATTACAGTGTTTATTTCAAATGAAATGTCAGCAATAATCGTTGACGAACGAGTTTTCACTTGTCGACGTTGCAATGAAATTTTCTACTCAAACAACAAATTGCACAAACACGTCAAACAATGTCGTGTCGATTCAATTGTCAATTTCAATGCATCGAAAAATGTTCTCGTCATTGAGTTTATCGTTAGCAAAGAACACAATAAAAGTTACGATTTTCGATCGTGACATTACGTCTGCATACATGTCAACATTTCGTCAAAATTGTCAACTGACGAATTTTGTTTAGATAGCGATACTATCATGTCAATTGAAAATAAACGATACATTTTAAATCGATTATCAAAAATTTTCGTTTTTAAAATCAGCGAGTCGATTCGAATACGAAACATCGATACGATTTGACACGATATTTTCGAATACGTCATGATCGATTTCTATATATTTGAAATGACAATCGTTGACACGTCTGTCAAAACTCATTTTACACGTGAAATTCATTTGATTGACAACTTGTCAATCAAAATACTCATTGAAATGAACGTCATAACATCAAAAAAAATGATTATAAATGTCGACAAACAGATTGTCACTATAAACAGTTGCGACGTGACAACGAAGTTACATGTCATTTTTCGTGACAAACGAATGAATCGAATCGTCAAATTTTTAAAGCAATTAATCATATTTTCGCATATTCACATGATTGTACTCGTCAAGATTCGCGAACAGACATTATCAACAAATCGTGATTATTTCTTTCATTCATTAGAAAATAATCGACTAAAAGCAAAAAATGACTTTTTTGTTCACATCATCGATGTCAATTTTATTGTCGTTCAAGTACGTAATTCGACAAATCAGTCGATTACAATATCGCGCAATTTCAAACTAAATAAATTGAACGATTACAACGAAGAAAGTTGTTTTTTAGTCGCATCGAAAAATCGACATTTAGTCGTCAAATCATTTGACTGATTAAAAAAAATTGTCAAGTGAATTATCGTTGATGTAATCGAGTTAATCGCTTTTGAAAAAATCTTTCACGAATTTATTATGTCAGTTATTCAATCGACGTCGAGAAACTTTTCAATCTTTAACATATCGAAAGTTACGAGTTTAACATTCGTTAACATGAAACACACGCTGTTTAATGACATTACTATTTACGACGATAAATTCGTCTATGTTAAACTATTTATCGTTGCGAAAATCTATTTCAACATTTGACAAAAAAAGACGACAAATATCGTCAACATATCGAAAGAAAATTGAATGTCAATAGATACGATATTTGACGCGAAATCAAATTCAGCACGCGTTTTCAAGCTAAACAAGTAAAATCGCGATGTAATTGACAAGAAATTCGACGAATTACATAAACAAGACAAAATGAATTGAATTACACAGCTCATTTCGTACGCATATTTTTGCTTTGTAATATGAAGAACGATTTATTTATCTGACAAATCGTCGAAACGCAAAAGCAAAATAATAATCGATATTCGAAATTTCAACAAGATAATTCAGTTTGATGTTTATTCGATGCAATTTCAATTCGATTTGATATTTGCTGTAATCGAATGTGTTTACATCAATATTTTCGATTGTACTAATTTCTTTCATCAATGATTAGTGAAAATTGCAAATCGTCACAAACTTATCGTTGTCATTCATAGAAATAATGAGCAATGAAATGTAATCGTTATGAATTTTAAAAATAGTTTTGTTTACGTACAGCGAAAGATCGACGACATATTTCGCGCATATCGAATATTTGCTCGAGCATACGTAAATGACATTGTAGTGTTCAGTCATTTTTTTGAAAAACATTTGCGTCATTTCAATCAAATGTTCTCGCTATTCGTCAAATTCAACATAGCACTGAAATCATCAAAGACGTATTTAAAATATTCTACTATTTCATTGTTGAAACAAAAGATTGATCGATTCGATTTGTCAACGACACAAAAAAAATTAATCGTCATTTTCAAGCTACGATTTTCACGCACTCTCAAAAATTTAGAAATTTATCTAAACATGATCGATTGATTACGAAATTTTGTTCTTTATTACGCTCAAAAATTTGACGCTTTGAACAAACGAAAAACTATGTTGTTAAAAATTTCATCGTCGAATGCTGACAAAGCTCGTAAAAATTTCAACAAACGTATTTCGATTCACAATTCGACGAAAACAAAAAAAAATTCATATCGTCAATTACAAAGTTCGTTCAATCGTTTTAATTGACTAATACATCAAAATTTTAATCGAATATTGTACGTCGACGTTGATGAATCGCGCAAAAATTTTGACGTTATGATGTATCATTTTAAAAGCGACAAAGACAAACAATCGCTATTCAACGACGTCGATTTGAAAAACGTTTTCGAAATCAAACTATCGTCAACGTCACTCAAGCGAAAAAACGTCGAATCAATCATGTTTCTTAGTCGAATGTTGACGTTTGCTGAAAAGAAATATTGATTTATCGAGCTAAAAATGATTGATTTGATTTGATTAATGAAACGAATTAAACATTTAATTGAAGCATTTAAACATGTTACAATCATATACATCGATCATGTTGTCAATTTTTTCATAGTTCGTCAGATCAAACTTATCACTAACAATGTGAATAAGTTAAATATGAAGCTAATACGCGCTTCAGTCTATTTATTTCAATTTCGATTAAACGTACGTTACAAATTCGACAAATCACACATCATATTTGACGCTTTTAATCGATTGTTTATCAATAATTGTATGTTTAACGACAAAGACGATGTACTTGACATCGAGAATTTTCACGAAAACATGATAGATTCGAAAAACGATGTCATTTATGTTTACAATAGCGATTTGATAACAATATTCGAAAATTTCAAATTAAAATTTCGACAAAGTTATCAATTTGATAAAGTTTGAATCAAAATTTTGACGATGTTCGAATTTCTTAATGCGCGACTAGTCAATGAAAAGAAAAAAATTTTGCAAAAATTTTTCGACAATTCAACTACACAATCGTCAATTACAAAAAGTCTTTCGCAAACGACAAAACAATCAATTGACGTTTTGTTTAATCAACAATCGATTACATCACAATTTGTCACAAAAAATCTGTCGCAAACATCACAAATCGATCGTCAAATTAACAATCGACGAATTGACATTGACTTTCAATTAATCGACGAGTTAATCTATCATATTCATGAAAACAATGACTACGAATTTGAACAATTTAAACTATGTATATTCGAAATTTGTCAGCAAAACGTTTTCAAAATAACGCACGACGACAATTTTCACGTTGATTATCATCGTGTCTATCGACGATTAATGAAAACAATATACATGTCAACAATGTCGAAAAAATTGCGAATGTATTTGCGACACTGTTTTGAGTGTCAATTCAATCAAATCAAACGACATAGTTCGTATAATGAATTAATGTTCATTTTCACGTCGTCATTATTTTTTCATACAATAGCGATGAATTTCGTATTGACATTATCGTTTAAACAAAAAATGAACATTTTATTCAATTTGACGAACAAGATTTCACGTCAGTTACAAATCATAATTGACAAAGCAAATTGATTTGTCGCTCAATGAGTCAATGCTGTTGTTGATAAACTATTGCTAACGAATTGAAACATTTCGAAAATCATTATTTTCGATCGAGACAAAAAGTTCACGTCAGATTTTTGAATCGTTTTTTTTGCTAAATTAAACATTATTTTATTTATGAGCAACGCTTATCACGCACAAACAAACGATTTGTCAAAACGATCAAATCAAATTGTGAAAATCGCTTTGCGATATTTAATCACGAAAAATTCGAACATCGATTGAATTGAGATTTTGTCAATTCTGCAAACTCAATTGAACAACGCATTTAACGCTATCATCGATCGCTCATTCAACGAGATGATTTATGAGTTCAAGTTACGCGATGTTTTGATCGCTCTAACTCGCAAATTTATCAAAATCGATGATATCGATTTCGAACGCTTTCGACATCAACGAAAAGCAATCGATGCTATTTCATATGTCATGATTAAAATCAAAATCATATACGACTCACGTCACATTCTTTTGCTGTTCAAGTCAAACGATAAAGTTTATTTACGACTACACAAAAAATACATTCTATTTAGTAAATTTAACGCAAAGCTGTTCAATCAGCGCATCGATTCGTTTCTTGTCAAACGACGAATAAAACGTTTGATTTACGAGTTAAATTTGTCATTTCGTTCGCAAATTCATCTCGTCATTTTCGTCATTCAACTAGAATCGACATCGTCAGAAAAAAACTTTTATCGACGTTTCAAATCTGATTTTTCAAATGAAATTGAAATAAAAAAAATGTCTAATATCGAGTACGAAAAGAACTTCGAAATAGAAATCATAGTAAACAAACGTTTTCGAATTTACAACAAAACTATTGTGACACAATATTTGATACGTTGAAAAGATTGAGAATCAATCTACGATGAGTGAAAAAACATTGTCAAGTTGATCGAATTTATTGATCTTGTTGAAAACTACGAACGACAACATTTTAACAATGATGATTTGCATCAATTTTTCGACGTATCGTTTCGTCGATCGAAAAAAACTACGATCACTCAACAATTCGAAAGCAATATCAAATCAGTTAAGCATCGTCGTCGTTTTGAAAAAAAAATTGTCACTACGTCGTTTTCTATTGTAATTACGTTAATCATCTTTGTCGCGACAAAATCGATAACTATCGTGACAAAATCAGATCGACAGCTTCGTTCGCGAAAATCACATGTATCGCGAATGTCGATTAACACGTCGTCGTCGTCATCGAATAATCACTATTATCAGATCGATAGCTACGTGAATTCAAGAATGAACGTGAAAAATCGAAGCTAAAAACTGCATGAGTTCAAAAATGAACGTGAAAAATCAAAATTAAAGACTGAAAAAAAGCGACGATTAATGAAACGATTGACAGAACTTGTTATGCGTAATTTGACATGATTATTAGTATTTAGCTCAACGAAAACGCTTCGATTTTTTTTTGTTTGTTGACATTTGTTACGTGCTTATTGCTATGACTAGCTAATCACTGAACAGAACTAGTCGAAAAACAAATCTAATCGATCTTGACATTTGTTGTACTTAGATCAGAAATCATTCATAGAAACAATGCAAATTTCTTACACATAACAGTAACGTTCAAACTGACGAATCACGTCAATATCATCATGTTTTTGCTACTTTTCGTACAACTGAATGAGTTTCAACGTCGAAATGACGACTTTGACGATGATTTTGAGTTTCACTTTCTTCATTTCAAATTCTGACTTTACTGACGACTTTTCAAATCGAAACTTTTCAATAATTTTTTTCACGATATTTTTCTCGTCATTGTCAACAGTATCTACTATTGTTTCGGTTTTTGATCGATCGTAATGAACGATCGAGAAGTTTTTGACGTCAGACATACGATCTTTACGTTTCAACGCGATGATATTTTTTATCATTTGCAATCGAACGTTCTGTATGATCTGTTTCGATTCAGAAAGTTGTTTTTGCATTGCTCGATCATGTTTTCGACTAAAACGACGTTTATTTGAATCATTTGATACGATCATATTCGGAATCAATATCGTTGATTTGAGTCAACAGTTGTTGATGATTTCGACAATAACATCGCATTTTCAAGATTCAATATCTCATTTGACGACGATGAGCATGTTGATGATTGCATGTGAATTTTTTTCGAATTTTGCATCGAATTTCTTCACGCAATAACGAAATCATTTGTTTCTGTATCACAGTTTTCAGATTGCAATGATGTTTTGATCAAGAAATTGACAAACGTTCGTGATGTTGAGAAACAGAAAAATGATTTTGATATACTTCATGAATTCATTTTTTTTCAGTTCTCGTATATTTATATCAGTTTCATGTGTCGAAAAGTCGTCTATAAAAAGCACGCATTTTTTGTTGATCATTTCTTGACGAAATCAATTCAAATATTCGTCAAAGATTTTATCAATCATTCAAGCAATTTTATTCGTTCGTCACATCATACGTAAATTCTCGATTTTTACATTTTGAGTTTCGAATGCTCGAGAATTTTTAGCGTTTTCAATGAATCATGATTTGAATTTATGCGAATCAAAAGCATTGATGCATAAAGCGACAATTATTTTGATTTTGTTTTGTTTTATATTTTCTGTAAACTCGTTCGAAAAAGTTTTATCAAACATTGCTCGTCAAAATCAACTCGTTTCATTCATGTTGTATACATCATGCAACGAGAAATTTTCATTCAAATAGATTTTGATTTCGCTGCGTATTTTTTTGTAACGATGTAAATCGAAATCGAATAAACGACTTGCAATGATTCAGATCAAAAACGAAAAATCGATTGTTCGACATTGATGCTCAGACTTTAAAAAGCAGACTTCGATATACTCGTCGAACGATGTAATCAGAAAAATTGCATGAACTTCAGTTCGAAAGTTTTGAAAACTAGAAATAAATCATGTATTAACGATATGCGATAGTCGCTGAAAATCTCGATAAAAAATCGTCAAATACATAATAGATCACGAATTCTGCTTCTGATGAAACAGCGATTCGTCTAAATATCAAAAACATGCAATTCTAATTCTAGTCAATTGATGCAAATAAATCAGTCTTTTGAGAAAAAAAATTTTACATTCGAATCGTTTCTATAATCATCACGATTTGCATCTCTCGACTGAAATCTATATATCGTTCATTTCGTACGAATCATCATCAAGAATTTCGAATCGTACGCGATCTGTGATCGTTGTGCAGCAATTAATAATCATATACTGCTTTGAAAACACTATTCAAAAAATTCAGCTTTATTCGCATCGCACGCGAAAATTTGCAAAACTTTCATCGTCATTTTTTCTCTTCATAAACAATCAAACGTGAAACAATAATACGATGTTTTGATCGAAAAAGTGTTTCTGACACGATTCAGTCTTTCTAAATCATTTCGAAATAAGTTTTGTAAAGCGTGAAAAATAATTACATCATGATCAGAATTCTGAAATCACAAATCGTCGTCAACGAAAAACGCTTCAATCGAGACATCTCAAAACATGATACAATTATTCAGCGAAAAAGTAACAATACTTCTGAAAATACGACGATTTTTCGAAAATTTATCGAATTTCTTTATGATTTTGCATTCGACATGTTCGAAAATTCAAACGATAACGTTTTCGCATCTCGCAAATTTCGATATTTCAATCAATTAAAAACGTATATTACGTGACAAAACGAACAACGCGTTTTGACGCAAATTGAACGCGATATGATTATCAAAATCGTCGCAAAACGAACGAAAAAATTTTTTATTGTTGTTTTTACAATTGTCGAAAAAAAATCAATCATTAAAATTCAAAAAAAGACGTTCGACATCTACAAAAAAAATGCAAAATATGAAATATACGACGAATACGTCATGAAAATGAAACAACAATTCGATTTCAACAACGTCAAACATAAAAAAAACATGCACGTTCAGAAAATAGAATTTGTCACTATTTTTCTGAAACAGACGATCAAAAAGCAATGACACTTTCACGTACGAATCAAGAAATTCGTTCAACTCATCTGACAGAAGTATAAGAACTATTTGCTCGAAAAAATCACAATCGATCGTGCAATCTTTGATCAAAATAACTATGACGCATGACTGAATGTCAAACAACTAGATAATCATAGCGTATCTCAATTCATTTCTTATTTGAACTTTCTGAAATTCTATTTATTCGTTCATATGCAACATTTCAATTTTCAAATGATGAACAAGCTTAAAAATTTTGTTAAAATTGAACTCCGAACTGAGATGTCGAGCAAAAATTCTATCAAACGAAACACGACGTACGAGAAACTTCAAAATAACATTATAAAAATTGAACATGATCTCAAGCAAAAAAAAAATATACTGAATCGCGATCACGAAAGCAAAAAACGAGATCGTAATTCTCACGACGATCAAAACGATCGTGTCAATAAATCGTCAAAAAATTCTGAACGAGAAAGTCGTGTCCGGAAACGCGAAAAACGTATCGAGAACGATCGCAACAACAATCGAAAAAATGATCAAAACAATCGCCGTAAAAATGATCGTGAAAAAAATCGAAATGATCGTGATAAACGACGAAAAAAACGAAAAAATGATTCGTTTGCAATCGAATTCAACATCGATTTCGTCGATCGAAAAAAAAAACAAAAAAAACGAAAAAAGCGTCAAACAAACGAATCATACTTCAAATGTGAATTCAAAAATCATTGAATCAAAAAATGCAAAAAGAAATCAAAAAACTAAAAAGCTTGATCATCTTCATTCAAGTTCGAAAATTGAAAAATGATTCATTTATTGATATCGACTGCACGTTCGATTCTTCTAGCGAAAAATCTGATTGTTTCATTGAATCATTGAAGTTCGCGAAAATTACTCGTCGACGTCTTCATCGTATTCAAATTAAAGTTGTCAAAACTCTCGTCAAACGCAAGCTCGTCATCATTTTTTCTATCAACATCGATGTGATCATAGAAAAAACATAACATGAAAATTCTGTTGAATAACGAAAGTCAAATCAATTTTATATTTCGTTGTTTAACGCAACGTCTGAAATTCTCGTCGAAACATTCTGAATTCGTACGCGTTAAAATTGTCAATGACGAAACTTTGCGTACGTACGAAATACATTTTTTGAATTTGAAAATCAAAAATCAATTCGATATCGCTCGATATTTCATCGAATTCTTTTTGAAAGTCGATTTATCGAATGAACAATTCATTTTAAATTTATTTTTTTTTACGATAATCAACTCGAATGTGAATTACGAAATACGAAAATTCAAATGACGTATCAAAATCGAAAAATTCATGTTCATTGTGAACAAAATATTTGATTCAAATTTCGAAATGTTTGTTAAAAAATTGATGCAAAACATGATTCGAACATATTGTTTGTATATTCGATTTATGAATATTGAAACGATCAACATTGAAAACGTGCATTTCGATCGTCAAATAAACGTTTTGTTTGTCGTTACAACAAAAACAAAAAAAACTCAAAACAATAAAAACATTATGTTTCAATGTTATTTGAAATACAAAAAACTTGATTTCGAAAATAAAACGTATGAATTATTCAAACATTCGATTTCGAATCATGTCATCGATTTCGTCGAAAACAAACAATCATCATATAAATCTATTTACTTTCTATTCGAAAACGAGTTCAAAATTCTTCGCAATTACATCATCAAACATCTGAAAAACGATTTCATACGTTTTTCACAATCGTCTGTTGACGTCTCAATACTATTTGTCAAAAAACGAAATGAGAATTTTCGATTGTGTGTGAATTATCGAAATCTGAACAACGTAATTATCAAGAATCGATACTCATTGTTTTTGATCGATGAAAGTTTGAATCGATTAAATCGAGCAAAAGTCTATACGCAACTAAATTTCATCGTCGTTTACAATCGAATGCGTATTAAGTTCGAAAACGAATGAAAAACGATTTTTCGAATTCGATACGATCATTTCGAATATCAGATTTTATCTTTTGATTTAATCAACGCTTTCGCATCGTTTCAAGTTTACATCAATAAAACATTCGCGAAACGATTCGATGTAAATGTTATCGTGTATCTTGACGATATCTTGATTTACTTTGAGAATTTTGTTATTCACGTCGAAAATGTCAAGTGAATATTGAATCGATTTCAAAAGCACGATTTTTTTATCAACTTGAATAAATGCAAATGACATACTGATGAAATGAACTTTTTGAACTACATAATTTTTTTCAAGAAAATTACAATGCAAAAAAACAAGATCAAGAGTATTCGAAATTGATTCATGTTTCGATCAATCAATGATATTCAACAATTCGTCGAATTGATCAACTTCTACAGACGATTTATTCGTAATTTCAGTCGTATCGCGATTTCACTTACTTCAATGCTGAAAAATTCTGAAAAAGCATACAAGAAGAGCAAATCTCGAAAACGTAAACGAAATCGAAGTCGAAATTCTCAACGTCTTGCAAAATTTTTTACTGTTGAAATTGTCGAAACGTTCGAAATTCTGAAAATCTGCTTTATTGAAATGTCGTTATTGCATCATTTCGATTCTATTTGTCGATTTCGAGTTGAAATCGATGCTTTCAATAAAACGATCGAAAAAATTCTCATTCAACTTATTGACGACGAATGACATTCAATTGCTTACTATTTTTTCAAAATGAATTCGACACAATGCAATTACGAAATACACGATCAGAAATTGTTGATCATTGTTGAAACATTCAAGCATTGACGACATTATTTGAAAAACGTTCAACACGAAATTTTCGTTTTCACGAATCATCATAATTTGAAAAAATTCATGAAAATCACAAAATTATCGTCGCGTCAGATTCGATGAATTCAAAAATTGTCACGATACAATTTTCGTATTGATTATCGTCAAAATAAAAAAAATTCAGCGAATGCGTTATCTCGACGCTCAAACTTAATGCAAAAAAATGAGAATGTTCGTGAAAAAAATCGTCGAATTTTGCATCGTCTTCAGAAGTTTTTACAGAAGCAGAATGTTGACGTGAAAATCATGCTCGTCGCAACATGTAAATCTCAAAACGAAATCGAAAGTTCAGATTTTCTTGCAACTCACAACGAGACAGAAAATCAGCAAAAAATTGACTGACGCACACTAATGATTGACGAAACATACGTATCTGAACGTTTCAAAAAGTTGATTGCAATGCGTAACGTCATGATTTCAAAACAGATTTACGACGAGAAAATAGTCAAATTTCTCGTCGATTTGATTTCTCAAATGCTGTTTCAGAATTCTTTTGCCGTTTCGTTTCGAAAAAGATTAGTTATTTTTAACGAAAATGACGAGCATTGAATTGACGAAAATGACGTTTTTCGCTTTGACGACAAATTGTATATATCAGAACGAATTCGATTCGATGTGTTACAACGTTGTCACGATGATTTTCTTGCAAGTCATTTCGAAATGAATAAAATTCTGAAGTTATTTCGTCGCAAATACTATTGATTTGATCGAAATCACGATTCTGACATGTCTGTTGACATGTTCGAATTCGTCAAAAATTATTGCGAAAGCTGTGCTATTTGCAAACGAAACAAAACATCAAAACATAAATCATATGAAGAATTTCAGTTTCTTTCTATATCTCAATATCGTTGAGCTGATTTTACAATGAATTTCGTGACAGATTTATCAACAAATAAGAATTGAAACGATGTCAAATACGACAGTATTTTTGTCGTCGTCGATCGTCTTACGAAAATGATTCACTATATTTTCGTCACGAAGACAATTAAGATCAAAAATTTGACGAAAATGCTTATACGAAAAGTAATTCGATATCATGATTTTTCTAATTTTATCATTATTGATCGTGAATCATTGTTCACGTTCGAATATTATTTTTTCTTGTGCTATGCACTGAAAATAAAGAAAAAAACGTTCACAACGTTTCATTCTCAGATTGATGAACAGACGAAACGACAAAATAATATCATGAAACAATATTTTCGAACATACGTCAATTTCGCTCAAGATAATTGAATTTTTTTATTTTTCATGATCGAATTCGTTTACAACAATGCGAATCACGTTTCAACAAACATGTCATCGTTTCGAATTAATTTGAATTATAATTCACGAATGATTTTCGAAAAAAATTCTGATTCACGATCACGAATTTCGACAACATTAAATCATTTCAAAAAATTACGTCAATTGATTGCTGTTCTCAAAAACGAACTGATAAATGTTCAGCGAAATCAAACACGATTCAAAGATAAACGAAACATTGTCAGAACGTACAATAGAAACGACATGATTTGATTGAATGTCAAAAATATCAAGATCAAGCGAAATAACAAATTGAAACATCGTTTTTTCGAATCGTTCAAAATTTTCGATACACATGAATTTAATGTTTACAAATTGACGTTTTTCGATCAATGACATATACACGATGTATTTCACGTTTTTTTACTGAAAAGAAACAATTCAAAAAAAGAAAAAAAATTCAACAATTTTTGTCACGTTTTTTTCTGATTATATTGACGTGAAAAATCAAAATTCGATGTATCAAATACGTGAAATTGTTGACAATGTTGACTTCGAAACGAGCAAAATTTCCAATCGATTTGAATGATTAAAGAATTTTTATTATCTAGTAGATTGAAAAGACTACGAAAAATATGATCGCACATGAAAATTCTATGAAAAAATAACACATTTGAAGAAATTTTTTCGTCAATTTCACGATGAAAATTTCAGCAAATCGAACGACCGAAAATTTACATCGACGTCAAAATCAAGAAATTTTATTTTCAAATCAAAAATCTTCAGATCGAAAAAAAAATCAAATCGTTTTCGCAAAAATCAATGACGAATATCTGATTTAAATACAATGTTTACGAATTTTCTCGTCAAATTCTATTTTTCATTCGAGTTCTCGTCGTTGTCAAATCATTATCGTCGAATCATATAATTCGCAATACAATCATTTGATCAGATTTCGATCAATCATTTGCAACGATTCAGCAAACGCATTTGCAAAAATCATTGAATCAACGCATGATCGCGAAAGTGATTTCGTCTTTTTCAGATTTTCATTGAAAACATATATCATTTGGTCATCTCTTATTGCTTCAGCAAATCGCGCACTTTTTTGTTCTGTTTTTCACTGAATTTTTCAGATTTTAACGAGACGTAAACAGAAAGCGAAAAATCTTTTGCTCAAGCAAACATGTAAACAATCGTCGTCGTCATCGTCGCAACAATCAAACTAATTTCAATCCGAAAGTGATCTCGACTATATAAAACATTTTCAGATTTTTTTTTTCATTTTTTTTTTTCATCATCATTTTCGAAATCGTTTTCGAGAGCAAGTTTTTTGAAAATGTCACAAAACGACGACGTCATCAGCGAATGATGTTCGAAAAAATTCGTCGTCGATTCGTGAACGTCAGACACGTGAATTTCATGAAATTTCGATTTCGTTGAAAGAAAATAGTGTAACGATGCAAATCGAAATCGAGTAAGCGACTTGCAATGATTCAAATCAAAAACGAAAAATCGATTGCTCGACATTGATGCTCAAACTTTAAAGAACAGATTTCGATATATTCGTCGAACGATGTAATCAAAAAAATTGCATGAGTTTCAATTCGAAAATTTTGAAAGCTAGAAATAAATCATGTATTAGCGATATGCGATAGTCGTTGAGAATTTCGATAAGAAATCGCCAGATACATAGTAAATCACGAATTCTGTTTTTGATGAAGCAGCGATTCGTCTGAATATCAAAGACATGCAGCTTTAACTTTAATCAATTGATGCAAATAAATCAGTTTTTTGAGAAAAAAAGTCTTACATTTTTTCAGATTTTTTTTTAATTTTTCTTTATTTACTCTTCTCGATTCGTCATGTCGAACATGCTTTTTGATATGATGACGAGCTTTGTACTCGTCTAGTCAATCAATAAAAATCTTGAACTTCTTATTCGTGTTCTTGATTTTTTCGTATTCAAAAATCAGTGCGATCAATTTCTGTCAAAATTTCAAAATCATTTCTTTCAATATTGTTTCGCTTATAGACATTCGTTGTTTTTGCTTTTTCAATTGTCATTGAAACAACGAGTTTTTCATTTTTTTTCATTTTTCTTGTCTATTACGGCAATGAGAGTTCTTAATTTTGATGTCGTCAAGAAAGATTTCATGCGAATCGATGCAACGACGAATGACGTCGTCGAAAAAATCGTTGTCGTCGTATTTCTGACGAAACTTCTATTTAATCAACTTATACGAAAATTTGCTGTTATGTTTCAAGCAGTGATCGAATCAGAAGCTTCGAACGAACTTTCGTTGTTTCACGATGTAATTTTGACGTTTTCGTTTTTGTGAAGAATTTATAGATGCGATAAGCGAACTAAAAAAGTTTTGATTCAATGACGAAAAGAAAATTGCTAGAAGCAAGAAGAGATGTAAGAAATTGTATTAATTCTATGAAACGAAGTCTGCTTATAAGCAGAAAGCACTAATCTACATACGGTCAACTTCAATTGACAGGCACGAATCAATTCAATTGATCAGCAAACAGAAGTTTCTGTCAAATCTGATCAAATGTTCTAGCAATCTGCTTCAACTAAAAAAATAAGACATTGTCTCAATGTCATCAATAATCAATATCGTCGATTCGTAATTTTAGTTCATTTTTTCACTCATTTTTAGTTTTTTCTTGTCAATCGATTCGAACGTCGAACTATCTGATCAGTCGACGAGAAAAAGATTGCGACAGACTTTCGAATCAACGTAAAAGTTTCGATGTTTGACGTCAACGACGTTAACGTTGTGATTGATTTTCGTGAAATGACAACGACGAATCGTTGATCAAACGAAAATTGATTGACAAAAAACGTCGACGTCAATGAGATGATTGTGAAAGACTTTTCGTCAAAAGCTACGAAAGACTTTCGCAACTCAAAATTTCTAATCATAAACTGAAGAGCTTTGTCAGTCAGATCGATTTCGTAATCGTTGATCAAATTCATGACATTGTCGAGTTCAAAAAAACTTCTTCATACGTCATGTTGCGAACTTCAATCTTTTCAACGTACAAGATATTCGTCTTCTCGATGAGATTTTCGCTTGTTCACAAAACGATTCAGTTTTCAAGACTTGACTTGATTTGTGTCGTTTTCAACGAAAACTGAATTCGATTTTGCTGATTTGAGACGACGATAAGAATCATCGTCAGACGACGAACAAAGCTTTAATTGAACGATGATGAAAACAGAATAAATTCGTCAATTAGTTGAAAGAGTTAGTCGATAGACAAGTCTTTCGATGCGTTCAATAACTTGAAACGAATCAATATATTGTTGAGCGTATTTCTTGTCTAGACGAATCGTGACTGATATTTTGTAATTTTTGTGCAATTGAAGAAGTGTTCAATCGTCTGTTTTCATGAAGATTGAAATGTGATCTTTATCGTAATAATACTTAGCATGCATCTGAGCGAACGTTATGACGTCGACTATTTCATTTCGAATAACACGTTGAGTCGAGCGAAAAACAGTCGGCGAGAGAGTCAAAGTGACATCGACAAGAAACTTCGATAGTAAATTTCCTGAATGAGACAGAGTGAAATCGTAGAAAATCTCATTGAGTGTCTTGTCGATGCTGACTATGATGTTGTTGAGAATTCGTTGAATTCGAAACATTAGATTTGATCAATCAGTCGAATTGTCTAGCATGATCATAACGAATCGTAACGCGATTTTTACGATTTGATTGATTCGTTCAGATTGATCGTCAATTTGTGAATGATATGCAATAGAGTAAAGTAACTTGACGTCTAATTGACGAAACAATTCAATTCATAGCTCAGACATGAATTTGCGATCTCTGTTCGAAATAATGATTTTCGAAATATTTCAGTCGATTACGTCGAGACGATTCAACAAAGTCTTGATTCATTGAATGATTGTTCAGATGAACTTTTTCAATATGCAAATGATACGCTTAAAGAATTTGCAAATAATTGACATAACGACATCGAATTCTTCGCGAGATTTGAAAAGACTCAGAATGAAATCAATAATGAAAATGTGAAAGAGTATCGAAGTCGACAAAATTGATTGTAAAAAGTCATACGATTTATGTCGTCTGATTTGATGAATCTGACAGTTCGAGCAGTGACGTAAATAATCTCGTAACTGCTTGAAAAGATCACGAATGAAATAAAAAACTGACACTCGCTCGTAACATTTGACAAAGTCGAAGTGATCATTGACGACGTCATGAAATGTATCGAAAATTTCGTCAACAATTGATTGTGAAATGCATAATCGACGAGACTGAAATGCGTGATCAAAAGTATGATCGTCAACGCGAAAAATGAAATCGTTTTCTCGATAAAAAGAAAAAGCTGCACTGTTCTCAATGTCGATTTGTTTCTGTGCATTCAGCAAGACGATGATCTTTTTTCAAACAAAATTCTTGATGTAGTCTTTCAATAATCGATTGCGAAAGACTTTTTTCATCTCAATAAATGTCGTAATGAACAATGCATTTAGCTCGCTCTCGTCGAAAAACTTCTTGATACTGTCATTGAGATTGACTAAACGCGATAAAGCGTCTGACATTATATGCTGCTTGTCAAATTTGTGACGAATGTCAAAATTGAAACGTTGTATGTAATTCGACGCGCGCACGAGCCGAAAATTAAATTTGTCAATCGACGAAATAATGAAAAAAATCTGCTTGACAATTTCTAGCGTCGAGTCATGATTTGTATAAATAACGATTGATAACACGAACGAGTCGATGAAATGTTTTATTTTTTTCAACATTCAAACAATGTCAATCAACTCTAGCTCGGTTGATCAATAACGCGTTTCGATTGAAATGAATAGTCGACTAAAAAACAATATGAGTTCAATGAATTTTCGAAATGAATAATCGATGTCATTTCAATTTGCGAATGATTTCACGTGATAAATCATGACATCTAGCTCGAACTTTTTGTTAGTATCGAGATCGACAAATGTTTGTCGTTTGCTATCATGATGAACTAGATATGAAAACTTGAATAGCAAAAATTGCAATATGCGAAAAAACTTTGTCTTCAAAAATGATGCATAATTTAGTCGAATGCGATTTGAATATGTCTTTCTAACGTTGTCAATCTTGAAAGAAGATTTTAACAATTCAGTCTTTCGTTTCTGTAAAGTTTTGAATACGTCGACGTAGAATGACACGTAATCACGTAATCAATCAATGAAATTTAAGTAGATTTCGAACTGACGTAAAGTCTTTGAAAACGAGAGCTTGACTATTGCTTTCAATTTCTTCTCGCTGATTGACAATTCAAATGAGTCGATTTTTTGATCGAGTAACCGAACAAACGAATAACCTAGAAAAGCTTTGCTAAACTTAATGAATATGTTGTTCTGACGTAGCATGTCGAAAACGAATCGCAAATGCTGAGCATGTTTTTCGGCAATTTTGAAGTAAATGACGATGTCATCGACGTAAATTCGTGCAAATCGACGAAACTTGCGCAATAATCGATCTATTTGTCGTTGCACGTAAATCGATGAGTTCTTGTAGCTCATGACGATCACGTTGAAGAATTCTTGATCTCGATGTGTAACGACAATGAGTTTGTGTCTGTCGTCCGGATGTACGCGTCATTGATAAAAAAAAGCAAACGCGTTCACAATCGAAATGAAAAAACAATTGCGAACGATCGATATAATGTCAATTTGTAATGACAAAGAATAAACATTTGACTGTGTAATAGCGTTTAGTTCGCGTATATTTACAATTACTCTGTTTTTTTTTTCATCATCGACGTTTTTTCAAACAACGAACGTCGAATAACTAAATGACGTTGAATCAATGATTCAAAACAAACGATTTTGTTCGTGAAATTCGTCAAACGTCTTATCAATTAAATCTCTGTCGCGTTGATCAAGTGAATAAATCTTGATCTTGCTGTTAATTCGACTTTTTCAGTCAGATTTCAAAGAAATACGCATTCAATTATTTTGAGACAATTCGACGAAATCGATGTTCTTTCATAATGCGAAAAATTCGTCGACTATGTTGACGAAAAACTGAGTGACGTTTGACTGATGTATCGTGACGCCGTTAGAAAAAACTATTTCAAAGAGATTGTCTGCGAAAGACTTTTCGTCAGAATTGATAGCATCGATTGTAATTTGAATAGAAAAAAATTTTCGTTTCGAAATTAGAAAAGAATTTCGCAATCCAGATACGAAGACTAGAAAAGGCTTCTGCAATCCGGATACGAACGATCCGGCAGTGTAGACGACACTCTCTGACATGATAAAACCGGTTGAAATCTTTGACAAAGCGATGCTGATCACAGCAATGATTGTTACGTTGACGACGACGACAATTGCTATGAATTTTTTGAATCAGAATGTTTTGTGTTCAGATTTAGATTTTCGTCTAGTCAGTTCGACGACGTTTTCGTTTTCGCCTAAATGATAGACTTGCGAGAAGTCAAGCTCAATCAATTTGTTTAATCGAAAATTGCGTGATATCTTGACAGCGTTATTCGAGTCGTTGATAGTCAGAACGATTTTAATGTCGACGTCAATTATGTGAGCATATAAGATGAGATTCGATTCGTCAGATTCGAATAAAAAGTCGCGATTGACGAGCAATTCGCCGACAAAATGATGTATGAAAATAGTCATCTGACTACGCGACGACAGCACAATGATCTTTTTGACATGAATAGAGCGCTGTTGAGCGTGATTAACGCGTGAACGAACGTCAAAAGCTATAATCACGTCACAGCTATCAATGAGAGTTTGCTTTTTGACTAAATCGAGAACGACGTTTTTTGACACAATGACATCGTTATCGATAAGCATGTTGATTTTAAGATTGTTTACTAAATGTATTTCGCGACGAATAAGAGCTTTGACTGAATTATCGTTTTTGACGTCGACAAAGTACATTGAAACGATAGCATAATCTGAGTTTTGATGTTGTGAAATATTCAAATCACGCACTGTAAGAGGCGTAGTCATTTGACGTATCGAAACGTCAAAATTTTGACGATGAAAAAAAGTTGCGTCTATTAGCGTTACGCTGACATCAATATCAAAACATACGTCGCTTTTCTTCTCATTCTCGATTAGCGACACGTTTTTTTTGACGTATGATCAATCACGAAATTCAAAATCAATGTCGAAATTCTTGAAAGCGTCGACGTCTGATGAAATTACTGGCGTCTTGACTAGACCTGTTGATTTCGATTCCTTCAGAAAAGCTGAAATCTTCGGCAAAAAATCAGCTGAAGTCTCGGTCACGACTGACATGCTGAAAGCTTTGATGGCAGCAGTAAACGAAACTTCGACGACTAGAGCTGTGAAAGTTTTTCGCAATTCAGTCTGACAATCGATGCGTAAATGAACGTGTAACTGATTATTGAATTCGAATGTCTTGTGACATCGACGACACTCAATTGCAAACGTAAAGATCACGAAATGAGTTGCGAAAACGTCGTTTTCAAAATCGTCAAATTCGTAGTCCGAATCATAGTAATTGAGATTTTGCGAGTAGAAAACGTTTTGATCATTGCTGAAATTTTCAACAGACTTCTCAATAGTTTCATTCTCGTTTTCTTCATCAACGACGTAAGCTTTGTTCTTTTGACGAACATTGTTGTTGTCATTTGATCGATTGTTATCAGCAAATCGTTCAACGTTTCGTGAAGATTTCTGATTTTTTCGCGAATTTGACGCGTTTTCGTCGATGATTTGAAATGACTGTCTTTCGAATGACAGAGCGCGCTGTGACTGACGATCGCTTGACTGTTGATTATTTTGATAAATTCGATTCTGATATGAAAAGTTGTCGAGACGAAATTGCTGAAACGTCGATTGATAGATGTAATAATCATCAGTTCGATCATCGACACGATCATTCCTAAAATCTTGTTTACTGTTATTGCTATCTGGATTTGACTTCCGATTATTATTATTATCGAAAGACTGACTCCGAGACTGATCTCGACCGAAATGCTTAGTCATGTCATATCATATTTCGACTCTTTTATTCAATTTTTCGAGAAATTGACGTATAGTGACATCAAAATCTGACTTTGACACATGCTGACGAAATTCTCAGTCGAGATTATTTCACGTCATGATGAGCTGATTGAAAATTGAATCTAACTTAGTCGATTTAGCATGTCGAAAAATTTTCTGAACATAGAAACGCGAATTGCGTGCATTTCGTGCGTCAATCATGATGTAGCGAAAACGTTGTAACTTCTCGAGAGCCTTTGACGCTCGTTTTTTGAATTTGACAATCAAAGCATCGTATCAATTAATCAACGTAGCACGATTTCGAAGCAAGTCCTTTTCGAGATTTGACAGTTTCGCAGAATGTCATATCAGAACAATGTCACGTAAACATTGCGAAATGACGATGCGTAGTTTATTCTCTTCACGTAACGATGTCATATTTTTTAATTTGTCGATAAAAACATAAACGTCTCGATAAAATACGTGACGATCAGCATTGACGATTGAATCGTCGATGTGAGTTGAATTCTCGTATTTCGAATCAAAGAAATCAATGTTTTTCGACTTTCAATCGTTAGCGTTGTCAGACTGTGAGAAATTGACGTCAACTGAAAGCAAATCAGCGTTTTCTTCATCGTCATCATCATCATTGACAGCGTCAGCGTCACTAGCATCATCGTCATTGAATGTTGACGTGACAGTCTCACGTATGACAGACGTGACGACAGAGATAATCATCTTTCTCAACTCAATACGTTGCTGATTTGAGAATGTCGATTGATCAAACATGTTGAGATCGTCTTTTTCTATTTTCTCAGTTGTAATTGACGACTTTTGTGAATTAAACGTCTGTCGAATATCAATCGAATCAATGACATCGAAATCGATGTCAGCAGAATTGTTGTTAGCGCTGATCGACGCTTTTGAATTTGTCAACGATGATACGTTAAGTGTGAACACTGTTTCGTCAAATTTAGAACGCTGACGAGTGATAAATGTATCGTCAACGTTTTGATGTCGACGTGATATACGTGAAACATTTGAAAAAATAAATGAATTTCGTTTTGACGTGTCATCGATGCTATTACTGAACGTCGAATTAATTTCATCGAGTCTGAAATGTAGGAAATTGCGATAGATTTGAGTTTGACGATATTCGGCAGTTTGATTGTAAAAGATTTTCGCAACAGTTCGAAAGTCTGACTTGACTGTAATTTATTTCGAAAAATAAACAGACGACTCGACAGAAAATGTTTTATTGTCACGAGTTTGTCGACGTATCACAGCTGATCGAAAGTTTGTAAAAACAATGACGTCAAAAATAAATCGTAACTCGTCTGAGATAATTGAAGCGTATCGATGATCGACTTTACGAAAAACGTCAAGCTGAAAAGCAATGCTGAGAAATTTTGATGACAAAGCAAAGCTCGAGAACGTCAAATTGAAATTGTTTGTCGAAGACTTGCTGACAGACAAAATGTGAAAGACTTTCTGACAAATAAAATGTAAAAGACTTTTTGAAAAATTTTCACAGATTGACTAGCAGATGTAATCGAAAGAAACAAACAAAAAAAAATACTCAAACAATGACAATTGATGAAAACCGATCGAAAAACTTTCGGAAAATGAGATGAGAAAGTCATCGAATAAGTAGCAAGGCGGCGAAAGCACAAAAACTCTGATAAAACAAAGACAAGCAGATTAAAGATTAAGTCGACAGAATGTTCTGTATGTTGATTGTCACGATGCAGTCAATGATGCAAAGTGACGACTGATTGTAACGATGATGCTATCATATTGCTAGAAGCAAAAAGAGATGTAAGAAGTTGTATTAATTCTATGAAACGAAGTCTGCTTATAAGCAGAAAGCACTAATCTACATACGGTCAGTTTCAATTGGCAGGCACGAATCAGTTCAATTGATCAGCAGGCAGAAGTCTCTGCCAGGCCTGGCCAAATGCCCTAGCAAAAATTGAAATCTTCGCTCCGAATGAGGACGACGAGTTGTTCATGACGTTTTCGGACTGTTAGCGATGAGTTTTAACCACATGCAAAACATTTACGAAAGCACGAAATTGACGAGATTGAAAGCACGAGTTGAGAACACGAAATTGACGAGATTTGAGAGCACGATTGCAAGAAATAAAACATCACGAAATGTTCGGTTTGTATGAGCGAATTTCGACGAATCAACGATTCAGACGGTGTTTCAAATCTATGCGAAGCCTGCATTTGGCTCTGTTTTGACCCAATTAACCCCCCTACTAATCTCCTTACTAACCTCCTTACAGAGAGTCTGGCCAATTGTATCGAAATACTTCTTGTAGGCCGAAACTCCGATAAATACACCAAAAATCAGAATTTCGGCGCCTAACACTCCTTGAAACCCGATACTCCTTGTAACCCGACTCCCTATAACGAAGGTCTACTGTACTGCAAATATTTATGTTGATCGTCATTTGGCTTAGTAAGCACGGATGTATCGGGCTGTGGCCCGCTAGATACGATCGTAGTGCGCTAAACTCGGATCTACCCTCAAGGCCTCCCGTCAGTCTCGAAGGACCCTCGACCTCATCTGTCCGTTCCAGATCCATAAGAAAGGCGTTGAAAGGCTTGATTCCAGAAAGAACGTTGACGAGAGATACCATGCCTCGCAAAAGACCAATCAATCGTGGTGTCTGATTCCCCGCTCTGTGTCAAGCACCAACCGTTCGGCCTTGACTTGATATTCACGAAAGATGCCGATAGCCTGAAAAGAACGTCGGCTATCAGCGAAGCTCGTCACAATCGAACACTTTGTCTACGTACCTCATTAGTCTTCCACTGCCCTTTCCCCTCGTATGCTTTCGCGTAAGCCTTTCTCCAACCCGCTTCATCTTCGATATAGGTCATCCTCTTCATTTTCCCCTCTTGACTCTTGTTCTCTTCTCTGAATAGCGATGAGTTGTCCACATCGTTCCCGACTACATCTGTCGCCGCCAGAGTTCGTAACAGATCCGGCGCGACTGTCATGCTAGTCACACCAGCTAAAGCTTTCGCCTCGTCCAGGGTGAGTAAACCTGCGGCTTTGACTTTGGTCGGATACTGATTCATCTTGTAGTACTGTTGAATCTCATAACAGAGAGCGAGATTGGCCCCGCCATCATTGTAGGACTCGTCAAAGAAAGCCTTGAGCTCATGAACGAACGGAGCGATATACATGCATCCGCTTTCCGCGGCAAGGATAGCCTGCTCTAGGGTGAATAGGGTTGTCGCGAGTGTGTTTATGTTCAGAGCTGAGAGTTTTCGACAGGCTTGGAGGCCTTCCCATGTAGAGACTACCTTGACGCAAAGACGAGACAATGGAAAGCTAGGAGATATCCGAGCGGTCAGGGCCGATATACCTGCAACTTGGAGGTCAGCCTGCGTGTCTTGTTCAAGATCTTGGCCTGTCCGTCTGGGTGAAAGGGGGCTTACGCTGAGCATTCTCCACAATTTTAGACGTTGAAGTCAGAGTTGGATTGGTCATGATATGTATTTCCTCTGTGATAAAAGGTGCAATGGCTAAACCTAATTTAACCATCTAGCAGTTTGATCAGTATGCGATGCATGACCAGCGCAAAGCGATGTACCGCAATTTCGAGAGCTAATTCCTCAAATGAAACCCCGGGATACTCGTTCTGGATCTTGTGAGCCAACGAAAGAGATTCATTCAACAACTCTGCACGATGTGGAAGAATCAATTCCAGGTATGCATCAGCCTGGTTGCTCGTCGAGTCTACAAAGGGTCCTAGCTCTTTCGCGACTGCCAAACACCGTCAGCGATGAGCTGCCTTGGGGTTCCCCAATTGACAAACGTGGAACATCCAGGCTATCACAGTCGACCTTGCTTTTAGTACGCAAGTACTCAAGCATATTCGTAGCTTCGGTATAGGACCCCATGACTGCTTGGAAAACAGGGTTCACAAGTATTTCTACTCCTACAGTTGCGAATTTATAGAATATCTCTAAGAGAAGCAGAGCATACAACGACAATGACTTCCAGATCAGAGCTGACTGCAATGTCACTCTCCGTATCTCGAAAGACGAGGAGAAAGATTTGTGGAAAAAGTGTGCATGGCCCTCTTCACGAACGGTGCATCGTTTCTGGACCAGCAAATATCAGGATGATCTCATTGTGCACCGTTTTGCGCCATCATATTACTCATACGGTGGTTCGTAAGATATTACCTCGCAGCTGCCAAAAAGTCATGCGAGGAAGACAGAAAACCACATGCAGTACAAAACTATACATGTACTTAGCTTTACAACGTCGGTTCGGGTACGGAGGAAGATCCGGGACGAGACTTACCTTACCTGTTCAGTTAGAACAGCTCCACGTACCATTCCGGCTTTACCCCGCTCGACGACCACTTTTGATACTAGTTTAAGTACATACTCTTCACCTCTCATGCACAGATACGGGATGCAGTCTAATCCAAGAGGCCCGTGGCTCCAATGAGTGGGTACAGCTACGTCGGATGAGGAGGTATTCAAGCCACGCAGCTGCACTATCTCGTGCAGATTTAACAATCAATGCGGCACGGACAACGTGGGGAATTGGAAGCGACAAGCCCTTGATAAGGTCATGTCTTCCCGCAACACGCTTACCCACACGATGTAACCACGGCCGACTCTTTCTTACGCTACATGTGCATCTATCGGCCTCTTCGCGCTCATGCGACGCTGATGTTCGTACAGGTCGATCTTCAGGGTGAACATGCAGAGCTGCGAAGAAACACTGTCTATCGCTGCTTCGCACGGATGTGCTCCACCTGGGTACAGGTGTGGACTGAGTTCCAGGAGAATCAGCTAAGCCCGAAAGATGCAAGGAAACGATTGAGCGGACTGTTCAATGCCTTCGGGTACTCTCCCATTGAGGTGGCAATTGAGGCACGAAAATGGCCATAGAAATGCCTATGATGTCGACGGACGAGCTGGTGCCCGTATCGAATGGAGCTGCCATCAACGGATTTGACCACAACGACATAGACGCTCACGAACCCGACAAGCCAGACCCAGCCCATTCCAACGGTCATTTAAACCACGAGTTGAACGGGGCAACAGTCCCAGAGCTGGCCTTCGACAGCATCGAAGACACAATCACATCCTTCAGTAGCAATCCCCACCCGTCTCCACTCCTCCATCCCCTAACAGAACCCCCGCAGAAGCCGGCTCCTTCATAATCGTCCTCGACGCCCCGACCCGCGAAAACGAAGGCGACCTCATCTGCGCCGCCCAAGACCTCACCCCCTCCAAAGCCGCCTTCATGATCCGCCACACCAGCGGCTTAATCTGCAGCCCCGTCTCCGCATCCGTCGCCGAATCCCTGAACCTGCCGCAAATGGTTCCCTGGAGCAAAAACAGCGAGGCGGACGGGACGGCTTATACCGTGTCCGTGGACGCCGTGGGCGGCGGCATGACGACGGGGATATCGGCTTATGACCGGGCGATGACGTGCCGGAAGCTGAGTGAGCCTGGTGCGCAACCGAAGGATTTCAGGAGGCCGGGGCATGTGTTTCCGCTCAGGGCGAGGGAGGGCGGGGTGAGGGAGCGGAGAGGTCATACGGAGTCTACGGTGGAGTTCTGTCGATTGGCTGGCAAGAGGGAGGTCGGTGCGCTGTGCGAACTGGTGGAAGAAGGCGAGGAGGTGGTTGAGGAAGCTGGGGTGACGAGGGCGGAGAGAACGACGCCTTGTGGGGGTATGATGAGAGGCGACGGATGTCTGGCCTTTGGGCGACGGTGGGGAATCAAAGTGTGTACTATCGAGGCGCTTGTTGAGTATTTAGAAAGAAATGAGGGTAAGAAGTTAAACATATAATGGTAATGAACCCTGGAAGCACTTGATACGTAGGGTTCCTTCCGATCGTTGGTTTTCTCGAACTTTACCTGGTTCTTTACTATGATTGCACGTCAAATATTAAGATAGGTTGCGAAAGATGTTCGTCCTTCAGCCCGGAGATAGATATGACCGCCCACTTTAGCCCAGCACAATCTGTCTCTCCCCACCTGCTGTACCAGCAAGCCCATCATCCCCACACTCGCCATCATCCCGCGGAATATTCAACGTACCCGGGCACTTCCACACACCACAACCCCTCGCCTCAATCGGCAGCGGTCTATAAGTCCTCACAACCTCCGACGTCCCCAGCACTCCCCCTCCCGATCCAGAGCCTCCACAAAAGCAAACTCCACATACCGATCCGCACGAACCCTCGTCTCGAACCCATCCTTCCGCATCTCCGCCACTGGCACAAACCGCTCCTCTGGGCCACTGCGACCGAAAACGCGATAGCGATGCACCTCCGTCGCGCCATTCCAGCTGACATACACCGCGCTGCGCCAGCGGCAGCTCCAGGCGTAGATATATACGCTGGGGCGCGTAGTCGGGCGCCCGATCCAGGGGGCTTTGAAAGCACGGAAGGAACCGACCAGGGCGTCCGCGTTGCCGAGCTCAGCGTGGTAGAGCAAGCGTCCGTCGCGGGTGTGCTGGGAGACGTCGCGGGCGCTGCCCCACCCGATGAAGCGGTCGCGGTTTGGGAGGAGGGAGACGGAGCCGAACATTGCTGCTGTGGCACCCAGAGGGTGGGGGTAGCGCTCGATGATTCGGGCGGTGTGGGATCGGAGGTCGAGGAGGAGGATTAGGGCTGATGAGAAGGGGGCTGTGGGAGGGGATTCGTTGGCGTCGTAGGCGTTGTCGAAGACGCTGAGGACGAGGTGGGTGGTTTCCGAGATGTCTTCTTTTCGGACATAATCTGGAAGGTGGATCGAGGAGAGTGGGAGGATGCGGGCATGGTGCATGTGCTTTAGCTCGAAGGCGTTGTTATTGCTGTCGAGGATTCGAAAAGAGGAGTTGGCGCCGCCGAGCGTCCAAATTAAGGCACCGGTGCTGCCGTTGATGTAGAAGATTTTGCACACGTTGTAACCGTTTATGAGGTAATTGCCCTGAGCGTCCTTCTGAACGGAGTTCATGTGGCTTTATGTCAGAAGTAGACGTCAGTGTTTAGCTTTTATTCCGAGCCTATGGCTTAAACCCCAGTTGGGACTCACAAGTAGTCTGGGTCACCGTAAGCCATACAGGATTCATTGGGAGACACATGGTCAAGAGAGCGCCACTCGAACTCTATCTGTTGTCTCGCCAGGTCTACTAGCTGAAAAACGGCTTCTTGTAGACCTCTTTCGTGTAATTGGCCGCCAGGATGAGTTATCCTAGCAGCCTGTAGCAATCGCCGCCCGTCATCTAGCATCTCGGAATCGTGCCCGTCAAGTTCCGTCCCCGCCTCAAGAGCTGTAAACGCTGCTACGGTGAGATACGTACTATTCAAGATTTTATGAGTAGTGTCGCGGCTTGCCCCGAATTTATTTTCCCCGACGCTAGTATACGCAAGATGCTTGGATCCTTTATATGGGATCGAGCGGAAGTTGCCTGCTCGCATCGGGAGACTAGATTTTGAAGGCTCGTGGCCGTCCCAGACAAGTTGCTATTTTGCATAGCTTGTCAGAGAAGAACTGTGACAGAAGTAGAGCTTTCCTCACTCCATCGAGACTGTAGATGGCCGGACCATCTTGTGTAGATTGGTATGGCGTGACGAATATGAGATCTTTGTCGTCTGCCGGTAAGTCACTTGTGTACACTGTGAGGGGGAGAGGCGTGAGGTCGGGTCTCTGGACGCGCACATATCAGCTATTCGTACTTGTCATGGATTTTATGTAACATACAGACATGTATTTACCCTGCACTGACAGACACCTAGATAATGACAACCAGAACCACCATATTACCTTCATGTTGTACTACGTTGAAGATGGTTTTCCAGAGCTGGCTCGAGAGCCGCCTTGGGAAACTTTTATAGCAGGCATGCCGCTTGCTCCACAATCCCAGTGAAAGAGTGATGTCATAATCTGGGCTCGTTTCACTCGTGCTGAAGTCTAGACTACACTCAGTTCGCTTGTGCTAGCACACAGATAGGTTTGGCAACTATCCAATAAGCTTAGCCTCGCAGAAGCCACGCCGCCAAGAAATATAACAATCTGCTAGCTCTCTCTATATATATGAGATCATGTTCCGGCCCCCAGAAATTATCATAGATCCTCGAGTGGACAGACCAAGAAATGCAGGAGTCAGTCGAGGACAAAGGATGCATCTCAGAGCGCTGCATTCCTCTGAAGAATGAGCCGCCGCAGCAACACCATCGGACAGTCCCAATGGGAGTGCTGGTCTTAGGATATCCTAGAACCGGAACAAGCTGTAGCTTCTTGCTCTCACCTCTTATACAGGCGAAGCTAATGTGCCATCAGCTATTCAGAAAGCTTTAGAGCAGCTTGGCCATGGCCCGTGCTACCATATGTATACTGCTATTCATGAGCATCCACAAGATTGTGCGGAGTGGCAGAAGGCATTGGAAGCAAAGTATGACGGTAAAGGGAAGATTTTCGGAAGAGAAGATTGGGATCGATTGCTGGGCAAATACGGGGTAATTCGCCCAAGCATCCCCGGTTTCCCGTCATGATTGCTTTGGACTTTCCACTGAGATACCATCGAGAAAGCGGCTTACGGAGACAGTCTGTCTCTGACATACCTGCCATCGCCTTCGCCACGGACCTAATTCTTACCTACCCTTCCGCGAAAATCATTCTCACAAATCGAGACCCAGAATCCTGGTACACATCTGCTTCACAGACAATCCTCCAGTCCCGCCTTTATTGGCTTCACAACGTCCTCCAATACTTCGATTGGGATACAGGCCTTACTCACTCGATGCGCGTCAAGATTTGGCAGTGTATCTTTGACGACGATATCGAGAAAAACGGTAGAGACGCTATGAAAAAGCATTATGAAGAAGTAAGACTGTGCGCAAGGACGCACGGGAGAGATGTTTTGGAGATGCAGCTAGGTGATGGGTGGCACCAACTGTGTGCCTTCCTGAAAGTTCCAATACCAGAGGAACCCTATCCGAGGGTGAATGACGGTGACAATTTCCTCTCGGTCATGAGAAAGAATGCGGCATCGAGGGTGCGAGCTGTAGCTTTGAGGGGCCTGCAAGTTGGCTGTATGGTGGCAACTTTGAGCTTCGCGGCACAACTCATGATCAGAAGCTTGTCTGTAAGAAGCGGCAGGATGTGGTGGGGGATGCGGTATTTCGTAAGGTCCACTTGCCTCGGACAAAATTGAGTATGGGACGGCATTACCTCCGTAAGATGATATTTGATGGTCAAGGTTGCTCGACTTTGGGCTGCGAACAATGATGCACATGAGTGTGGCTTTGGAATTGAGTTTTTCCCTACTCGGCCAACCTTATTTCCATCAGGTTCTGGCACTCGAGCTTGTCCAGGACGAGTGGTCACAGGTTATCGTTTGGTAAATTTCCAAAGCCTGAAGATATCTAGCAAACGCGCAGGAGTTTTCGTGCATGATAGACTAGTAGCCGGGCACTGCAATGATACATTAGCTGCAGACTGCAGTGTTCTTTGCCGCACGGACATAGTATTCGGTGGCCAGACGAGGACGCTTTCGGTTGAGGAGGTACGGATACACAGGAGGATCACTACATTAGGGGTGAGAAATGAGAAGAGATCTGTTTTAGCAGTGCGGCCGAAAAGGACCGCTAGTAGCGCTTACTGTGTGGGGGCTAGTACGTTTATTGCTTCACTAGACTACCTCGTCGCTACCGAGTGTACTGGTGAGCTGCAAGGCTGGCTTTCTTTACGCAGTGGCTGGTAGGTATGAGGTGCGGCTAAGTTGTTTCCCTACGTCCCTGCTGCTGGCAATGGCCATCGCTCACTTGGCCCTATGAGACAGTCGAATGGGGGATCGGGGTCGAAGATGGCTGTCACTAGCCCATCAAATTGCTTCAGCGATCCTCCCTAACTTTTGGAATCACAGGAGGGCAACCTGAAGACAAGAGCTATCTCTGCACCCATTATCCACCGTATGTATGGCGTCCACAAGCCTCTCACTCGCTCCATCCTTCCTCGGAAACCCAATCGAGATCTGTATCGTCAGGCTTCCCCTCTCTTTCTCCTTCGTCCAATTAACATCGAATGCCAATAAAGACCCACGCTTATTACTACTCCTAATCAGGTAACACCATCCTACCGCACAACCATCCAGGCTCTCACGGCCCTCGGCGTCGGGCCCTGGCGTGTCTACACCTGCTCCCCCGAGAATACCACGAATCAAACCTACCGCGGCCGTCCCAGCGCTTACACCATCAAGTTCTGCTATGCCTCCCTGCCGCCCAGCAATATAACCTATGAAGTCATTCAGCCGGTCTCCGGCCCGTCAATCTTCGCAGATTATTTGGCTTCACATGCAACCGCTGGGAGCGAAGGAGGAGGGGGATTGCATCATGTTGCGTATGACTGCAATGGGATCCCAATGGAGGAAAGGGTGAAGAAATTTGATGAAAGAGGGTACAGTATGGTTCAGAGTGGGACTTGGATGGAAGGGAGCACATTCATGTTCTTTGAGGGGCCTCAAGGGGTCAAGGGGACTTGGGTCGAGACGATTGAATTTGGTGGGGGGGAGTGGCCGGAGGCTGAGGAGTGGTTTCCTGAAGAGGCTGGTCAAGAGAGAGGACAAGAAGCGATAGCGAAAGAAGTCAAGGTTGAGGAGAGTGGAGCTGGTCGGAGAAAAGGTATTGAATGACTTCAGCGATACTCCAGTTGAAGGACAGAGACAGCGAGTTCACCACCAGCAATGACGAACACTGCGAACAGATCTGACAACTGTCTTCCACAAAAGCTCAGTGCTGTCCTCGTTACATGCGTGGCAAGTTTACAGTCCTCCTTCAAAGTTTCTTACTCACACAAATTCCACTGCATTCGCGTACCGAAGAAGTTCCTCAAGACCCCGAAAGTGTACATTGGAAAAATACTTCTCTCGCTGCCTGAGCGTTTTCTCCTTGGGACATGCTAAGCAGCTCAAGACCATCACCTCCTCTATTTGTGCGATGTCCAGCTCATCCGTGACATCGTCCCTGTCTGTATACGCATCAAGCACGCGTTGAGTATCCTCCCAGGGTTTTCGAGTCCGTGGCATGGGCTTGTCTATTTGAGACATCTCTTAGCAATGAAATATCTCTTCCATAAACACTGTCTGCAATATTTTTAACATCAGTAAGGACAGCACCAACCGTACATCTTCTCCAGCACTTCAACCGCGGCATTGAACGAACTCCATTCACCCGCAACGTAGGTTATTTGTTCCTATAATCTTTAGCGACGGCGTTCCACAACTGACAATTATACGAGAGGTGAGAGCAAGCAGGCACCAAAGAAGCAAGAACTGCAGTCCTCTTGCTCTACCAAATATTGGCCAACTTACCCAGTCTACGGCTTTGCACAACTCGACCACCGCTTTGCCCACATCTCTACCACAAGTCCAGCTCTGCACCTCATCCCCGCTCCCCCGGATGCAAGCCTTCCACTCATCAATAATCAAGGGAAACTTGTCAGGAATAGGCTTCATGTACGTTTTCGAAACCGGCAAGAAGTAGTCAGCCAGCCAGCCAACGTTGAACAACGTCCACGCGACCTCGGTTTGAGCTTTGAGGATTTGCCGAAATGGTTCACGGGTCGTGGCATAGGAGCCTGGCTTTAAGGGATAGGTTTCAATGTCACCAGCCCACTCTGATGGAATGAGTCGCTTGCAGGTCGTGGATTGCTGGCAGGCCTTCAGAAGCGCGGTATGAACTGCGATGTAGCTAGCATCGAAGAGATTGATGAAAGAGATTAATGTCGTCGCTTTTGTGGAGTCTAGGACCGATAGGACGGAAGCGGTCGAGTAATCGGTTGTGAAGGTGCGGATTTGCTTGCTCTTGAACCATGGCGGTTGGGTATGCTATAGATCTCAGATGGTAGACCATTTTGAATCTCTTTTTGTAGATATTAGGGGAGGTGGCTTACCGCCCGAGTCAATACGATGGCATCGAAGTCCGGGGACGCGTGAAGCTCTTCGCACACATAACGGCCTAAATCCCCAACCCCGGCCAACGCAATCACTTGGCGAGCGTTTCCCATGGTAAGCAAGTTCTTTGCCTTCGAATTATTAACGGTAGAGTATTAGTGATGCGCATACATTCGAATCCTGTTAAAAAGGTCGATATCCGAATATGTTCCTGCGAAAATGTCTGTCAATTGCAATGTAGAATTACGTTAGCCACTCCCCAGTAGTTTTTGCTTCCCATCTTACTGAACTACACCTCTAGGAAATAAGGAGAAGAGAAGGAAACAGAGATTCGTTTGGCCAGTTGATTTGATTGACTACATCATTCCTTGCATTAGCGTTCCACTCATACAGCACACTAAATCCGGAATCGAGGAATTGCTACATCAATTGTAGGATGCTCTACATCTGCATCAATGACCTTTAGAAATTGCCTAAAGAGCAAGTAAGCCTAGCTTCCAAGAGCCAGACTTTTAGTACTTCACCGACTTGTTGACGCCAATTGATTGACAGATGAAGTGTGACGAGACTTATGCAAAGCTCTGGCCCGAGATACTCTAAGGCTCTCTGTCAAAAGAGATCAGGCCATGACTGCCACTTCGATTGATGTTGATGGCGAAATGAAAGCATCGTGATGCTCTGATCACTCTCTTACAAAGAAGCCTCATCATTTCAGCAAACGAGACCCCGACATGGGCGCTCTGTGCCCCTTATATGAGATTTGGGAGTAATTTGTATCGATCATATTGTTGCCTCATCCTTCTTCAATGCCACGGAGCAAGCCGTAGCATCGATGAAAAAAAAATAGGGCAGCGCACAAAGCGCTGAGTAGGTTCCAAAAATTAGGTATTGCAACACCAAAATGAAGCGCTTTGCATCATGAAGATGCTATGGTAGATATCCCTCAGTATGTAGACCACATAATCCTCAGCATGTAAACCACAAAACCCTCAGCATGTAAATCACAGACCCCTCAGCATGTTACCCACAAACCCCTCGGTATGTATGTAAGCCACAAAGTCCCCAGTGGGATCCGCTCTTTTATAGCCGTCACGACTGGCTGCCCTGCCCTTGCATTACTCCGTGTAAGCCCCAGTGGGATCCGCTCCTTCCAAACAGCCTCCACGACTGCGTCCTGCTCTAGCATTACAGTATGTTTAAAGAATATATAAGTCTACGAGTAATATATGAACAAATGTGTGGTTGCCAAAGATGTTGAGATTTGGAAATGGAAGTACAATAGACAAAGAAGTTTAACATGTGACAAAGGGTCAAGTCATTAGTATTCAGTGACAAATGCCGGGTAATCACTGGTGAAGTGAACACACGCTAAGGGACTTCACAGTTTTGGCGGAGCGTTGGATGGTCAACCCTGACTCGGGAAGATTGTGTTGAGCGCGAAAGTTCTATGGATTGCTCATAGCTACGAGCTCGAGTTTTTGGCCCCTTTAGCCTCCGCCTCTACAATCTTTCTCTTCAACTTCTCGATGTTCTCATTCAGTATTCTTTCCTCTCTCGCAGCCTCACTCCTGACTCGTTCATTTGCCACGCGCATCTTTAATCTCGCTTCGGGTGTCATACCGTCAATCTGTGTTCCCAGAAACAGTTAGTCTGAGTCTCCTGATAAGCAACAGGGGAACGCAGCCATCAAATGAACGTGGTACGATTCACAGATCGATTAGCAGATGCTAGTGCCATGGCAGCGTAGATGTAGAACAGTAGGTAGCAATACAGGAACTACATTTACCTCTAGAAAGCCAGAGCCGTCACCCCGAACAGAAGCTAGACCTAGATTTTCGAGGTGCCGGCGCGTGCTTGCGGTGGTACTCGCAGTGTGTTCGCTATGTTCAGTGGATGAGGGAATCCCATCCTGCCACGGTTAGAGTCACTCTCTTATTTCCAACGTCGAGTACTGACGGCGGCACTCGTGGGCTTTTTGATGATTTTCAATGCTGGAGACTTGGCCCCGGCTGCCGGAATGTCATGCTACTTCGGTCAGACCACTCCCTACATCTATGAGTAAGAATGTTGGTACCCAGCATTTCTTCGGCTGGAGCGAAGCCAAGGTAGCTTCAATGTTGCCAGGTTTGAAGTCTAGGCTAAAGTCAGTATTGTCTGTAGACTCCTGTTCTTTGGACACTGCGCATAGTCGGGTATCCGTAGCTTCAGCTCCTCTATAAAACAGGTTGACTAATTTCACATACCGGGAAGCGGATCGACCAAAGGCTGGCAGTCAGGGGGATATGCATCCCGCGAGGCTTCAAATCAAGTAGAATATTATTCATACTGCTCCCCGTTTTACCTTTATGGTGGTTTGAGTCCATAATATGGTAGTACTGTTCTTGTAAGGTTATGGGAACGAGGTAACCATTCGAGAGGAACAAGAATTACTCTTTCAATTTGAGGGAAGAACTACTCCCTGCAGAGGCGGTCGAGCGCTCTGGATGTGTCGAACAGACCTTCACTTAGCTCATCCGTGTCGCAAGGTAGTCCACCGGTGATGGAAGTAAATGCGTAGTGGATAGAACCAAAACATGAGAACGGTGAACTCTATATAGTCTCTAACAGCCACAGCCGATCCCACAGTTCGCGACAGGGTAAAGGTAGTAGCTTCATTCAATTCGCATCTTCATAATCTCTTGTTGCGATTTTCACAGTACTAAAGGAAAATAGACTGGATAATTTGCTTCAAAGGAGTAACCTGATGCTTATAACGATGACTGCTTATAGACAACAATCGAAGGCGTGAATCATACATTAAAAGTCCACAATCCTGATATAGCAGCCTTACAAAGGATCTCCAAACAAGTCTTTGGAAGGAGCTACACGACTGCAGCACATGCGTATCCGTTGGCATTCGAGCCTTATCTCCGTAGGCCTTTTCTTGGGTGACCATCGATATGAATACCGGAGGCAAGAGCTTGGAGACATCTCATGACGACGTGGTGAGTTGCTCAGGTTGATATCAAACAAAGGTTTTGAAGGCACCGAGAGAGAGCACAAAAGCTAGACGAACTAGCCCATATTGTGAACCCATTACTTCACATCGGCCGTCGAATCCCTCGCCTTGAAGGGGATGATGAATTATCATTTTGATCCAGCGTACGTAGAGCTGGAGGTGGATAAGAAATGTCCTGCATCTTCACCAAAGACTGCCCTGTGCTCCACACTTCATGACATGACGTCCCTAATTTAGCCTTGGATACGCGTAAAGTAGCCGCTCACGTGACCGGGAACAGACAGCTGGGTGCTAATAATTAACGTTGTTTTCGATTATAGCCGTATGCCATGAAGCTGAGAAAGTGACAGGTATCGTTCACCATCCCACACGATGCTAGCGGCTAGAAGGTCACTGCGCTCGCCATAGCTACATTCATTGCCTCCGCGCAATGGCCGATACAGTCTCTACTACGACAAACGCCCCATCTTGCACGCCCCTCGAGCAAGAAGTGCTTGACGAATACGCTCTTCTTCTGGATAATCTGAACAAAGTACACACCCATGCCCTTTCTCAACGCCCTCAGCCAGAATCCTATCCGCAGCTAAAGTGTCCGCTGACAAGCCGAGATTTAGCTGTCCTCCCAACTCAATGCCCTTGCCGATCGCCCTACCGCCGAGGTGCTTGACGGACTGCGGATGCTGGAGCGGAAGACAAGTTTGGTGTGCACCTTGCTGAAGGCAAGTGTATATAGCATTGTGCTGCAACAGCAGATATATGGTGATGAGGGTGGGGAATAAAGGAGTGATCGAGGGTCGCCAGTCAGGGAAACAGACCATACATATAACGCCCCATGTCTTCAATGACTAGTATGCGGTGACGAGGATATGAGGTTACGACGCGATGTCTGAGAGACAGGAAACCCCAAGGAGGCGGAACCGGGGGCATGGGAAAGACAATCTCTGCTCAAACAAAGCTTGAATCACTGGGGGAAAGGAAAGCAACGTTTGGCAGAAGCAAGAAGTCGATACTCAGAGAACTCCATACGCTATATGCAAATGTTGTACCGATGTTTCACACGTTCCCAGCGTAGTACACTTTCCGTACATCCACAAGCTTTCTGCCTCTGGCTCGCGCCACGTCTTCCGGTATTTGCTGGCTCAGCAATGCCTGCATCGTAGCCTTGACCGTGTTCATAGGATTTCGAGATCGATAGACCCGCGCTGCCATGTCTGATAGACCCGCGCATTTACACATCTCGTATATATACTGCTGACATCGGATTCCGAACCCTATTATTTATCAGCATATCCTCAATCCTGCGAGATGAATGCCGCTCACCTGGTGTTCTCGACATCAGCTCTACTTCCGTCCCAGCCACTTTACCCTTTACGTCCCCAAATATTGTTCGCTCTTCGTATCGCGGTATAGGTACCATGTTTCTTATCGCAGCCAGCGTAGCCATCCTTTTCGCATCTTGAGGCTCGGCGGACTTCCCTTCTCCAATCCCTAATAGCCCTCTCCCGTTCCCAGCGATACAAAGATAATACTGGCGCTGCTGTTTTCCCATCCTTGTCTGGTTGACAACACGATGATCGACCAGCATCTTTGTTCGAAATCTTGCGATCTGCTGACTCGTGTAGCCGGTTTGCCGCATAAGCCTTTGCACAGCTGGCTCAATATCCTCGGACACGACGGTCTTGGCAAGACTTTCTATCTTAGGAAGCTCAGGAGCGAGCGAGCTTCGAGGGTTCCGCTCCGCTTCCTCCTTCCCCACGGTAAGGCGCTGACTGTCCTGGAACTTCTGCCACTCAAGCATGCTTGGCTCTTCTGATGAGTTCTCGAAGAACTTTACGTAGTCGTCTACCAGCTCGTCTTCTGACTTGAAGCGCATGTTGGTGTCATAATTTTCCTCAGGGGCTCGGATTGGCTTGTCAACGACGGGGTGAATAGTAGAGAGGTCATCGAAATATCGTAGACCCATTGTGTCCTCTCGCATTATCGCTTGGTCTTCAAGATCTTTTGGGTCAATCGCTTCTTCTCCAGCTTCGATAGACGCTATTTGTTCCGGAGTATAGACCTTCTGTAAGAGCTTCTTTTCCGCTTCCGAGTATGGCTTTAGGGTGTCTGGATTTGCTAATTGGTCGGCGTCGATCGGTGGTAATCTTTGTATCTCTGCCTCGACGGTCTTAACGTCCTTGGGTTGTCTTTCCTTCTGTGATACTAGGCCCATGTCTTCGGCTTTCACACTCTTATGCTTTGGTGATGGGCGGGCTCGAAGGGGCGTACCGGCGTGAAATTGCCGTCTGAGGCATCGTCGCGCAGGAGTTGCAAGATTCACAATAATCGATCGGAAGGGTTGCTGGCTACTCATTGTGACAGTGCGTAGTATCTCGGTATCTCCTCACAGCCCACGGTGGTCGATGAGCAAGGTCGAGGGCTGTGGTCCGTGGATTTGAGATTCCCAGTATGATAGGCTACCGCTTGGAAGGGCAACTTTAGCCGAAAATCAAGAATTGGGAATCAAGTATCCAGATGTTGTTAAGTTTCTTCCATTACATGCTCTATGTGGAAGTCGATAGCAGTCGTGAGTCTGTCAATAAATGTCTGCCGGCCATTCTCCCGACGGCCATTCGTAAGCAGGGTTACCATCATGGCGAAAAGGAAGTTCCAGAACGGATATCCAGTCAAACGCCAAAAACTCAAACCCAAGGCTATCAAAGAGGGTTCAAATGAAGAGGTACTCCTCGCGGACGTCAGACACATGCTCTCTGCTCAGTCACTATCAGATGAATCCGAAAGTGAGACCGTAAGCGAGCAAAAGAGCCCTCGAACGAAGCCGGGTTTCTCTCCTCCAGAACGCTTCAGCGAAATGAATGTAAAGATATCTGAGATTTCTTCTACAGGCGATGGCCTCGGTCTTGCGTCTACTTCTGATCATGTTTATGTTGTCCCCTTCAGTATACCAGGCGACGTCGTCAAAGCAAAAATTATTAATTGTTTCCCCCAAGAGAATTATACATTGACAGACTTTGTCGAAGTCATCGAGCCTGCTACAAATCGCAATGAATCTCTCGTCAAGTGCCCTTACTTTGCAAAATGCTCTGGGTGTCAGTTCCAGATGCTCTCCTATGAGGAACAATTAATCCACAAGAAGACAATTTTGGAGAAAGCGTACCGCAATTTTTCTTCTCTGCCTCCAGAGCTCATACCTATCATTGGCGATACAATAAGCTCGCCACTGCAGTATGGCTATCGGACCAAATTGACACCTCATTTCGATGGTCCACCTGGGATCATGAGTCGGAAAGCAAGACGTGCAAATGCTGAGATCAAGTGGAACGGAGTCCCGCCCATTGGATTCATGCAGAAAGGTACTCGCAAGACCATTGATATTGAAGACTGCCCAATCGGTACGGACGCTGTACGATTGGGTCTGAAACAGGAGAGAGAAAGAGTTGCAAATGAGATTGCGCTGTTCAGGAGAGGAGCGACGCTACTACTTAGAGAAAGTACGAAGCGAAGTCCAAAACCCAAGGATGGCGAGCCGACTCCAAAGCCTTCAAAAGCAGAGCAGGAGTCCATTGATGTAGCGTCAGAGCGCCCTTCTACCGCGATCAATGGGGTCATTCCCCCGATATCCCAATCCCTAGTCCGCATTCGAGGAGCTGAAGAGGAAGCCCAGGACCATCTCCACTACGTCGAAGAAAAAACCTGCGTCACAGACCAGAACGCCATCTCCACCGAGTTCATTGATAATTACATCTTTACCAACCCCGCCGGTTCCTTCTTCCAAAACAACAACTCGATCCTCTCAATCTTCACAGCCTATATCCGTGACAACATCCTCGGCCCTTCTTCCACCGCAGCCAGCGTCAAAACCGACACCCCAAGATCAAACACCAGCTCCAGACGCTCCTCCCCCGTACCAGCTGCAGCAGCATTACAGAAACCAATCACGAACCTCATCGACGCCTACTGCGGCTCCGGCCTCTTCAGCATCACCCTCTCGCCCCTCTTTACCCATACTCTCGGCATCGACATCGCCGCCGCCTCCATCCGCTCCGCGCACGTCAACGCCCTCGCAAACGACATCACGAACGCAAAATTCATCTCCGCGGACGCCACTGCTCTGTTCGCATCTGTGATCTTCCCGCCGGATGAGACGGTCGTGGTGATCGATCCCCCACGGAAGGGATGTGATGCGGATTTCCTGAGGCAGCTACTGGAGTACGCGCCTCGAAGGGTGGTGTACGTGAGTTGTAACGTGCATACGCAGGCTAGGGATGTTGGGGTTTTGGTGGAGGGGACGAGGAGGGAGGGGGTACGTGTGAGGTATGAGATTGAGAGTCTGAGGGGTTTCGATTTCTTTCCGCAGACGGGACATGTGGAGGGTGTGGCGATTTTGAGCAGACTAGATGAGGCCAGGGCAGGTGCTGGATGAGGTCTTATAGACTGGTTTTCTTCTTTATTATCATCTGTGCTGACTCACAAGATGAATATCAAGCCAATCGAGAAACTCAGTGGTTAAAAACTCGCCGAGGTCTCCCACATTGAATGTTCAGTACTCTCGTATGTACAGACTGAGGCCGCTCGAATCAAAAGTGGATTGGTGTGAATTTGTGGCAGACTGAGATTCAGCCGATGCTATGAAAGATCTCTATAAAAAACGATCTTCTGCAGGCGAGTAGACTACGCGGTCAACGCAATGACGCTAATATCTACATTCTTGTTACATTATGTACTATATTGTATCACATCCGCAGATATGCAACTCTACCATTCTCTCATTATGCTTGGAAGCGCCGAGATATACATGCGTATATCACACCACGAAATGTTCCACCAGTACACCGTTCTCATCATGACCTATCTATCTTCTACAGATATTGTATCGTACTGTGGCCCACGATGTTCATGCTGTAGCTGCATGGCCTTCTCTCGCGAAGGACCCCAGGTTGGGTAACGTCTGATCGCAAGCCCGTCGCTTGGTGAAGGCGGCTTGGGACAGTCGCTCGACGGGACATCTCGGATTAAAGGTAGGTCAATCAGAGGTGCGTCAGTGTTGACACGACGAAGCTGGTAATGCAGAATCTGTTGGGTATCATCTGATTTATCATCTGATTCGGTCACAGACTGATCCTCCTCAGGTTGAGATCCAATATCATAATCAAGGATCACGCGTATCTTGGAACCTTCCTGAGGGCTCTCAGGGGGGGGAGTCCTGCGCGGTTCGGCACGGCTGATAGGTCGACTCAATGCCAGCAGTCTTCGTTTCCTGTCGGCTGCGGAGTACTGGGCTGATAAACGACGCATTTCGATGTTAGCGAGGTCCGCTGGTGGCGAATTGCCACGGGATATCGTTGTCGACTCGTTCATTTTGAGCTGCTCTATATTCGCTGCTCTATTATCGCGAGTAACCATCTCTCGAGTTAAATCCGGGTTTACAGTTGTGACATGGTTGCTGGGTGATTCTGCCATTGACTTTGGGCTATTGTGTTCGGATAACCCGGCTTGCACTCCCTCAGTTGCACAGAAGCTGGCTAAATGCTGCTCTGGATTGGGCAAAGGGTTTCTAACCCCCATACCTTCGCTTGCGTTGAAACTTGCTAATTGCTGTCTTGGAGCGGGTGAAGCCTCTCGACCTAGGGAGGGTTCTACGGACTCCATGACTTTTGAAGTTGGTGCACTTCTTTCCAGAACAATATCACTGCTGGCATTAGTAACATTGGGTGAAGAACACATGATTAGATGGGCATGGAGATCGTCTACTGATGTAAAGTTGGCATCACAGCAACCGCAACTTAGAATTGCACAATTCTCGAAAGGAAGCTCCTCTACATCATCGTCCTGTCCCTCTGTAACCCGCTGGTTTTTCTCCTTCAGACCTTGAAGAACTTTGCGACGTGCTTTGTCCTCGCAGGCTGCCGGGCTTTCTCGATGCAATTCTCTGATCCGGAGATACACGTTAAACCCTGTGTCACTATTGATAGATGGACACGCGTTGAAGTTCGTGGCTGCCACCTCTATAGCAGTGTTCGCTATGCGGTAGCCGAGAGCTTCGAGGCTACGGTCCAAAAAATCCAATGCGAGCGTAAATGGGGGACTTAATAGCTTGGCAGAGAATAGAATATCTGCAGCTCGCATGAGCTTGGCGACGCTGATGATGCCCACATCGGTAGCCAGTCTCGGAAACTGCCAAACAGTTGGGGGAATTAAGTTTCGCCGTACGCAATATTCTAGGACCTCACCGAAGCGTACATGTTCCCCGCGACTGCGGCACAGTTTAAGCATCCAAACAATTGATGTTCGGTCGGGACCTTCGGGGAGGTTACAGAGCTCCTGCCAAACGGTGCACCCATCTTCCCATTCGTCCTTGTTGCTGCAGTAATGGAGGATTTCAAGAAGCAGCCTTCTCGATGTTTCCCAGCCGTCGTTGACCATTTGGCGGTAGTATTTCATTGCTTGTCCAGAACCCAGGAATTGGAGCGCCCCATGTATCAATGCTCCATAAACGGTTTGATTGAGTAAGGTCATTCTTGCTCCTTGAACTATTTTCCGGGTAGAATGGTAATCTGCCAGTGGTTGGAGCCCCGAAGGTCGAAATTTGTAGCCTCCTCGCTCGTAGTAGAACTCTTCCTCTTCTTCGCTGATCTTGACAGGTTGCATTGCCACTCTTGAGATTTTTCTTTTATATCGACCTGGGAATGCTGTACTGATGGTAGTTGCTGGATGAGCAAGAAATAGTCCGCCCTGGCGCCCCTTCATTTGTTGAAGAAGTTTAGTGAAGCCCTCTCGATTGCCATTAGCAGTATAGAAATTTAACATCGCAGAAAGAGTGACTTCATTTGGCCGAGTATGGCTCTCCTGCAGAGATGTGATAACAGCCGCTACGTCGTCCATTTGTTTAAGATTGAACAGGTGGAGAATAAGGATGTTATAAGTATGAACGTCTGGATGCGTATATGAGGAGAGCAAGGCATAACAGATTTCTTGTACTAATGTATCCTTTCCCTCATTTGTCCTTCTGAATGATTTAAAGATGCGGTCAAGCTCGATGTTCAGCGAATCCGCTCGTTGTACGCGTGTGGATCTGCGAGAATAAACGGGCGAATCCGGAGAACTGAATCTATACCAATACTCTTTATTCGACGTGTGGCGTTTTAAAAAGCAAAGTCGCTTCTCACAATCCTCGATCTTTTCTCTCAGCTTATCGCTACTAAGAGTTGCCTCTGGTGGTAATTGGCTGTCCCCGTGAGCTCCTTCACTTTGCGCCTCTCGCCAAGCCCCTGTTTCTTCGAGAGTTGAAAGTAACAGGCGATGAACGAGCTTCCGAATAGACCATTCGAGTGTCTTGACCTTTTTGATAGATATTCTCCCGTAGCCATCTGTTGAGCACCACAAGTGTTCCCCATTTGCTGAACTCAGCCGACTGATGTATCTATCATGCATCAATTCTTCGATCTCTGATGTGGAAAGTTCCTCCAGTAAGGTCAATGGCGGACCTTTCAAATCTTGGAAGCCCATTCTTTTCCTCTCAGCCATCATCCATTTCGACCATTGAAACACATCATGCCAGGAACCTTGAGAAGCACAAGGTGGTTGGACGGTATCATCATCCCGCAATGCGATTGCTGCAAGCCTTGCCTGCTGCTGTTCTTCTAATGCTTTCAAATCATCTCTTGCTTCCTTGATCGACTTCTCTAACTCTGCTTTCGCCACTTCTTTGCGGCGGATATCTGCTATGGCGGCTGAGGTTAGAATAGAAGAATAGAACACGGTAAAGACATCTCGGAATCGAATAGGCTTCCTGAATGCCGTGGAGGTAACCCGACGGTTCAAAAATGCAGTTGGAGAGTGACAAGATGTGCAGTTGCAGGTGCATCTGATGTGCGCAGCGCGAGCCCACAATGTTTGCATTTCCGGAAGGCTGGAGCCTCATATTCAGAACATCCTTAAGGAAACCGGTGGTTGAAGAAGGCCTGTTGCGGTTTTTCATACACCAGCCAGAGGTAACGATTTCCATCCGAAAACGCCAAGCCAGAAAATCGAGCCTCAAACCTAACCCCAGCCAACCATCTACAAGCAGAGGTACATTTACCGGTATTCACTACCCCAAAGTATGCTTTCGCTGACCTTAACGGCGGATCTCTCAGGGTAAAACTGCCCGGTTTCTACGGAGAACCAATGCTAGAGTTTGTACAGGATTACAGATCTCCAGCCGCTTGACACAGCGGAGGAACCTTACTTTTATACGTTTCGGGTCCAATGCACATCATGTCGAGAGACCCACCCCAATTGGGTCAGCATAAGTCGATTCGTCAGTCGAGGCTTCCTTACGTTGGTGGTAATATCTTACACAAAGGCAGGAAAGCAACGAGATGTCTGGAAGTAGGGGCGAGGCAAATTTTGTCTGGAAATGCAAGTCCTGCAAGGTATACAACAGTCTTTGTCTGATTTCCAGCTTTGCTGACTCCCCTTCAAGAGGGAGAGCACAGCCA
Organism: Physcia stellaris; assembly: GCA_018902385.1. Taxonomy (NCBI): domain Eukaryota; kingdom Fungi; phylum Ascomycota; class Lecanoromycetes; order Caliciales; family Physciaceae; genus Physcia; species Physcia stellaris. The sequence continues at coordinate 439,800 of JABSSW010000022.1, read as the reverse complement.
ACATCAAGAATGTACCAGCCGTATATCCCCATGCGTCTCCTCCAAAACGACAAAACATTCTGGAAATTGATTGCCGTGGGCTGGAATTTCTCGATTTCAAGGCCGAAGTAGATCAAATCTGTTCCCCAGACAGAAACATCACTCACAAATGAGAAGGGTGAATGGATTGCAAAAGGCTTGGAGTCTTCAACCAAGTTTTCCGGGATTGACCTGCAGGAAGGGGAGTGGTTCGACTATGACGAGAAAGCCGGAGAAGAGGTCAGCGTCAAGGATGTCAGATGGGAGATTCGTCGAGCGTGAAATGAAGGAAGGATGCCTCATGGGATTGCTCAATAGCACAATCTTGCGAAGAGCTCTTCGCAAGAAGATGATCGCAATGATGTGTGGCCAATGAGAGCAATGCTGTTGATGATCGACCGGCAATCGCGCTAGGCTCTGTAGGCCAGGGAACGAGGGAACCATTTCTCGGGTGCAGAACTCTTGCAATTGCTTGGCACTCGTAGATCTTTTTTACCCCAACAGATTCAAGATTCTCAGTCGATGTAACTCGACGTTAACAACATGATTTATTATTCAAACACGTTTGTTCGATAATATGATCGATACAAAAATGAAATAGTAAATTTGATATCGAATGACAACGTATTGATCAAGTTGAAAATTTGACATGATCAAATGTCAGACTTTTTTCGTTTCAGGGTTAGGTTTGATATGAAATCTTGGTGAGGAACTCGGGGTAAAAAAGATCTACGAGTGCCAAGCAATTGCAAGAGTTCTGCACATCGGAAATCCAAAATCATCTGGAAGGAGCAATCTTGCCTCATGTGATTGTTGCTGCAGCGGTGGACTCTTTCCTTCACACAAAACCTTAAGCTTCCTTAGAGAATGTTTCATTTGGCAGGTGCTCATGTTGTAAGCTGTTGTGGTCAGAGTAACCAGGATCTGTGCCAAAGAAGCGTGAATTTGGTCTCCTAACATAAATCTCCCCGAGTGCTTCACCACTATTCTCACTTCTCCTACTATTGTCGCCATTGCCAACAATGGCAAAAGACGCTCTTTTAATTGATTGAGTAGCCCATTCTTAATCCAACTGGTTCTAGACACGAATGCTGGCCATTCATGTATGGTGTCTAGGACTGGCAACTTCTTTCTAATCCCTCACTCAGGCCACCCACACCTTCAATCATCAAAGCCTCCGATACTATTCCGTTCATCACTTTAACAATTGGGGAGAACACTCCTTTGGCCATACTCCGTGGTTTGAGGGATTGCAAGTAGTACCTTAGTGTTGTCCATTCATCAAATACCAGGGTCCAATAACACGATCACCCTTCACAGTCTTCTCGTACCAAGTCCTAAGCTCACAGATAATCTATCAAGTCTGGTAGTGCCGCGTCTTCAGTGGCCGCGGGCTTAGGCGAATAATTCACCACGCAATTTTCAGGCTCTCTTCCTGCGTGAGATTCCTACAGGTCTCAAATTCTGGAGCACGAAAACTTCAGTCTAAAACGGTCGCACTACCAAGGGGCACAAAGTACCCTCTCGACATGCCCGGTGGTGCCCGTATCAAGCCTGGCCGTCGGCGAAGGATGGGCGGTGATGTATGCGCGATCTTCGTCCACGCTGGAGCAGGCTATCACAGCGTACAGAATGAGAGAATTCACCTGCAAGCATGCGAAGAGTAAGTCACACGTTCGTGATGATTCACGTCGTTATCGCGACCTCGGTAGCAGCTTTATGCTGATCTACTATAGTGCTTGCAAATCAGCGATGACATTCCTTAACAACGGTGGCAGTGCTGTGGAAGCAGTAGAGATGGCAATCCGGTCTCTTGAAGACAAAGAGATCACCAACGCTGGATTCGGGAGCAACCTGACAATGCATGGTGAGGTAGAGTGTGACGCTACCATAGTGGACCATTTCGGACGCAGTGGGGCTGTTGGTGCTATGGGAAGTAGGCCATGCCTACACTCCGATAATTATATGAGCTTACGAAAAGTCAGAAATTCGAAATCCTATCCACGTCGCGCGCCTAATCCTGGAGCACTCTACCCAACCGCTTTCGCTCAAACGAGTACCTCCAAATTTGCTTGTCGGTGCTGGAGCCACGGACTTTGCGGCGGAAAAGGGAGTACCTGTGCTGCCCCCGACGCACTTGTCTCCGTGTCAGCTCATGATCGCTACCAAAAATGGAGGGCAGACATCGAACGAATGTACATCAAGAGTCAAGAAGACGAAGCGAAGAGAGCAGCATCCGACTCAATATTCCCACGGTCATTTAATGCGAACAGCCATAAGGAGCAAGAAGCACTAAAAGCTAAATTGGATTCGTTACCCCTAGATGATCCAAGCTATAGCCAATTGGCTCATTGTTGGAACGAGAGTCAGCCCTATTCGCCCCGCATGAGTCCTATCGATCCTGAGTTGGACAGCAGGCTCGAAGCCATCTCGGAAGCAGATGGGAGAGTGCTTCCGCATAACAATATTCGTTCAGGTACACAGCTCAAATTAGCCGCCCAAGACTTGCAGCTTCAGCTTTCTACCGACAGCGGCAACAACGATTTTGAGACTAGATCCTGGCAAGAGATTAAGCTTGGGGATCATGGGAACGATGGCCAGGCTTATAGCGACACAGAATTGACCGATAACGAAGACGAGGGAAGCTTTGTCGATGACGATGAATCATCATGGCTCAGGCCTCTTGACACTCGGCACAACGTGAGCATGGAAGATGACGCTAGCTCTGCGGACAAAACTCAGGGTTCTCCGCGTTCTGATATCTTAATGACTGACGTTGCCACTGCACCTCTGCATTCTGCTCCTGAGAATAAGAATACCTGTGGACATTCGACCTTCAAGGAAGGTGATGCGGAAGATGACATCACAGATACCGTTGGTGCCATAGCTGTTGACTGCTTTGGAAATATCGCTGCTGGGTCGTCGTCAGGTGGTATTGGTATGAAACATGGTGGACGTGTTGGTCCTGCGGCCCTAGTTGGGATTGGAACCGCAGTCATACCCATTGACCCGTTTGATTCCGACAAAGTTTGCGTTGCTACCGTCACCAGCGGTACTGGCGAGCACATGGCGACGACTATGGCAGCCACCACTTGTGCTAACCGCCTTTACCGGAGCGATAGAAAGAGTCATCAAGGTGGTGATGAGCCCGCAGATGATGATGCAGCCATGAAAGGATTTGTCGAAAGGGATTTCATGGGTAAGCATTCGATCATGATGTTTGACTTTGCAGACAGATGCTAACAGTTGACCCATTACAGGACACCCAAGCGTGAGGCACAGTCACTCTGCTGGTGCTATCGGCATCCTGGGCGTCAAAAAGACTTCCGATGGAGTATGGTTATATTTTGCGCACAACACTGACTCATTCGTACATTCATCCCATTACTCAAGTATAAAATAATAGCAGCTAACATAGTCTAGGCTGTAGGATCGATGTCATCACTGGACTATAAGCCGAAGTCTGTCATGTCTCGTGGACGAGGTGATGCACGCATCATCACTGGTGGCCGTGTCTGTAAGCACCATCGTGCCAGCTTGCGCAATTCAAGCTGGCCAGCTTCAAAGGATGAACCTTCGGCACCTCCCTCGAAACGTGCGAAGAAAATCCAGTTTTTAAAGAATCGGACCAGGACGAACTCAACCGAAGAGACGGATCCGCAGGCTGGAACCTAGACCGCGTTTGGTGTTCGAAGAGCCCACGATGGCGTGCAATCTCCGTGCAGGCGAGCTGGTCTTTTAACGCTGGTCTTGCTGCTGCTGTTACTACCTTCTAAGGTCTAAGCGGTTGTCGGCGCTTGGAGTTGGTTATTGCTGTCAATTGATCCAGCACGGTTTGATGATATGGTGCCTTGAGCTCTTGTGCTTGTTTGGGCGGCTGTTGCTTACGAGCTTGCCTTGCTGTTGTAGGATCATCCGCCTCACTACCTGCAGTCGACCTTAGCTCCCTAATGCTCCATCTTTACTCGAGAAGGCCCCTTCTTTCAAAGTCTTATGATGATTTTTAGTTTTGTTGCGCCATAGGTTAGACATAAAAGTCTATCATTACGCACGCCAATATATGCAGTTCGGGTATCAAACGCCTCTTGAATGCAGACATGATTAAACCCCAACTCCCTCAACCTTGCGCACCCGCTACCTTCTCCTTTGCCTTTCCCTTCTTCTTTTTCCTAGCAACTACGACCGGCGCCTTGCCATAGTCCATAGACGACAAGTGGGTGCCACAGGTCAGGCATATGGAGCCCTGGGGTGGCGAACAAAAGACTGCAATACATCAGTACCTATTGGGACGCGCAAAGGACACGAAAAGCCCAATCTGATCGGACTTACTGCTCAAGCAGATGCTGCAAACGTAACCCGTATCGATAACCTTGCGATGACAGAAACACGCCGCCCTGAAATCCACCCCCGCCTGCGTCGGACTGATGAGAAAGCGCCGGCTTGTCGCGTCCGGTAAGAACCCCATCATCAAATATTGCAACAGCCCCTGCGGATGCTCCAGCTGCATGAATATGCCTTTCGTCGCGTCGGACGCCTGTTGCAGGAACACCGTATCGCCCGCTACTTTCGCAATGTCGATCGGTATCGACATGCGCTGGCACGCGAAGATGGTGTTCATCATTGGTATGTACTGATGTGCCAGGTCGCCGCTCACGGAGAGGATCAGGATGCGGGATGTCAGCAGTATCGGCGCATTCTCGAGGCTTGACCCCTGAGCGCCAGTTGCGTTGGAAGGGAGGATGGAGTTCGCGAGCAAGGTTTGCTTGTTGATGTAGGTGAGGGCGAGGGTGAGTGCGCCGGCTATGGAGGTTGTGGGCGAGAGGGAGTCGGGGGTTGTGGTTTCCATGAGGGTTTTAAGGGAGGAGAAGAGAGTTTCTTGGACGAGGCGGAAGGGGCGGTATTGGTTTGCGTCTGAAGGGGAGGTTTGGGGGATTGGAGGGTGGCCGTTGGCGGCATCTGCCATCTCGATGTCGGAGGCGGAGCCATTCTGTGTTGTAGACCCGTTGGAAGTTTTCGAGGACGAAGGGGGAGGAGGGTAGAGGAAGACGGCGCGCTTGGAGTGGCTGGCTATGACGGCGACTTTGTTTGCGTCGTTGAAGGCTAGATGCGCGTTGATGAAGACGCAAAGATTGGAGATGGCGGTTGGAAGGGGAAGATCGTTGCCGAGGAGAGCCCAGCCGTGAGGGTTTGTGTCGAGGATGATGACGAGGAGTGAAGCAGGCGGCTCTGTGTTGAGATCGTCAGACTCGTAGAGGTACTTAAGCCTTCATCGTTTCATCACGCACCCTCCTTCGTTTTTGCATAATGCTCTGAGCTATCGATCGCGTCCATCGCAAACGATTGGTGGTGCACCTAGTGGACGTCTTCATCAGGCTCAATTCCGACAAGAAGAGGCAGCCAAACTGGATAGTAAGCTCTTATGAAGGTGTTCTACTTTACTTTGGCGAAGCAGTTTCATTTTCAGCAGCCTTGAAGCTTTTCGGATTTAACCATGGTGACCGGCGTTAATTATTCTACGGACCAATCGGGCCGCGCAATTATGGCGGCGAATTTTGCTGATACCTTAGCGGGCAAATGGGGTGCTCGGGAATGGTCCTCGGAGGGTTGAGCGGTAATAAAATACTATCAAGCATTGTTTCGAACCGGATGCAGTTGCAGACATTGACTTGACGCTATAATAGTCGTTTTCAAATGATTGTAATTGTATTGAATCGCATTTCAAACTCAATCGTTTGCAAAATCCAATCGTTTTGCAATTACAATCATGCCTTGGCGTGGACCCTGATTGATGCGCGAGCTAGCTAACAACACCTGCATGCATCACCCACCCGCACCACTCGTGGAGTCGCACGGTAAGCCTTCACCCAGACCCAAATTTGCGCGAATCTCACGAATCTGTCATTCAATTCACTATGGCGTTGATGCGAGAACAACTGTGCATCTAGCGAAGCGTTGCAAACGTCCGTGCGCATCAAGAACTTCAAAAACTTGAACCCTTAATGCCAAGCTTCGAAATCCAATCACATTTCAGAACTCAATCACAGCACGATCAATGCGCAATCATTTTGCATGTGCTAATGCTTGAAACATTTCGCCTATTGAACGTGTGCTAATAATTTTCAAATTTCATGCATAAGTTCATGTTAATCATACATGTATTTTTGATAAATTTCAATGAATGTATCGAAAACATTCGTTATTTTCACACAATTAATAATCGAACAGTTATAGTAGATCGACGATTATGCGATCAACGTTGTATAATTCGAAAGTAGCACTTATAAGGCACTCATCCGGGGACCATTTCTGAGGACCCCCTTGGCCCGCTAAGGTAGTCCCGTGTGGCTGCCCCTTCATGGAGATAGAAAACCAAGTAAGTTTAGTTCTCTATTTTGTCTTCCCATGACCTTTATTCTTCCTATTCCCTATGTTGGTACCGGACAATAGGCGAAGAAGTCCACCTGGATTCACCATCATGCAGATAGCGTTTCTCGGGCGTTCCAATCTATGAAGGTCATCTTTCTACACTCGAGGATGAAAATATGATGACATACTTCTCTTCAGCCTCCGGTTTGTATGCGTGATCAATTCAGTTGTCCTGGCCAAACACATTGGAGGTACAGTCTTGAGGAGACTAGATCATCTCTGCCTACCTTTTGGTTAGGTATGTAGGATCTTCCGATAGACCCCTAGAATCTTAGCGTTGTCCTGTACTATCGTAAACCCTGGATAACAAATGCAAACTTGACAAATTTCGAGTATGCTCAATTCCGTTGCCGACTGTCAATCATTGGCGCGTACCCTTCTCCATATTTTCAGCCGAATTTTCTGCGTACATTCACTGATATCATACTATATACTCTCAAATACGACGCACTAACACGCCCTTCCAGAAGTCATGGCTTCTTACAGGCTCATATATCTCTCAGCATCCGACGGGAAGTTAGATACGACCAACAAAAAGAAGAAAAAGGAAGCAAACGCCCCGGACCCGTCGGCAATGATTGATACACCTAATTCCAAAGGTGTTCGAGATTTCTATCGACTGGTAGATATCGGAGAACCAAAAGAAGTGGAATGGAGGCGTAAGCTAGGAGGTATGCTTATGCGAGAGATTGGCAATGAGGAGACAGCTCGTATGTAGTATGCGACTTAAGCCCTATGCTTCCCCTTACTGACACCATAGAGCCTTCAATTGGATTCTAGCTTCCTTTCCAGAGAACTACCGTCTTTACGAGCACGTCAAGATAAATGATTCGAAGGGAGGTGGCGAGGCTGCAGCAATTGCAAGTAAGGCTGCAGCAGATCGGCAGGACACTTACCTGTACGGCCATCCCTCTGGCCGTAAGAAGCGCTATAGGAGCCCTGCGGACTTCTTCAACCATCTCTTGTGGCTTGTGCTTGACGAAACTGGAGATCACGATAATTGTACTTGCAAAATCTGCGCTCCAGATGATATCCAATGTGCCGAGGATTTATTTCCCGAGCAACTTAAAGAGGCCAAGAAATCTCCTAAGAAAGAATCGAGGCAAACACCCAAACCAGGTTCATTCGTGACCGAGGCTCAAGCCAAGCAAGGCGTTTCAATTCCCCCAGCTAAACAGGCTGTTCCGGCTGCCTCTGCCAAACAACCTATGGTGGTGATTCCAAAGCAGTATCCACCTCAGTCACAAGGAAAATCTCCTAAAACTGCTGTGCCTCCAGCTAAAGCTGCATTTTCCCCAGCTGCAGGAGTGCCATCTCGAAATATGACCCCAATAATGACACCAACTCCTCTAGCACCACCAAAATCTCACGAACAAGAGATTGACTCTCAGTACGCAAAATTTCTCTATCGTCCGGGTGAGCTCGTCTGGTTCAGCAGGGGTGCGGCTTGGGGCTTGTCAGTCATCGTAAATCGTACCATGTCGAAGGATCCCAGGTACCTTGTACAGCCTTTATCCCATCCTTATGCGCATTCTCCCCCGAAGATCATAGATTCTCAGTCCGATCTACGACCTTGGCTGGCCTGGAGTTGCCCGGCCCCTACTATCCCGGGGCTCAACGCCCAGAATTTGAGTTACAACACTGCGGACTGGAAAAGTGCTTTCACTGGGGCTCTTGGACAGGGCGATGCTGAAGTGGACGGCAGCATATTCGCGTCTAAGATGATTGATGAAAGCTTCACTCTAATCCAGGGTCTTACCAACAACACCGTTACCACCGGCGAACGTACCTATAACGGCATCTATCTCGGCGGTGAGAAGATCTGGGTAGGGGAACCGGTTCGCACGAGGACCAACCAAGGCACCGAGATCATGGTAGTACACGAAATCATCGAGCGCCTGAAGCAAGGTAGCGTCAGTGCCGCAGCCGCTTCGATCCTGTTAAGGGGCGACATCTACCGCTTTACATCGGTTCAATCCAATGGACCTACTAACCTTCCTCCCATGAATCATTTACCAAGTCGTCTTCTCCGCGACCTCGATTTCCGCAATCGCTACCTACAGCCTAGGAAAGGAGAGATTTCTTCCTGGAAGCTCACACGGGCCAGCCATACCGTGGGCATACAAGACATCAAAGGGCGCTGGTATGAGTCTTCCGTTCTCCTGCCCATTCTCCAAGGTCCGGCTGAGTTCCAGAGCTTCCTGCAACACGGCTTCATGAAAGACGTTGGGGGTGAGATGAATGCGCGTGGTGATAGCTCGTCCCTCACGGCCGGACAAGCTGGCAAGCGGTTCATCAATCGTGAAGATGCATTTGGTCCCGCAGTGCCGAAGGGGACAAGAATTAACAAGGGGCTCGACGGGCCAAAGGAGGAGCAGGGCTTCCCCGAAGAGGACAGTGCAGCAAAACAGCAGCAGCAGCTGGACGTGCCCCCTGTCGATGACATGGCGGCTTTCCTGAACATGGAACCTCTGGGTGAGGGGTTGGAATACGGTGGACAGGGTTGGGGTGGACAGTAGAAGTGCTCGGACGTATGGCTGTGGGCCAGAGGGAGTCTATGAGGTGAAGCTGTCTGAGATGTTCTGGCTCGAAGTCATGATTTTGGAAGGGCTATTATTGTTGATTGGTGCATTTAGCGAGGCGCTATAAATCCCGATGGTTGGTTTGAGTTCTGACAGGTGACTTCTTGGGACTACGGTAGCCACAATATTGCTTCAGTACTTCCCGATGCGTCTTTAAAGCAATACTGTCTGCATGTACCTTATCTACTTCTCAAACGTGATGATACAGAGTCATCGAGAAGCAGGACGCGGTATGTCTTCACTAATTGGGACGGTCTAATTTAGTTCCCTGCGAAGCGTGGGGCAGATCTCCTGCGCCCGTCCTTCTGTGTCTGGGCTCGATCAAAATGCTCGTTCCGTGTCAATGCAACGCCTGTCAAGCTGCTCAAAACTCCCTTCGCCCCGTCGTGCTTCATTATTGCTCGGTCGACCCTCGGTGTGATGGCTATCCTTTCGGCGCGCGAGCTTTTTGTGGTGCTTCCATGCCTTGCAGTTGTCTATTCCATTCTACTCGTCATCTACCGCTTGTTTTTCAGCCCATTGGCCAAATTTCCTGGACCTAAATTGGCGGCAGCAACACTTTGGTATGAGTATTACTTCGACGTAGTCAAGCGTGGCCGATACGTAGGTACTTTGTCCTCTCTTTCATCCCACCTTCAACCTCTCGCAAAAATATAGAGGCATGTCCTGGGAAATCCATTCTGCTCGGGTACCATTTGTTGAATCTAAGTATCTACTCTTGACAGACCTGGAAGATCGCCGAGCTGCATGCACAATATGGTAGGCTACTCCGTTGTACTCGGGTGATTTCGTGGGCACTCGACTTATCGACACAGGCCCATGTATTCGTATAAATCCTTATGAGTTACATATAGATGATCCAGAGTACGCTGGTCACACCTCCTACCTACCTCTTTAGATCCTGATTTGACTAGCTATTACGATGAGCTCTACGTTGGACCCTCGCAGCGCAGAACGATGAAGTACGAATGGTCCCTTAGAGGCTGGGGTCCCATGGACTTTATCTTCGGTACCCCAGGCCATGAGCTCCACCGTGTCCGACGTGGTGCTGTAGCACCTTTCTTCTCCAAGGCTTTAGTGCAGCAGCTGGAACCCTCAGTACAACTCATGATAGAGAAGTTGACATCTCGTCTCGATTCTCTTAAGGCAAGCGGTACCGTGATTAACATGATTGATATGTACCCTTGCTTGACTACCGACATCATCTGTCAATACGCTTTCGCAAATCCATATGGCTACTTGGACGCTCCGGAATTTGCGCCCACTTGGCATAAAGCCGTCATGGATGCTTCGGAGGCCTTTCATTTCTTCAAGCAGTTTCCTTCGCTGGAGTTTATATTGCGGCAGATACCTACTTCGATTGTGCGAAAGATGGTACCTGGCCTTAGCGCTCTGTTTCTGCTCACCGACGTACGTTATGGTAGACGTCCTCAAACGTCCATCATGCTAAGACCAAAGTTAGATGGTGCATGAGAAAGTCACCCAAGTCCAGGCCGATATTGCCGAGGATACAAAGGTCGACAAGCAAAAGACCATCTTTCACGATTTGATCACAAATGACCAGCTACGACCGGAAGAAAAGACAACTGAGCGACTTGAGCGAGAAGGTGTTGGACTTGTGGCTGCAGGGTAGGGATCAAACTAATCGAGACAGCATATCTGAATGCCGTAGCTGATATCTCCTCATTCATCTAGGTCCATGACCGTTGCACATACACTTTCAGTGCTATCATATCACGTCATTGCAAACCCTGAGATTAAGCAAAAGCTGCAACAAGAATTAGATGCTGTCTTTCGTAGATCTAGCACCCCAACATGGAGTCAACTCGAGCAGCTCCCGTACCTAGTAAGAACATTCTTCGCGGTCTTCCGTAACCTATTTTTAGCACCTCGGCTCATATCGAAGTAGAGTGCAGTCATTCAGGAAGGCTTGAGGTAGGTGCCAGCAACTTGTTACCACCCACTAATCACCTATACTAATGGACCCCAGATGGGCTCCCGGTGTCTCGCATAGACTCCAACGCATCTCACCCGACATCGACCTCCAATACAACGACTGGACTATCCCAAGAGGCGTAAGTCCACTCCTGCCTCGTCCTCGAATTTTCCTCAAACCATCATCTGCTCTTCACTAACCTTTGTACTCGTCCTACCCACAGACGCCTGTCGGAATGACATCGATCCTCATGCACGAAAACCCCGACCTGTTCCCCTCCCCGCGCACATTCGATCCCGAGCGCTGGCTCCAGCCCGACTCCGCCCGCTTGCGGAAATATCTCGTCCCTTTCAGCAGGGGTTCTCGTCAATGTCTTGGCATCAAGTAAATCTACCTTAATCACCTACCCAATTCCAGCAAACTCTGCTACCCGTCTCCCCATCCCATCCCCTTATCTCTCTCCTCGAGTCGCCCCAAATAAATCGCCATGTTAACGAATGTGCGGCACAGCTTGGCGCACTGCGAGCTCTACCTCACCCTCGCAGCCATCTTCAAGCCTGGACGATTCGAGATCAAGCTCTTCGAGACGGACGAGAAAGACGCGGAGATTGGACATGATTTCTTCAACGCGTGTCAGAGGGTTGAGTCTAAGGGGATTAGGGTTGTTGTTGAATGAGGACAATCTTTTTTTTATTCATTATCGTAGGAAGGAAGATAGATATTGTGGAGCAATGGTTGTTGTGTACGTATTGGATGTGACGGGAGCGAAGAGAAGAGAACAGAAGTGCGTATCATCTCGACTAGTTGCGTAGTTTAAGGGTTTTGGATTGAAGAACAGCGCGATTTGTTAGGCGGCGGGTGGAGGAATGGGGCTTCGAGGTTGGTGGGTTGGATTCTAAAGGAGACGGTCGTGAATGAAGTTTGAACGGTGATGTAGTCCTGTCTTTCTATCCCATGCACCGATGGAGGGTGGCATTAGAAACCTGCCCTCTATGTCATGGTCTGGTCGCAAGTGGTGCTATTTTTATTTTTGAATATACCGAGAGATACACGATTAGCCGACTTAGGACGAAGACAGAAGCTGCTGCTTTTTTCATGTCGTCTTCATATCATCTTCATATCGCCTTCATATGCCTTGTGCCAAACACGGGTACACGTCTTGTCATATCGGTGCATGGGATAAATATATGTGATGGTTCGTGAAGCAGGTCACCCATCCCATCCCATCCCATCCAACGGAAGCAACTCCCCATATCCCGCCCATCCTCAGTCCTCTCAACTCAGATCAGGAGCTTTATCCCATGGTTTTGGTGCGGTGCAAACAAAACTCTGCAATCGCCACTATTATTGATAATGATTGTGACAAGAGGCGTACTAAAAGTATAAAAAAGCTGACGTGAAAACGGTCATCATTCTTTGAATTTGCTGTCCCAGGTTGGGTAACTCGGAGGTGTTTCAGGGGTAGTTAGTATAAGACGTAAACGGAAATCCGCATTAACTTGGCATCAGGCTAGTTCCTTCCTTTTGCTTCTCTTTTTTCACCTTTGCTTTTCTGTTCTGTTTTCTTCACCTCTCCTTCCCTCCCCCTAAGATCAGCATTTCTCACAACACCCAACCCCCAAATCCCCAATAACTCCCAAGTCCTATCATTGGCTGAAACTGAGAAGGGTTGCTAATGCTGCTTCTAACCAAAGTAGGAGAGAGGAGAGGAGAAGACTTTCCTGCCTTGTTATCGGATTTAAGGAAGAGGATGGAAGAGAGGTATTGCTGGATGAGTGGTTGTTGGCTAGCTATACGTTTCGGGATGAAAGGTGGGCTTATAGGGTGTGGATGAGGGAGGCGGGGGAATGGAAGGGATTCACGCCTTTGGATTTTCTTAGGATGCGGGGAGTTGGGATTTGAGGTTCTTTTTCTCGTTGTGGTGTGCCTTCTCGTCTCTGTGGCAGGGAGAGGAAAATTTATATTTGCTGTATATAAATCTCGGAATTGTGGATTGAGGATTTAAGGTAAGAGAGAAAAAGGGGGAAAAAGAATGAAGGAATCAGTGATAAAATACTCCTCTAATGAGCACGCCTCTCCAAAATGACTAAATCACCTAGAACGATCTTTCCCCCCCCTCTTCAAAACAATCTAGTCACCCTCTCTCCTCCTCATACCTTCCATCTTCCACCCTTCCCAATCCCTCTAACCCCCATCCTAAACCCCAACCCCATCCCTTGCCGTCCTGTCTCATGGTGTACTACCGATCTAGTGCTGCACAATCTTCAGCGTAACATCAGACCCGATGCCCACCTGCCCGTTCTTGCGCAGCATCACCTGGCTTCCCTCCGCGAAGCTGGTTACGGCGAAGGATTCGTAGCCTGTGATGCAGGAAGAACGAGGTCGTTAGTTTAGATATTATTTAGTGGTAGTGAGAAGGGAGGGATGAGGGGAAGCACAGAAGGAAAAAGACAAGGGCTTACCGGAGTCGTGTCTTGGTTTGAGTGCCAAAGTGGGGTTATTGTCTGCGTCGCAGATGCCGTAGACCTAGATTGTCTCAAAGGTTAGTGATTGCTGGTCTCTCTTAGGAAGTGGAATTTGTTGCTCTTTTGCCAGGCCGAAACCATCACCCTCGATAATCTCAGAGCGGGGTGAAGGCACAGAAAAAGGCCGAAGAGAAGGGAGAGGATGAGACAAAGGTGCCAAAGTACTCACCTCAAAAGGCGGCAAAGCGTTCTGATCCAGGCCCTCGAAGCTAAAGCTCTGAATTTCACCTGGTCCACTCGGAACCCCCAAATCAGAGCACAGATCGCCCTGATCGCACAAATTCCCACCCCTATTGCCGTTCAGAAAAGTCAAGAGCGGGCTCGTCATTGGCTTGGTGCTGAGCACGAAATGCCCAGGCGAGGTTGGAAACTGGGGGGACTCCCAGTTAATTTCGAGTTCCGGGGCGCCTTCAGAATGGCCATTGACGCGGAGGGAGAAGTTGAGGATGTCGAGTGGGATCGTGCTTGGTGGAGTGCAGGTCGCCGCTCGGCGGGTAGAGGGAGAGGCCGTTGCGGAGGCGAAGAGAGCCAGGAAGGAGATAAGCGCTGGTGTTTGGGCGTATACTTACTTCTACAGAAGTGTTCTTGCTTGGATATATCAATTTCTTGAACTTTTCTATTGACATCAGTGGCATACATGTCTTTTACATTCGTCGCCTGCTCAACTCTTTGAAATTGCCTCTTGGACTGTTCCGAGGGATGACTCGACCTCGGCCTGTAATAAAGACCAGGCATTCTAACAGGATTTCCTCAACGAACTGGTGCTTTTAAAGAAACTTTCAGCTGTCAGAAGGTCCCGTGAAATGATCATTGCATGAATTCCGACCTACAGTTTATGCAATTTTTGAGGCTCCAAGTCGCCGTAGATCTGAACAATGTAGTGTCCCTAGGTTGGGCAGCGACTGTCGGAGGACTCCAAAATTCTGCACATTCAAAGCCTGGATGGTGTTAATGTCCTTCGCTAAGGTACCATTAAAAATTTCCATCGATCCCGAGATCCAGCCGACCATGTCCAAGCCATATGCTTGTGGAGACGACTGGGGATCCCACCCATAGCATCCGCAAATCAGTTTAGCCTTGCTACAGTCGCGGCAACCACCTTAGATATCGAAGCGTTTGGTGCGATCGTCCTGGGTACGGACATTGTCCCGAATCATGAGAACATCATCAGAGCCGGTAATGGAGTATTCAGGAGCATCTCGGATTGTCTCTCCAGGAGATTCCCAATGTCACGCAGGCGATTGATTTGTTCGAATTCATCAGCATAGACAGACTCAAGATCAACTGTGCTTTCGGAAGGCTTCACTTAATCTATACTTGTGAAAGAGGCTTGACCTAGTATTGGGTCATTAACATTGCCCCTACATCCGCCAGCTGCCTCCAATGTGGACCTATCCACAAGTTGATCGAAGACTGGGACAGAGGCAAGCTGCAGGAAATATGTCAATCCCGGTTCGGACTTCTGATGTCTTGTAAAAAATCCCAGTCTAATGCAAGCGAATACATATTAAAACGCAGATGTCAGTTTTTGACTATATTTACAATTACCATCTAGTTATTGTAATTGTCGCCCGTTTGGCATAGTGGTACTGCGTCTCACTCGTATTGGTTTTCCACATCAAAAATAGCGACATGAGAAGATCCTCGGTTCGATTCCGAGAATGGGCATTCGCTTTTTGGCGTCCTCACCTCCTGGGATGCGTGCGCTCTCAATTGTAGTCCTATGGTCAGGATTGAGCGGAAGTTGTGAATGGTCTTTGGATGTTTCCTTAAGGGCTTGGGGAGCTTTTAGGGAGCGGTCAGGGAAGGGTCCAGGCGCCATAGGAACAAATTGGGCCGAAATTGGCGACATGGGGTAACAGGAACTAGTTGGGTTGATATCTCGCCCAAGACCTTAGACTGCCTTGTTTGATCGTAGATATCTCATTCATTATTACAGGGCGGAGCCAGACTTTGCCGATAGGAGGCACCCGATGAAACTGGTAGCTCGAGGAGAAATTTGGAAACTAAGAAGAGCATGGCACTTCCGAAATTCAAATGCAACTGCTCCTCTATGTATAGAATTCTTATTACATTCGTTTTCTCGTCCCAAGTGATCCAATAGCAAGCCTTTGATGGATCTTTGTGTACCAAGCCACCCCAAATTGAGCCCCAGATCCGAATCCTAGCCAGCGCTCATGCAAAGACTTTGCCGCCAAATAAAGTTAAAAACGCCTCGCTGTGACGACATTTGTGTTTATACAATGGACCGAAAATTCTTCGGAGATTATGTTCCGAAAGCCAAACAACGCTCTAATAATGGTTGTACTGCTGTTGATGCAGTGGTGGCACCCAATAGTTCTGATATGGATGTTTAGGTGCTGAGAAATCCGCCTTGCTCAACAAAGGATTGACGATACCTTGCGGTGGTCCTTGTGGCTTTATTGGAGGTGCTGGAGGCAGGGAACTCCCGCCACCTTGTTGCGGATAACCAAACCCTGGCATTTGGTTGTGCATCATGGCTGAAGGCATCTGCTGCGATTGTTGCTGAGCTTGCTGCTGCTGCTGTTGTTGCTGTTGCTGCTGTTGCTGCTGCTGAAATGCTTCTTCGTCGTGCCAACCCCATTTCTCTTTGAGTTCTTTGTGCAGGAATGCCACACGCCAGCCAGTTTCCTTGCGAATTTTGTCGAATATCGTAAGAACTTCTTCTTGTTCTCTGCGAGAGACGAGGCACTCGGCGGCTATGGCTAGGGATCGAATCGCAACGCTCGCAACACCTCGATCTTTGACGTGGGCAACAATGCCGCAAAGGTCGTGAGAATGGGTGGTCTGCAACTCGTGCATCTCCGGGGATGTGACAGGAAGGACAGGATTAACGCGGGCTAGTAGACACATGGCGGTGTGATAGAATAGCCGTGCAACAATGGTTGTTCGCTTGATGAGCCTTTTTTGGTCAGTGAATGCTTTACTGAAAGGATGCGAGGAGAATGGATACTCACCAAACCTCGGGGAAGGCCGATTTGGTGCTCGTTTGATATGGGTACAAGTAGCCCATGGGATGCATTGTCCGGGGGACACTATTGTTCCATGAGTCGCACCAATCCTTGAGTCGGTTCCATTCATTGTATCGTTTCTGTAATCTTTGATTTTCCGCCTCTTGTGTTGATTCGGCATATCTGGGAAATGATGATCTAAAGTTCGCAACTTTGGCAACAATGTAGACCATGCGATATGTCCAAATATCTTCTTGGCCTTGGCTTGTATCCCTCGAAAAGTCCATGTCGACCCCCCATTGCTCTGGATCCCAAGCGACCTGCCAGTTGAAATGCAAACAACTGAGCACTTCCATACCAACGTTGAGCCAGAAACATGCAGCACCGATTCCAACAGACTTCGCGTTCCACCCACACTCTTTGATCAATGCTCGAGCGCCGGCAATATGATTCATCCTTTGGAGAGCTCTTTCAGACATGATCTCGTAAACATTCAAGATAACAGCTGTCGTAGCACAGATGACGGTATTCCGGTTGGGGTTCTGCAGCGACTTCAAAAGTATACTTGTTGCAGTATCGTAATAGTTCAGTGCCTTATCTTCGTGGTACGCTGGGTTAACCAACGTCAGGTGACGAGCACCGCACGCAAGAAAGGCATTCAATAACATGGGTTCACTCAATGAATCAAATGGCAAAAGTCGAGAGAACTACAAGCATCAGCTGCTACAGCGACAATAATGGTTCTGGAAGCGTCATACATGCTTGTAGGGATCCATACTATCCATCCATAGCCCGACCTCCTCCACGAAAACTTGCATAAACAGTACTTCTTCCGGCGAGTCCAAGCACGTTCGAGTCTCGGTCGGTGGTGTCACGGTCTGCTCAGATTGGCCGTAAGAAGGCTGAGGGGGCGCTGGGATCGTTGAACTGGAGAAAGTTGAGTCGGAGTTCGTGGATGAATGGCGGTGCCTATCTCGCACCTGATCTGGATAGTGTTCTGGGTTTCCAGAGTACGCTTCAACGCCCCCAGGGGGCAATGCCTGTATTGAAGGTAACTGTTGATGTGATAATGTTGGAGCATCGACCATTGTGCCCGGAAACTCATAAGGTGGTTCTGCATTGGGTTCTGGTACATTCGCCTGCTCAACGACAAGATGTGCGTATCGACTTAGTCCACCCCGGTATTCGGACGCAATCTCCCGCGACTCATCTTGAAAAACTACATCCCATTCTTGTGTCGGGGGTGTGATGGGAGGGGTCTTGACTTGGGTATCGATGAAGTTCAATCTGACGCCTCTCTTGCAGGGTCTACTGGATTTGCGGCAGTTCTGACAGTCCGGAGTACCCTCGTCACACTTCAAATGACGTTCCCTGCAAGTCAGACAGCCCGTCCGCACTCTCTTCGGCCTCGAGGCAGCAGCATCGGCGGGCGCACTTGTCGCAGCGGGTTGTGGTGCAGCCATTGGAAGGGTATCGATATTGGTCTTATCGGCGACACCTGTCAAAGGCTGCTCCACTTTGATCCTCTTCGCAGACCTCACGCTTGCATCTTTCTTATAGTTGCCGTCAACAGCCGCGCTTTTGTTCTTGGACTGCTCTCCAAACAGAGTGGTTTCGGAAGTAGTGGACGAGGCGTATGATGATGGCTGTTGCTGGTGGGTTTCGAGGTATGCCAGGTCGAATATCGGCTGGGAGAAGTAGGGGTTCTCAATGGGTGGAGCCAGAATGACGGCTTCCAGCGGCTACGTAGTCGCTGCTCCCAAATCTGTATGACGGGCTTCTTCACTACCTTGACGAGGAGTTTGATAGACGGAAGGGAGGGAAAGTGTCTAGGAATTGAGGTCTGAGTAAGAATCGGGTAGCACACTGCAGCCTTTGATGCTGGTACTTACCTGGAAGGATTGGCGACGGATTTGCTTGGAGTTGCCCGCACGTCGGCTGCCCTCCGCTCCACTGGCCTCGCAGACGTGTGAGAAATGCGGAAGGTTGAGAAAGCTGGTGGGTAAGGTTTTCAACGGAGCGGGCGAGAAGGTGTCGGACAACGGGGGTGTGGGATGGAGTGAGGCCGAGGAGGAGGGTCAGCTATAGGAAGGGCGCGTTGTAGAGAAGGGGGCTGCTTGTGGCGTCACTCTTTCCACAGTCGTACCCAATAAGTTCAGGCCCAGAGCCTTGGACGAGGTCAAGGACTTGGTAGGAGTGACGTTTATCCCGAACGGATTGGCTGCAAAGCCTGCAAGTTTTCTGCAGATGCAGCTCGTATATAGCGTTTACCTTGTCACCGAATGGGCAAATCTCAGGCACTAAGGTACCTCACTAAGGCCAGCAAGTCCAGGGTCCAAAGGTCATCAACCCATTTCTGTACGATTGCAAAGCGCCCAAGCACCGCTACGATTCAGACACAGGCATCGCAATAGACACTTTTCAGCTGCGATGCTGACAGCAACAACACCGTACATCCCCTGAGCCTACCGTCTCCCACCGGCCAGTCAATCGACGATCTTGTCAGTCGCACCGATGTCAGAGGCGTCGGGATCTAGACCGTCCGAAGACTTTTCACGACTCAAAGCGGCCCTGGCGTAAAATCATCATTGGCAGGGGTGTAAGGTACCTAGTCCCTTTTCTTACGATATGCTCCTGCAGTGTTCATCGCAACTAATCACTCGCTGTCGGCAGTCTGCGAACCCCCATCCCCTCTCTCCTAAGCAGCATTGACTCTCCCGGATAACCTTAGAGTGCTCTGATACGGAGTACTTCATCGGACATGGCACGGTAGAGCTTGGCATAGAGTCCCTGGAAGTGTGCCGGTACCAATCCAGGATTGCCGGCATGGCTGGAAGCACGCCTTACCAACCTCGGTGTGGCTCCAGAAACACATGGCCTGCATTCCGACCTCCTTGAGTGAATCGACGACTTCACAGCATTGGGCCATATATAAGTCTCGGTATTTGGCAAACAAGCGTCGCTCATGGCTGCCTCTTACTCCTCTGTAACGTGTCTCCTTTGGCCAAGCCAGGCGGCCAGATCAGACGAGGCACCAATGGCAGGAAGCCACCACGAGACGATTGCCGAGGTATCATCGCAAGAGGGCGGACCGAGCCTTGGACGGTGTTGATACTCAACCCATCCTCTCCTGCGACTGTATGCTGCCACGGCACTTTCAAAGCTATGTTGAGGATCTTCTTAATGTGCCGCCGTGCGATTGTCACTCATGAAGAGCCTGAAAAGCTCCCCCCTTGCTTTCCGTCTTCATCTCGGTTCAAGTACTATTGAAAACCAAAAACATTCAAATAGAGAGATATCGCTCCACTTAAACGCCCCTGATTTGGTCTGAGCAATGGTGTCCCACGATTCGCTTCCTCCAGCTCAGCCTGCTTTCATTCTTCGTGGTCATTCTGCCCAGATACATGCATTACATTTCACAGACGGCAACTCCCGTCTACTTACGGGCGATGCGGAAGGCTGGATTGTCTCTTGGAATCTAGCGTTCAAACGGCCAGTAGCCGTTTGGAAGGCTCATGCGAAGGCCATCTTGGGCGTCAGTTCCTGGGGTACCGACAGGATTATAACGTCCGTCTTCATCCACTGTGTTTCCAAGACGATACTAACTCCTGAATGTGAATCAGTCATGGCAGGGATCACAAACTCATCGTATGGCAATTACCAAATGCAGCTGAGGAACAGATGGACAAAACACTGCCGGTTGATGCAACTGCTCTTGCAAAGCAGCCTTGGATGCTCCATGTGCTACCCGTCAATACGCTTAATTTCTGTTCGTTTGCAATGTGTCTCGACGGCATGCCACCACCTCAAGGATTGGCCAAAGCTGTTCAAGATAGCAAGACAGCAAGACCGATACTGGTTGCAGTACCCAACGCGGTAGATTCAGGCGGTGTAGGTCCACCTCATACGCTGCAGCATGTGTCAAACTTACATTGAGTAGATTGACATCTATCAACTACCATCAGAGACACGGGCCGCAGTAATTATGGCAGACCGGAACATCACCACAGGTAGGTTGTCAAAACGACAAGCTGTCGAACAATGTTGACCTCCCCACAGGTATGGTCATGGCTTTGTCGATACTTGCGGACACCTCTCAAATCCAAGTTGCTGCCGGCTACGAAAGCGGCCATACCATGGTGTTCGTTCAGAGTGATCCATCCGCGGCTTTTCAAAGGTTATATTGTACTCAGACACATTCTCAGCCTATCTTGTCATTATCAGTTGCCCCTACACATGACTACTACTTTACTTCTTCCGCCGACGCCGTCATTGCGAAGCACCCGCTCCCCTCAGCACGAAGCATCTGGAATACTGACCTCAGAGCTTTGAAAGTCCTCCAGACGAAGCATTCTGGTCAGCAAGGTCTCCAAGTCCGGTCTGACGGGCGTATCTTCGCTACTGCTGGCTGGGATGCCCGCCTCAGAGTTTATGCAGCCAAGTCCATGAAAGAAGTCGCGGTCTTGAAGTGGCACAAAGCTGGCTGCTACGCTACTGCTTTTGCTGCGGTGAACCAACCTACCTCCTCGACTGGTCTTCAGACTCCAGATGAATTAGAAGACTGTGACCAGGTCGCCATCGTAAACCAGCGTTCAAAGCAGGCTCTAGATCAGAGTTCACGGACTACTACGGTCCAGCAACGGCGAGATGACAAGTCACGAACAACACATTGGCTTGCGGCCGGCTCCAAGGACGGCAAGGTATCATTGTGGGATATCTACTGATCTCGCTCAATCAAGGGAGTCCCTTGTCAACCAATGTTGAATTCGCTGGCAACAGCCATGTGCTCTTTCATCTTCGCTCGCATCCTTTTCGCTGCATCTTTTCCGTTCGGGGTCTCGGTATCAACGTCCGCTTTTCGCCAATTTGGATTAGCATTACCATTGGCTTCCCCAGCGAGGACAGCTGTGGCCCTTTCGGGAGTATCATCTTCAACTTTCCGCTTCGTCCCCGGCTGATGTTGCCTTTTCACCGATTTCATAACACATCCTCCAACGACTTTACCACGACCCATATTACCCGGCCTTTCCCGCAACGCAAAAGCCTTCGCAAGGTGGCCTAGATGCAATGACTTCACGTCGAAAATTCCCCTTTCATTGGCAACATGGGTGGCATACGCCCGCACGTGGCTTACATAGGCCTTGCGCGCTAACTCACCGGAGCGACTTCCATCAATCACCCAACGCTCGACCTCCAATTGGAATTCTGTCGCAGCTTCTTCCCAGTTCTTCGGCTCCTCCACACTCCCCCTCTTACCACTCTTTTCAACTCCCTGGTTCTTCGTGGCCTTTTCAATGGCAAACCCTTTCTTCAAAAACTCTTCAGCATCGTATCTAATTACTTTGCCCCCTGTAACGCCTTCTTTGAGGACCTTGACATATCCCTCCTCACGGCCAGGCATGAGAAAGCATTCTGCTCGACCTGCTTTTCCCGCTCTAGCTGTTCGGCCCACACGATGCAGATGGTCGTCTGCGCTGAAGGGTGGATCATACTCGATGACGAGATCAATATTTGGAAGGTCCAATCCTCGGGAAGCAACGTCAGTACAGAGCAAGATTGCCGGATCCATCGAATGAGAAAATGACTTAAGAGTGGACGTCCGAACCGATTGCGGTAGGGAGCCGTGCATGCGATAGATGTTCAATGGCGGATTTGTTTTCGACGTCAAGGATGGAGATAAGGATATGGTGTTGGTTGTCGATGAAGGTTTTGGCTTCGTGACACCGTCCGTGGAAATTTCGTCAATGTCGCGAGCGAAGACCTCGAAATGGAAATCGACACTATCTGCGCATGAAAGAAATACAATAGCCTTCATGACAGACCCGCGTCGAGCGAATGTATGCTTCAGTAGTGCAGCAAGTGTGACCAAACGCTGTTTCGGAGGAACAATGATGTACGACTGCTTCAGTTGAGCTGGTGCTTGGAAGGCTTTCTCTGCATTTCCCGCTTCTACCTTAGGTTCCCTATTCGTGTTGCCCGATGATTGTGACAAAGGTTTCGGCTCTGCTTTGATGTGCACCGCATCCTTCAAACTGATCTCCCCGAGTCGTTGAACCGTCATCTTCATGGTCGCCGAACACAGTACCGTAATCCTCCTGTCCGGCAACCCCTCCTTCATCATTTGACCATCCCTTCCATTTCCCTCCTCTGTGTTCCTGACAGAAGCATCACGGCTAAACAACCTCCTCTTCTCTAGTTTCTCTACAATCCCCTGTATCTCCTCCTCAAACCCCAGCTCCATCAATCGATCCCCTTCATCCAGAACCAGCCAACGCACCTGACTCACATCCAGCACCTCCGTGTTGTCTAAATGATCTGCTAGCCGCCCGGGAGTAGCAACGAGGATGTTCGCACCACGCCTCAACCGCGCTTTCTCGGACTTCCGCTTCTCCCCACCGATTACTGTGCTGGCTACTATGTAAGGACAGCGCGTAAGCAGCAAGGAGAGGACTGAAGATATTTGCGACGCCAGTTCGCGGGTTGGCGAGAGAATGATGGCGAAGAGACCTGCTTTCCTATGAAGCTTCCTCTCGGAGGCAGGGTCTTGGTACTCCACCGAGCTTTTAGCTACTTTCTTTTCTTGGTTGGCGGATATGGCCATGATCCGCTGCACGATTGGCAATAGGTAAGCAAGCGTCTTCCCCGAGCCGGTCTCGGCTTGGATAAAGGCGTCGGCATCTTCAGTAAGTAATTGTTTGATTGTTGAGGCTTGGATTGCGGTGGGACTTGTGAGGGATAGCTTGGTGAGGAGGTGAGCTGCGAGAGAGGTTGAGAGGCCGAGGGAGGTAAAGGTCTCGATGCCGTCAGGTAAAGGTGCGTTCGAAGGTTTGGCCGGTTCTTCGTCTTCCTGCGCCTTTTCGGCAGAAATTCGAGATGATGGGTTATAGGTGAAGAGGGAGGATATGACTTCTTTCGAGGCGTTGTTGGCTGCGAATGTGGGTTTCGGGCGTGCGTCGATCTTTTGGCGTTTGGCTTGGGGTTGCTCTACATTGTCCTTGCCTGCCACATCTTTTTCTGGAGCTTCTGGGGTACGAGGGATGGATTTGCTCTCTGAGGAGGTGGGCTTTGGTGGTCGTGGGCGAATGCTTCGTTTAGCGGAAAGGCGATCTCGCCAACGGCCGCCTTTGAAGACAGGCTTTGAGCGCCCGATCTCGTCGCTGACAGAGAAATTGACGAGCATACCATCCTCAGCCATAGCTCTGACCAGCCTGCAAAGAAAAGTGTTAGAGCTCTCAGGAATCCAAGAAAAAGCCGGTGTAGTGGGATGAAATATTTCCGTAGGTAGATATCCCGGCAAAGCGGAAACGCCTCCGAGGCCCTGGACTTTGTTCGGCACGCCGCATCGCAACTCGAAGCTACGCTGCAGTATCCATCACGATCTTTATCTCACTTCGGCGGTCACCCCCGGAGCGGAGACGTAATGGATCTGAAGTATGGGCTAATCCGCTTCAAAGATTGCTGGACATCGAGAGCTTGGTGTCGATGGCAATGGTCCAGGCCTGATCTCTGAATATATTCAACCCTCTGCCTAAACGAAGTACATAATGCGTCGCAAGGTGGGAGGTGCTTTCATACAACGTAAGTTGCCTATGGCAAGCAGCAGAGGAAGATATAGTATACTGATTCTTCTTAGTTGTGCCTACACAAACGTCGAACATTCGGGGCGAGTTGGGAGGCATAACTCCAAGAATTTCGAAACGCATTATTACTGCTAGGCACATGGATGGAAAATCCTTTCAACTGTGTAGGGCGATCCCCCCATTACGGAACAAACGCAGACATGCACTCTTAAATGGCGAAAGCGTGGGATTCGTACCCACCATGGGCGCTTTACACGACGGCCACTTTTCTTTGATCCGTCAAGCTGCTACTGAGAACAAGCAAGTCTACGTATCGATATTCGTCAACCCGACTCAATTCGGGGTCAATGAGGATCTCGCTAGCTATCCACGAAACTTACCGCAGGATCTGAATAAACTCGCAGTTCTTGCTGCTGAACTCAACCGAGATACGAGAATGGGCCGCTTGACCGCGGTGTTTGCACCCAAAACGAAAGACATGTATCCAAACCACCCACCTACATCCGAGGTCGATGGTCATGGATCGTTCGTGACTATCACACCTCTGTCATCAGTTCTGGAGGGTGCTTCGAGGCCTGTGTTCTTCCGGGGTGTTGCTACTGTCGTTATGAAGCTTCTGAACATCGTGCAGCCTGAAAGGATATACCTTGGACAAAAGGACATCCAACAGACTTACGTCGTCCGGAGAATGATCGAGGACTTCCAACTTGATACCCAAGTTCGAGTCGGTTATACTGTGAGGGAATCCGATGGATTGGCTCTAAGTTCTCGGAATGTCTATCTTGGTTCGAGAAGGCGAGAGGTTGCTACCGTCTTACTTAAGGCTTTGACGAACGTGCAAGATGCCTACGTGATTGGAAAACGGAAAAGGGAAGACCTTCTTGCTGCAGCTTGGGAAGTTACCAATGCCACACAAGAGATTCAGCAAGAATTACCGCCAAAAGAGCGCGCTTTGTTCGTGGTCGATTACTTCTCCCTTGCAGATCCGAAAACAATGGAAGAGCTCTCCAAGGTTGAATCTGCAGATGGTGCAATCCTGAGCGGCGCAATCAAGATGCTACCCATAGAGGATCCCCAGGAGGGAGAGGATACTGGGCTAGGTGGTGGTACAAATACAGTTCGCTTGATTGACAACATCCGACTTGATTTGGTCACTTCGAAGCTCGAACCGACAATTCGGGGCTACTACGGGTTACAGCAGCCTAATCGTCCTCGCCCGAAGGGTCCTCAACTTGTACGCAAATTCTCCTATGCTGAAGGCAACGACGAATTTGCTGAGGAGTCGGTTTCCAAATACCCATCGAAGTCTGCTGATAGAGAGTGATCAGTGTATCTGCATGTGCTTACAGGGATCATTTGAAGCTCCTTGAAACCGACCCTTTCATTATTGGGGAGTAGACAAGCCTAGGTCTGCCCGTTTTCCTCTGGCTCCCCTTGTATCACAGAATACTAGTACTGTTAGATTGTGAAACGTCAGACGAATAGCAAATGCGTCAATACCGAAGCAATGAGCAGCGCATCTCGCGAAGACATGAGGGTCAAATCAGTTCGGGAGTGCTCAAAGTCGGGTAATCATCGGCACAGCGCTGTTGATGCTCCACGCAGCGATGTTTCTATACCACGACTATCCAACGTCATCTATTTCTTCACTTTAAGTGTGATAAGATACAAGATATTGTCTGACACGAACACCTTTGTAGAAGCTGTACGTTGTTCGCGTTCATGGCGATATTGGTTTCTCGATTATGAATGCTACTCCCTCATTTTTGGGCACGTCCTCCTGAGTAAACCCCCTTTTGAGTATGAAGTCAGCTCTGCTCCCTTGCCGACAGCCGCGCTTGAGCGTCATCGAAAAGTCACCGTCTAAAAATGCAAAGCATGAGGGTGAAAGTAAAACGATAAGTTCTTGCAAAGTCGCGAAGACCTCTTACTCTTTGGTAAATTGTAAGTATGCCGCTCCCAAGCATACTAGGTAAGGCGAACGCTTTACTCATCTTCTTTTGTGTCTTCTGTCTTCACCAGACCATCGGCTTTGCAGCTCCTCAAACCCATGCCACGTATGAACCCAGCCTTGATACCGCCAAAAGCCTTAGCAGAAACGTACAGCCCATCTCTCGTCGCGTACTCGTACAGAGAACCAACGACTGGGTTCTATCCTGGGACACGTGGGACTTTCCTTTCCCCATCTCCAACGCAGCGCGAACTTTGGAGCATTTCTATGACGCCATCAGCGAGTCAGTACTCAAGGAATGGCGTTTCCTAGACCCACTACATAGCTTCAGCGTTCGCCGCGGCCGATTCGAGTTGCGTTTCGACTGCGAGGAGTCGCCGATCGCGTGGCAGATGGTTTCATTCGTCGTGGGTCTGATGGCTGATGAAGCGCAAATTGGCTGGGCCGGCATGTATCAAATCAGACTTTATAATCCTGTGAGCAGGGTTATGCTGAGAGTGGCTTTGAAATTGCTTGCCCCTGGGGATGGTGGTTGATATGATATGACAGATGTAGAGTCAGTACGCCTGGTGCCTCACAGATCGGCCATGGGCCTCTGCTTGAACTTCTTGGTCGCTCTGTCGGTAGCTCTCTGTTCGAATTGTGAACCATGAAGCTCGAACTGCAAAGAAGGGATCTGAGTATCCTCTTCCTCGGAAGAAGAGGGTTGTGGTATCTCGAACCGGAATACGGTATGCTTCTTAGGTACAGCTAACGCTTGGTAAGCATGAATGCAGAACATAAAAGTCATGTTGGATCCTATACTTTTCAACGCATCCTTCACGGTAATGATTTGGAATGTGAACTTGGTATCCTTGACCACGATCCCTTTCAACCCTACCATACCCACACATCTACTCCTTACGACTGTCAACTCAGCCCCATGATAGTCGGCACTGGCTAGCTTGGATCCCGCTCCTTGTGCAGTGATGAAAGGCATTTTGCCCTCTTCAATTCCAAGCACCTCCCACATGTACCCTTCCCACATCTTATGAAGTGGCACATAAATAGCATACTTCTGCTGCTCTTTTGGGATATCATAGATGCCGCTTATGCGCTTCTCCTTCGCCGACAGAGGCTTCGGCTTCTGCCTTCGTTTTCTGTGTTCTATTTTGCGCAATCGCTGAAGACGACGTTGAGCGCGAGCATCTTGAGACGTGGGATCTGGAGAGGTAGGGCGCAGGAAAAGGGATTTATGAAGGACCTTGTCAGCGAAGAGTGTAGAGGCCGTCTCTGAACTGTGGGCTTTGGATAGAAGATCTTTTGCTATATGCCTTGAGGCTTCTGTGGATGGATTCTCCATCTCGAGAGTCGAGGTACTCCAGAGCCCAAGCTACTGTCGGTATACTCGTAGCTCAAGTTGCATGGGGAGGGATCTTGGCATTCTAGGACAGAGCAGGGGTCAGGTGATCTGCAGTATGGGTCCTCCGTAAGGCTTAGCTCCATCAATCTAGACGCGTTTCACTCCAATTTTCATCTTACGCGCATGTCACGGCCATTTTTCGCAAGGCAGCACAAGTAGCATCATTGCTCGAGTGCGCTGATGGTACGATGACGTGAATTCAGCCCTCGCAGAACAACCCATTTTTATATCAATATCATCAATTCCCGGTCGTCAATCGCCGATGGCTGCCTGAAAACTCCTCCGCATTGCACATCAAGGAGCAGTTTCCGAAGAAAACTCAGCATATCTATCGTCTCTATTCATCGCCGCTTGAATCTGCAGAATTCTTGTTTTTAATAACTGGCCACGATGTCGTTGGACCCTCTATCGCCCTTAGCGTCTACAAAGCCACAATTGTTCTCCGCTTTCGGAAGGCGGCCATCAAATGAGTCTCCGAAAGTACAATTTCACAAAGGCACCACGGCGTCACAGCTTTTAGCCGCATTCTCGCCCACTTCACAGCCCAAGAAGGTCTCCCTGCCCATCTCCGAACCTCCCGCGTATAAGATTAAAATGACGCATTCTTCAAGAGACCTTCGACGCAAGCAGCCAGTGTCATACGAGATCTCAGATGACGAAAATGATCCCGAATCTTCCAATGCTGGGTCAACATTTTCCACCCCAAAAAAGCCTATCGTCTACCTTGAGGAGGAAAACGAGATTATCGACACAGAGTCGGAGCCGGAGCGAACTCCGCCTCCCCGAAAGTCATCGGCTGGCCATTCTCTGAGACAACACTCGGACCTGCAATTGTCCTTACGTGCACAAGAAAATGGAGACAAGCCATCGGCCAAGAAGCGTAAGGTCACCAAGAAGAAGTTGCGGCCACAGCCGTCTGCTCAGGTACAGCCAAAGACCGCTAGAAATGAAGTCAGAGATGAGATCGCAAGCGAAACCGCGGCTAAGAGGGCAAACTTCTTTATTGCCAAGAAGGATTATTTCTTGCCTTTGCTCCCTGATGGAAATCATGTGCAGCGGCTTGTCGATCAGCGCCATGAGCAGTACACCAATGTTCCGGATACACATATACCGTACGAGGCCTTCACTAGTCAACCTCAGGGTGTCAAGGCGACCATGAAGCCGTACCAATTATCTGGATTGTCGTTTCTCATATACTTACATCGCAATGGTCTTTCTGGCATCCTTGGCGACGAGATGGGCCTAGGGAAAACTTTACAGACTCTGTCTCTACTTCAGTATCTAAAGGAGAATCGTAAGCTCTCCGGAAACAGAGAATTGCGGCCGGCCATTGTCGTTTGTCCCCTCAGTGTTCTATCTTCTTGGATGGCTGAGTCAAGACGATGGACGCCAGGCCTGAAAGTGCTACGTTTCCATGGTCCTGTTAAAGAGAGGGAACGTCTGAAAAGAGTTGCTACCGGTGAAGAGGATATGTATGGCAACATGACAACGCAATCATTGAACAAGCTCAACAACCGGCGAACTGCACAGGGTAAAGGGGTTATCGACCTAGACCCTGCTGAATCCTATCCTATTGACGAACGCGGCGTCGACCTCATCGTTACTACATATGAAGGCTTTGCAGCCGAACAAGGCTGGTTCAAGCGAGCATTTGTATGGTCTTATGTGATTCTAGACGAGGGGCACAAGATAAAGAATGATCTAAGCCAGATTTCGAGATCCCTGCAAGGGCTTGGTGCTGAATATCGCTTGATCCTTACGGGAACCCCGTTACAGAACAACATGCAAGAGCTGTGGGCCCTTCTCCACTGGCTTTACCCCGAAGTCTTTACCGAAAGGACATCTGAGTTATTCAAGAGCTCATTCGACCTTTCGAAGGGAAAGGTTGACACCAAGGTTATGGATAATGCCCGTCGACTACTGGAGCTAATCATGCTGCGGAGAATGAAGAATAGTCCAGGCGTTGATCTTAATTTACCTCCAAAGACTGACATCCTTCTTTATGTCCCACTCACTCCTATGCAGCGCTTTTGGTACGAGCGGCTACTCACTCGCGCCGATCAAGGTCTACTTGAGGATCTCTTTCAAGGCGCTCAAAGCAAAGAAGCTGCTGTGCTCAAAGAAGAAAACCAGATGAGCTCTATTTGGCAAGATAAAGGTCTTGAGGAGCTCGAGGCACTTGATAAAGACGGGAAGACTGCGGACTGGGAAGAAAGCAAAGAAATTTTGAAGCAAGCACTTGAGGCCGAGCAACAAGACGAGAACAAGAAGTCGGCTTGGAGGAAGCTCATGAATTTATTGATGCAACTTCGAAAATGCTGCAACCACCCGTATCTTCTTCCCCATGCGGAGCCGAACCCCTACTATATAGGTGATCACATTATTCATGCTTCTGGGAAGTTCATTCTCCTTGACAAGATAGTGAACGAGCTTGTGGTAAATCGGAAAGAAAAAGTACTCATATTTTCAGGCTTCACTCGAATGCTCGACTGCACGGAGGATTTCTTAGTACTTCGTGGTGGCGATGGATCCAAATTCAAGTACGCTCGCCTCGATGGCGGCACTGCTCGTGCACGAAGGAATCTTGGGATTCGTCTTTTCAATCAGCAGGAATCTCAGTATCGTGTTATGCTTGTCTCTACTCGCGCTGGTGGTCTAGGGATCAATTTGACAGCCGCAACGACGTGTATCATGCTTGATCAAGATTGGAATCCACAGATAATGCTCCAAGCAGAGGCTCGTGCTCACCGAATTGGTCAGACGAAGCCTGTTACGGTGTACAAGTTGTGCACACAAGGCACCGTCGAAGAGCAGATGATGGGACGCATTCAGAAGAAACTATATCTGTCAGCCAAAGTTACGGAAAGCATGCGTGATCTGCATACAACGCCGAAAATGAAGAAAGGCCCCGGTGGCCGACTTACATCAACTGCAGACGACGAAATGCCCCAAATGGATACCGGTCAGCTCATGTCTTTGGTCCGGAGAGGCGCGCAGGCTTTGGCTCATCCAGAGCTAGATGTCAACGAGATGCTCAATTGGGATTGGGAAACAATGCTCGAGAAGTGCAAGGATAAGCCCGCGGATAACTTAGTAGCAAAAGATACCAATGGTGGCAAGAGCCAAGCCAGCGAAAACCACATTAAAGATGAAGATGAGAAACAGTGGCTCTCTCAGATGGAGGTAGTTGAGTCAAGAGTTTTTCAGGGCAAGACCTACAAGAAAGCAAGAGACGTCCCTAATTACGGTGATATCTCGCAAGAATGGTCGCGTGAGCAACGACGAATTGGGAAAAACACTACAGTGATGATAGATGGCTTTGCTATCAACAAAGAGAGCTTGCAATGCGCTGATTGGGAGGCTGTGCCTACCTTGGCGGGCAAAGATCCCCGTCTCGCAGAGCCGAAGAGGGAAAAGAAGCCGGAGGTCATCAATCAAGAGGTACGCTTTGCAGCTTCTGTTCAGATGATATTGTGCTGACTGTTCGAAAGCATTGTGCTGTCTGTTGGGACGGAGGCGACCTTGTACTATGTTCTGGATGTCCAAGGTCCTTCCATTACCTCTGCTTAGACAGGGACTTCAAAGCACGGTCGAAAGCTAAGATCGGCTTTAATTGCCCGCAACACCAATGCTTCGACTGTCAACAGAAGACGACAGATGCTGGCGGCATGATCTATCGATGTCGCTGGTGCGAGCGTGGCTTTTGCGAAGACTGTCTCGACTGGGACAAAACCGAGCTTCTGGGAGAGAATCTGAAAGAGTTCGAAGTTTTGGGGTTTCCTGCTGTGACACAAGCATACTATATCAGCTGTCCAAGCTGTACGCAACATCATGAAGAGAATCCCGAAGCCCGTGAATTCTGTCGGCAGCGGGCCATCGAAATCGACGACCGTCACGACGACTTTCTTAGGGCGCAAGAGCTTCAACGCAAGGCTGTTGAGCCTCAGTTGCCGAGTCGTGCGGAATCGCTGACGGATGCAACAACGCTAGAATCTTCAGGCATAATAACTCCTCGCGCTGACATCGCCGAGGTTCATGAAACTTCCACCAAGCGGAAACGGAAAGTAGCACCTGGATCGTTCAAAAGACGCCTACAAAGCGCTCGAAGCGTTTGACGGTTTGATCTTCAGTCGGTCCAGTCCAACGCACCAATTGCCTGATGTATGTGAAATGTTGAGAAAGAGGAATGAATCTGTTTGAGGTAATGTCTGAGGGATGATGGCAAGCAAGGTGGAAGTGTACTAGTATCTAGGCGCTAGCAGGGCGTCATCATTGGCCATGAATTGTAGGATGGAGGTCAAGACTTGACAGGTCGTCAACGCTCTGTTTTCAATTAGCGAACTGCTTTCGAGACGAGGGCAGGTTTCCGATATCCGGCTTGTGCGGTACTTTTGGAACAGACTTCGGCGTTGAAGGGAAGGTGTTGTCCATCTAGATACCCTTTGAATTCTGGACAAATAGCGGTATTACATAGCTTGTCTCTTTGCAGATCTATTAGTCGCGCTGAGGTTTGACATTGTACCCTTTTCACTCTCCATGCTAGAGAACAAGGTCATAATATCAAACAATAGCAGTGTCGTTCCTGCATCGTTTAGTGCCCCTGCCAAGACCGCTTCAACCCAAGGTTATGATACTTGAGCTTACTCAAAAAGTACCTTAGGGTGCACGGCATCTTACTCCATCCATCTTTTCGACCGCTGAGATCGCTAGTTGGCATCCAAGAACTCGTCCGGGATGGCTCCCATCGAAGAACAGGCTCGAGCGGATCAGCTTGCTTCTCAAGCAGTCCAATTCAATGATGCAGGCCGGACTGAGGTCGGTCGATGTCGCGCAAAAAGGCCACAGTCGCTGACTGTCATGGCAGGAGGCCTCCAGAGCACTCAGAGAGGCCATCAGTCTTGCACCTCAGAGTACCAACGTGAAGGAAGCTCTCGATTTGATTCAATCTGATGATGCAGTACACCCTCTACTCTGGCTATGTCGAAAGTTCGTAGACGAAAACAGCGAAGAAGCTGGCAAGGAAGCCGTCAGCTATCTCGCGAGATCGGCCGAGGTCCCGGCAGAAACCGCCAGGGAATGTCTCCAGCATCTACTCACGGATCGAATAAGACCTCATGAACTTCTCGACCGCACTGTCGCAGGTCTTCTCAGAGAGTGTGTGGGTGCCAGGACTTTCCTAGCACAACGGCTTGGCGAATCTGCTACGCTTGTATTCGAGGACTTTTACGGGCTTGGTGACAGCTCAGCCAATTATCTTGCAACAATCGTTCTCGATGCCGCAGCTTGGTCCGTTGAAACAGCTCGAGAGACTGCCGAGAGAGATGTGTTTCAACTCTTCCTGGCAAAGCTTCTGGAAGTCGGGCATGACCATGACGGCAAAGCGTTGAAAGGCATTGCTAGGCTTCTAGCGGCTGACGCCGAAAAATTGCACTCTCTAATAGATGAGGAGACCTTTGATGCAGTCTTGTCGTCCCTAGATAATCGACTACCCGTCGAGGTTCGAAGTCAAGCAACTATGGCCACTGCGAAGTACCTTGAGGCATCCCAGACCGATGGCCAGAAGCTTCTATTAAGATTCATACAAATCCGATTTGCACGCCAAAAGAATGAGGATCTTGTTCTGGCCTTTTCTGCTGCCGCCGCCGTCTTTCCCTTAGTCCCTTCCATTGCTTCATCGTTCTTCCTCACTGAAGGCTTCGTGCCATCCCTAGCACCTCTGTTACAAAAGAAAAACAAATCGGACAGGGTCGAGCAAGCTGCTCTCGAAATGCTCAGTGCTGCGTGTCTCGACACTGCTTGTCGGCAAGCATTACAGACGCATTTCATGCAGTGGCTTCAGGGAGTTATCAAGCATGGCAGTGAAAGAAACGCCGGACTTGCTGCTGTCATACTTGCGAAATTGCAAGCTCCTAACCAATCGGCAGGGAATGAGGGAAAGGTCGGGCAGCAGGATGAGAATCTCGTCGAGAAGCTCAAACAAATGGCGCTGGATCCAAGCTTGATAAGTCAGGACGCCTCAATCGAAGGCTTAGCATATTCTTCGTCGCAACCAGAGGTCAAAGAACAGCTTATAAAGGATACTAAGTTTCTGGAGGCGCTCATCCAGAGACTTCGAACCAACAACGAAGCCAGCAAGAAGTCAACCCAAAACTCTACAGTTACCTTCGGAATTCTCACCATTTTTGACAATCTGACACGGTATCTCCCTACCATGTCAGAAGAGCAGAAGAAAATGGCGCAGTTGAAGGCCTACGCCAATGCCTCCCCTTCTGTGACCCAAGAATCTGTCCATAACTCGGAAGCAGCTGTCACAACACGTTGCGCAATCATAACCGCTTCAACATCCCTAGTCTTGGTCCTTGTCCGCTCCCACAAAACCTTCTCCGCAGCCTCAACCTGGCTCATGCTATCTATCCTCCTCTCCCTCTCTCGCCACCCCAAGAACAGAGGGAGATTTGCCCAGCAAGGCGCCGCCAAACTCCTCCTGCAAATCTACACCTCCATCGCGGGCAACACATCGCAGGACCATCTATGCCGCCACACCGCCTCTCACGCGCTAGCCCGTACCCTCATCTCCATCGATCCAGCCCTCGTCTTCCCTCCTTCCGGCTCCCCACCCCTATCATCCACCATCCGCCCACTCTTAACGCTCCTTGCGCCGCCTCCGGAGACGCTCAACACTGGTATGTCCTCCGCTCCGCGCGACCTCCTCCCAACATTCGAGGCCCTCCTCGCCCTCACAAATCTAGCTTCAACGCCCGACACGCAAACTGCAGAGCAAATCATCCGCCTCATCACCCCTCAGATCGAGGACTTAGTGCTGAGCAATCATTCCATGATTGCCCGCGCCGCGACAGAGCTCTGTTGCAACCTCACGGCTTCACAAGCTGGGGCCGAGCTTTTCGCGCTTCCAACACCAGACGCAAGGCGACGGATCCATATCCTCCTCGCGCTGGCAGACTCGGAGGACATAGCCACTCGAAGCGCGGCTGGAGGCGCTATAGCGTCCGTTGTGACCGCGGAAGGGGGCGTGAAGAATGTACTAGATAGAGAAGGCGGTGTGGAGAGGCTGCTAGCTTTGGTGGAGGATGAGGATGAGGGGTGTGTGCATAGGGGCCTGGTGGCGGTGGGCTGTGTTGCTAGTGTGGAAGCTGGGAGAGAGAGGTTGCTGCGTGCTGGAGGGATGGAGCGGGTGAGGCGAGTAGTGCAGCGGATAAGTGAGGATCAGGCGCGGGCCGTCGGGGAGCAGGTGCTGGAGCTACTGCGATCGAAAGATGAAGGGGGAGTGGATTGAAAAGAAAGCGAGAGCTGGCACGGAGTATGGTACGGAGGACACCATGTGGACTGTTTCAAAAGGGGGATAACAAGAATGGTTGAATGTAGCGTTCATGGTTATATGCTTGCGATTGTACGAGTATAAAATAAAGATTATGGAAGGTAGAGATAGGGTTCGAAAAGACTTAGGAAATGGTCTGATTCTGTCAGAGGTGTTCAGTTCGAGCGGCTTTGAAAACACATGCTGGGATTGTGCTTTTGACATTATTGTGTGGTATGGCCTTTAAACTTGAAAAATCCCATCTCTGCGATTCTAGTTCGATCTGAGGTCGACGCTATCTTGAAAGTGTTGCAAATAGCCCGCTTCGACATAAGAGATATTGACTGGACCTTGCAGAGCATTGCGCGGAGACCCAAACGGCAGTTCCCCTAATTCAAGCATTTTCGATTGTCGGACAAATCTCGGACGATCGCCTACGCACGAGACTCATGCAATATCAGCAAGATAGCAATTGCGCCCGAACTTTTGGACTGACGATTGAATAAGAAGGTGACTTCGCGGTTTGAAGTAATATCTCTCCGCACTTTCAATATCTCCCCCTCCCACCTCTAGAACCCCGTGCGACCGGCCTGATGTCGAGCGCAAAATCAATCTTTAAGCATCAAAAATCCTTGTGATGCCGTAATATGCGTTGTAACGTCAGTATCTTTCGGGATGACTCCGAGAAACGCCTCTATAACGCCCGGGGGAGATATCATACGAGCGAGATGCGTTAGGTGAGGTGGAAACGGAATTTCCACGAGGTGTCAAAAAGGGAAAGCGACATGCTCTTCCAAACTGCGTGTCTGCGACTTCATCTTGTTGGGATGCTTTGATTCCGACGGGCTGTTCGAGACTTCATATTAGACTGCATGGATGGCGATACGTTGCAATCGAGATAGCAGAATTAGGAGCCGGTATCTGATCGGCTTCGACTTGAGATCAGTAGATGTTTGTAGAGTGAATATTAGTTGCCGATTTATCGGCCTCTTACGGACTCAAATCCTGATTTGTTTAGCATGTCTGCTTTAGTTACTGGGAGGGTGAGAGCTTACCGTAGATTGGACGGCCAAGCTGGAGTGAAGAACTTATATTAGCCTTTAGTTCTGTAAACAATGCAGCTCCGAGACAAATTTTGATCAAGAGATGTTTCCAGATTGATAGCATCAGTATCTGAAAGAGAAACTTACTCGTTTCAGTGCAAATATTACCTTTACTGGGGTTAGCATTGGCACATCGATAAGCGTTGCCTCAGAGAACTCACGTCAGAGACCGTGACAGCTGCGGAAACGATTGTGACATTAGTAAAGTTCGACAGTCATTGAGACGGCAAACATTGATAAAAGCGTACTTTTTCTCCCCGAATGTTCCAAAACCACGATGCAATCTCTCAGAATCTTAGATTTCGGTTAGTCTTCGCGCCACGAGCAGAGTCTTCGAATAAATGGCTTACGGTATTCAGACGGTCGGTCATCGCCTTTCTAACGTCATCGTATATCGTGCCAGATATCCGCTTCACCCCTCCACGGCGAGCGAGCCGTCTGTTGGAAGAACTTAGCGTCCAGTTTCGGCATGGTAAGAAGTCTCGTTGAAGGCATACCGTATGTCTCCTTTCGCTGCACGGGAGTTATCAAGTCAGCAGTGTGACCGACTGACCTGATTGATCAATTGAGTA
Organism: Physcia stellaris; assembly: GCA_018902385.1. Classification (NCBI taxonomy): domain Eukaryota; kingdom Fungi; phylum Ascomycota; class Lecanoromycetes; order Caliciales; family Physciaceae; genus Physcia; species Physcia stellaris. The sequence continues at coordinate 403,418 of JABSSW010000022.1, read as the reverse complement.
CTTACTGACTCCTCGTATCGAATCCCGTATTATTTTTCTAGACGGCGACAATTATGTCAGCCTCATTCTGTGATGAACCTGACATACCAGCTAGAAAGACTTGGATGATAGAGAATCACGCCAATTAAGGATCATTGCCTTCATCAGCGAGCCCCATGAAGCTTTTCCCAAAGTACGTTGAATATGTCTTGGGTCAAACAGCCTACCTATGCCTTTTCATTCCTGATTTACCTAGTCCTTTACCTCCACTCCCTACTTTGCCCCCACTGCCTGCTTTCCCTCCAAAGCCCATGAATGTTGAGCCCGGTGGCGGTCGCCTTGACGCCCCGGAGCTGGCGGGCACTGCGTTGCCCCGCGAAGAACTCGAGGGTTGCGACCGAGTTGGGGCTGAAGACCCGGGCTGCACTCCCCACGACGGGAAGATTTTCTTCATCTCGAAGTCGAAAAATGGGGAGAGGATTGAGCTAGGGGTTTCGGGTGACTGGAATAATAAAAGGAGGATGGTGGGGATGCGGTCGTGCTTGGTGGATGTTCGATGTTGACGAAGTGAGAGTTTGTGTTTACCATGGCGAAGATTAGGGTCCAAGTGGGTTGCTTCTATACTGCAGACGTTTTGTAATTTCAATACGTCTAGCTCGGCGCGGATAATATAGCCAAGACTCGTCAAGCCACTGATCCATATTAGGGTTATCAGGACTCAAATACAGCGATTCTATGTGATGTAATACGTTCAATGTGTGTACTCGAAATCAAAAGTATGTTGACGATTTCGACATGTGATAAAGCACATCGTGTCAAAATTATAAACACGCATAAAGAGAAAATCAAATTTCGAACATAAAACGCGTCGTGTTGTGATTGTTGTGAACGCGACACAGCAAACATTCGGAAATTATCATGCAAGCCACGCAAGAGAGGGTGGCTTTGCGTGCTTGGCTGTAATAGCCGCGGTCAGCTAGACGTATTGGAAATTGAAAACGTCTGAAGTATAGAAGCATCCTAGAAGTGGGGTTCGTGTCTCGTTGACACGTGATGTGGGGGGACATTGTAAAGCTAGGGTTACTACTCCGTACTACCGCCACACTTGAACTTCGCCTTTTGGGCGTTTGCTCTAATCTACTTTACTTTACACTGCTTTTTGAGACGAACGTCATGCACAGGTAATCTCCAAGAGACTAATGTTTCTGGATTGTTTGTATCGCCTTCAAGACGAGGCAACCACATGCTATACTAGCAGACCGTAGAACTCGTGAGACCCTAGTTTGACCTTTTGTGCAAGAAGAGAAATTCAATACATGCAAATGACATGTGCAAGCCCAGCCAGCTGACTGCATCACCAATAAGAAGAGAAAGGTGTTCAGCTGAGATAAGTGACCGCTGAGCCCAAGGTAGCTAACGACGGAAATGGGGATGTCCAAGGTGTTGCTTATGGACTCTCTTGGCCTTCGATGTGCCGTGGCAATCACCGAACGCAGACCGACAGCCTGCCCCGCAATAATCGTTGTTGGTTCCACAATAGCCATGGCTTGAGCAGCAGTATCCGGTTGCACATTGCAAATTACCGTTCTCCTCACCACAGAACTCAGTGGAACCTCCCTTGACGCTTCCCTTTTTAGGAGCGGTATATGGCTCTGGCGATGATTGAGGGGAAGCGTTGGACGAAACGGATGATGAGTCGGACGAACCAGAGGACGACCCTTGGGATTGCCCCGTCACGCCAGAACTTGTAAGACTGGGCTGATCGGCAGGTATGTACTGGGACGCGGAAGGTGGACCGTTGAAGTTGCCGCCTTTGCAAGCAGTCTCAACGCTCTTGCAGTAGTTCTCCCAATTGTGACAATTCTTACTGCCAGTTGGTCCAGCAGAGTCGTAGCAGACCTTGGCTTGATCCCAGCAATTTTGTGAGGTTTTCCAGCAGCTACCTTCGTCGGAGCAGCTGGGAAGAGTAACGCCACACCAGTTGGCGTTCTGGATGATACAGTTGGCTGGCCTGAGTCCGATAGTCTGCTTGGTCTGAATGGTACGAACATCGACAGTGCGCTTGGCCGAAGTGCCAGTGTATGTTGGCGGTCCAAATTGAGGGAACGGAAGCTTCATCGGTGTGGCCCAGATATTGAAGGTCATGGCCGGATCGCTCATGTGCACGTAGCCCGGGATAGAGACAGTGTTCTTTGGAGCTGCGTTGCCAGATGATGTGAGAAACACCTGAGCGCAGCCGACATAGAATTGAGGATCAGCGGGCGACTTGTCGGCTTGGTGAAGTGCCAGAAGTTCAGGGCGGACGAGATAGTAGCCCCCAGCAAGATCTTTAGGGATGTTGACGGAGAGGTGGCCATTGTTAGGAATGAGTTTCTCTGTACACCATTTGCCGGCGCTGCTATCGTAGTCCTCTTCAAAAATCTTGAACCAACCGTCACCAACGGCCTGATCGGTGATGGCATTGTCAACTTTCTTCATGTACACGGAACAGGGTCCCTTGTGGCTTATGTCGATGGCACCTGGCTGGCTTCCATCTGGCCTATGGGGATTACAGAGTCAGCACCGTTCAAGCAGGGTTTGATTTGAGAACTTACCAGTCACGGAACTCGAATGTGAGCTTGGACCCAGCGTTTGCACCGCAAACACGAGATACACCATTCTTGCCGTTGACACCACAGGCCATGTCTTCGCTAGTAACGGCACCAATAGGACGAATGGGAAAAGTGGCTTCCTGGATATTGTTACTCATTCTAACGCAGGTTCCAAGCCCTTGCGGCGCGTCGTCAACAAAGAAGTTCGTGAAGAGTGTGTGGCCCTTGACCGTCGTAGCGGCAGCTACAGCCAACCACACGCTATACATGGTGGTGAAATGCATGGTAGGTCTTCTGAAGTGGGTTTGGTAGGTAATCGACAAGAGCTCGTTCTACGAGTGTACTTATGAAAGATGGAGTATCGAAAGAAGAGAATGAATGTAATGAGACCACAGATCTCGGAGCTTGAGGGACTTGTCGAAGCTTAAGATAAAGTCGAGAGTGGGGTATTTTTGTTTTGGTGTTGATATCGTAAATAGTCAACGAAGCTCGGTGGTATCTAGCAGCAGCAGTAGTGGGAAAGCTCGGCAGCAAAGTGACAAGGAACGTGAATATCCTTCAAGGATAACCAAAGGAATGTGATGGCAGAAAGCCTGAATGCCTAAAGAGGGTGTGAATGCTTCACAAGTACAAAGGTAAAGCAAGGAATCGATCGATGAGGAAAAAGGGAAAAGGTTTCAATTTAGGGAGTTACAAAAGACGAGAAACATCAGCCGGCCCCTGGCTTGCGTCGTGCTGCGGCGCGCCGGCGACCAACCTGTTCCTGAAACTCCAGGCAAGCTAAGGTGTTCTGGGGCAGGGATATTCCCATGGTCAATGATCATTAGTATTACTCTGACCAGAGCGGCATTCGCTCGCATCAGTAAGGATGAGAAGGGCACGGGCATCTCGTCCTCCAGTAGTCGCACATTTGCATTTCACAACGAATACTTGCAGGTGCCAGGTGAGGGGTATTTCACATCAGAGATTGATTCTACGCCAATCAATGGCATCTGTAGCAAGTGGTGATGTCTCCAGCGGCGTTTCGAAACGTCTAATGAGCGCCAGAGGAAGGGATGAGGTTGGTTTTAGTTGACCAATTTGCCCCTGTTTCTCGCTTAATTTACCTCATCCGCCTCTGTATTCTGCCTCCACGCTTCGTAGTAGTAGCTTCGATATCGATGAACAGAATAGCATCAACTTAATCCAGTACTAACAGCCTTTTCGCTCAAGCTGGAAATTGATTTGGCCGTTCAGTACCATCTTCTGACTCACGCTTTGTTCTCTTCTTCAATGACAGAAGTCGCCTCCTCGGTTGGTTTCTTTCCTTTCCTGTACACTCGTTCATCCGCAGGATCAAACCCACCATGGCCCCACGTAGCCCACTCCGGTGTTGGAGGCCCCATGTAATCCTCCGGTGTGAATTCCTCCCCAGAATCGAGGCATCTAAAAAATTGCCCATAATCAATGAGTGTGTGCCATTTCCCATCAATCAGGAATCGCTTCGATGCAAGCAGTATGCAGCAACTGTGGGCATGCTCTGCAGCAATGCCGTAGTCTAGACCTCTGCGTTCTAGAGCAGCATTCATTGCCTCCACGAACGTTTGGACCTCTTCGTAGAACGGTACGTTCTGCATCGTAAGGCCCGCGCCGGCCGAAGACGAAGTCCCGCAGTACGTAACGCCTTTCACTTCGACGAAGCAAGGGAGCCCTCTTGCAACGAGGTTGGCGTAGCCTTCTGCTTCATCCTGAATATTGAACCCTTTGACTAACGTAAGTCGGTACACCGTTCGCATGCGAAACCTCTTTTCTCGGATTATGTCAAGGCATCTTAGAAAGCGTTCCCAGAAATCTCGGTGCAGCGGCCTATCCACTTTTCGCAAACTCTCCCGATTGCTAGCGTCAATACTGACATACAATTGCGTGACCACCTTCAAAGCCTCTAACTGCTCAGGGTGCTGCGCATTGCACACAAGAAAGCTGCTTATCTGGTCTGCATGGAGTAAACGCACAAATTCATTGATATGAGGGTAGAAGATTGGCTCGCCGACTAGACTGAGTGCACAATGTCGAATAGTCATGGCCTCTTGAAAACGCTCGGCTCGGACTCCAGGCACACCTCTCATCATCTTGATTTTCTTTAGGTGAGCTTCTTTTGCGCCGGAAAAGATCATTTCCGGAGGATCAACTTGCCAACGCCACGTCGTGCCAACTGGATTGGTTCCATGTCGCCAGCAGAAGACACATTTATTCGAACATGACAGTGAAGGTGTGGTCTCCATACAGAGGTGGGATTTGATGCCATAGAAGCTATATTTATAACACGAGCCTCTTCCGCGGAGGGCAGATTTCGTCCATCGACAGATCTTAACACCCGAATGGCTTCCTATGATTGCATATCCTTGTTTCGTAAGGGCGGTGTAGGTAGGTGAGGAAATAGGCACCATCTGCTTGAGTGGCTGCGGAGTGCTTAAGGCAGACTTGGCTGAAGTAAAGTCCACAGGTATGGGTGTAGTCAATTTAGTTCCAGAGGCTCCAGAAGCGGCTCTGTTTCCAATATCTTCCAAATCGCCTAGGCTTGTTGAGATCGGAGGCTTTCTTTTTTTAGATTTCCCAGGTAATTCCTCTTTCATTTCTTCCCCTTCCTCATCACTCTCGAGGGGATCGCCGCTGCCTAGAACGCCGTCACCAAGACTCCCAGTACTTGCGATCTCAGCAATAGCCTTTTCCACACCATGCCTCCATTCTTCGAGGCGCAACTGCGCGTGGGACTTTACATCACCTACCCCGAGAGGGAACGCCCTCTTTTGGCTGTCAATTTAGCCATCCATTTATCGGTCTCTACTGCTTGAGAGCAGAATCCCTCGCTTTCCGTCTTCCATCCCTGCTTGTCCCCAAACCCAAATACTGAATATCCAGCAAGATCTGACAGTGGGGCAGTGTCAACGCGGAAATCATGGTGAGTCTCCTTCAGATGATCAAGAAAGTTGTTTAGGGACGTATCAATATTGTAGGTGGGTATAAGGAGAAGGTAGAAGTATTGAAGGCCCTTAGCAGGCGCTGACGGTTTTGGAGGGGTGACGAAATAATCATCGTAGTCAATGTACGAAAGATCATGTATTTCTGGCTCTAGAACATCTGAAGATTGTCTATGAAGAGATTGCCGTAGCTCATCCGTCAATGCCCTTGCGTACCCCTCAGTACTCCCAGTCAAAGATGAAAAAAAGACCACAGGTAATATTTTCCTATCCACTGTTTGGGAGCCAGAAACCTTGGATACTTTTGTCCCTGTCACTCTTCTGGGTAGTTTCTTCAGTGCAGGGGCTTCGACGGGTTGTAGGCGATCTCCATCGACTAGGGGAGTCCGATCGGTTTCCTTTATGATTTTTCGGGAAGTAAGGTCTGAAGACCGGTCATTATCATCCTTTTGCCAATATTTCTTCCCCGAAAACAGGACTGGACTTCCTACAGGTGGAGTACGCGATGCTTTGGCTCTTTGAGCACTCCGGTATTGGGCAAAACGGATACTCAGAACAAGGCCCAGGAGTGCTAGTTGTGCGAGCAGAAAGGGCACCCGGTAGTCTTGCCAGGTAGACATGATCCCTATTCAATGGATGGTTAGCAGATGCTGGGATCGGTGGCACTGCAAATAGGTACCTTCGAAAGTCATCTTTGTAGCTGGGGATTTTATTGATAGAGGAGGTTGAAGGGAGGAAATCTGGCGATTGAAAGAAAGGCGAGGCGGGGTCATGGGACCCTGAGAAAGTCTTGGCATCATTTTCGTGTTGCCTCACGTTTCCTCGCGCGCTGACTGTTTACGTTGCCTAAATGGTAGGTCAGGACAATTGAATACCTACCCAGTTCCCAGAATTGCGTTATGTGGAAATCTCACTATGGTTTGTCATAGTTCTTGAGGTGAGACAGCATGCGTCAACTATCGGAGCATTGTGAGCTCCTCTCCGCTCCCAGCTACCTGAACTTTGGAGCCTCCATGTAAGCGTTCGCCTTGGTATCCTTGCCAAAGGAGAGTCTTGACTGCTCCAGCTCACATGGCCCTCCAGCTTCATCCTCCTTGGCATCCTTATCTCCTACCTTCCACAACACTACCGTATTATCGCTCGTCGTTCGTCCGAAGGCATCTCGCCTTACTTTGTCCTCCTAGGGACAACTTCTGGAACATGTGCCTTTGCCAATATCCTCACACTACCAGCGAGTCGCGCAGACTTAGCTTGTTGTCGAGAAGTCAGCGGCTTTGAGTGCTTTGCCGGCTTGCTGGGGATCGCCCAAGTCGGAGTACAGTGGTGTTGTTTCTGCCTGATGTCAGCTTTTCCCGCCTCTTGCTTCTTTACACCCCTGAAGTACTGATGAAATCCTACACTGCAGCCTCCTCCTCTTCCTCCTCTTCTTCCCTCGCGCCTCTCCACACTCCCCACTCTCGTCGACTGCCCCATCGTACCGTCTTGCCGTTCTAATTACTCTGATTTGTATGATACATCTTTTCTCCACAGTCTTGGTCTGTGTGTGCGTCTTGTATCTGGCTTCTAGCTATCTCTATACCTTAGCCGCCGCCTTGGGTATCATCGGAACTGTTCTCGCAACCATACAGTTCCTTCCGCAAATCTACACCACATGGCGGCTACAGAAAGTAGGGAGCTTGAGCATCCCCATGATGTGTATACAAACGCCCGGAAGCTTTGTTTGGGTGGCGAGCTTGGCGGGGAGACTAGGGTGGGAAGGATGGAGCACGTGGGGAATATACCTCGTGACAGGGTGTCTGCAAGGATTTCTATTGGCAATGGGCATTTCATTTGAAATAAGAGAGAGAAGAAAGAGGAAGGAGTTAGGGACGACGGTGGATGGAACAACGAATGGTCATGCTGAAAGTCAAGAGCAGGTCGACGAAAGAACGACTTTACTGGGCAGCGAGCAGCGAGCTACTGGATGAACTTGTCACGGTTACGTGATATACTCGGATCTAGCGTCGACGCGTATATACTGATACCCCTAAACCATCCCCCTAATAATCGCCTGAGAAGTATAAAAATGGAATCAGAAAATCCACACCAAAAGTGGGCGGCAGGAGGAGGAACCAACCTGTATGAAGACTGGAGAACGTACCCGCCGTGCGGACATCGATGGTGAGGTCAATCAGTGAGTCTCTGTCCGTCTTGTTCAACGCTTTTCATTTTGAGTAACGGATCCGACAAGAGTCTTCCTCGCTCTATGACTTCGGGACATTCTATATCCTTGGCGCTGCTCCAAATAATTGTCAGAATCGGCCAGAAAAAAGTAGCATCCATATCAAGCCGCCAAGTGCGCTCTCGCGAAGCTTGCCTGGACTGCTAGACTATTCCTACGTGTTACTTTGATGATCATAGAAGGAGCTCGCGAGTAGAAAACAAATTGAGTATACTATTTTCTCAAAAAAGCATGAGATACAGGATTGAAATGGCGTGTCAAGCACCATAGTTACACAAAAGAAGGGTCGAATGGCCTCAAATTGGCAAGCATGATTGTGGATCCTGGGAAACGAATGCAGAGCCAGGTTCACCGTGAGATGGGCATGAAAATGAGTTCAAAAAAGCTGGAATCTTACTGCACATCTAAGATCTTAATCTTACGAGAAATGGCAACGTTCAGCCCGTGAGCAGATACTGATGCAACAGCGCGTACTTTTGAGGGGACCGGCCTCACTCATACAAAGCCACGGCCTCTGATGGAGGCTCAATGGGGCTGACCATGGAATGCCGTAGGGAATTCTTTGTCTCGTGGATAACTGCTAGGGTGGTATTCCTTCGAAGAGCTGTGGTCGCTGACTTCACCCTTTTCTCAGACCTTTCGCAGTTAATGCTGACCGATAATTGATCACTAATCCTACAACAGGACGACTATGACTGAGGGAATGGGGATGACGATGTCGATAGCGTAAGCTAAAGAGTGGAGGAGAAAAGGTATGAGACTCTTGAGACCGGTTTCTCCACGTCATACATCTGCCCGACCAATGCAAGATGGATACTGTACTTATGCTCCACGAGCTGTAGTAGCACCTTAGAAAGACCTACGCTATCTCTCGTCCGAACGCCAGCAGCGAGCATGCACCCATTCGAGTCTGACCAACGCTACGGAGCCAACAAGCAGTCTGATCATAGAGTAATTGGCCTGGCGGTCCTCGACAGAAGGCGACTCGGCTCTCTCGAAACTCGAGTCGGTGCGTACGATGATGTTCTACTTAGTCAAGGGAGTCAAAGCTCGAGATCATGGTGCCATCAGACGCTGGGATGCAGACCGTCCGCGAGCGGTGAGACGGCGTGTTAACAGCGGAAAGCAGGTGAAGAATCAGCACTAGGTCCTTCAAGGGTGTATTTGGAGAGCCGAGCCACTGATAGCGTATTTGTATGTTGTCGGATGATAAAATGGGTGATGATGCCACTCATGGACCAGATCACGCAACAGCTGGAGTTCAATGGCGAGCTGGCACGCTAGTATCTCACAAGCGGTACGCTTAACCTAGTCCGGTAGCGAGTAAAGTATGGAACCCAAGTGAAACCCTGTCGTGTAAGGTAACGACCGTTCAACGTCTCTGCTGTCCAGTCTGCGCAGAGCCGCCACCGAGAGCCATCAGGAACCGGCCGGATAACCTGCACTGTGTTGTGCAGGCCGCCATCATCGCTCTCGATTGACGCAAGATGTCGGACCACTTACCGTGGAATGACCGCCTCCCTTGCCGCAGGTACCTCGGAACCTAAATCGGGTGTCATCGATGCTTTCCGGGCATCCAGCGCGTGTTTGACTGCCATGGATGGCCTATTGCGGTGGGGAAAAAGGTATCCAAAGCTAAGTATCCAGCATGACATGGCTCGGACCTTGTCGCTTTGTAACGCTGACGTGCTTTGCTATGCGATATACGTGATTATATTAGTTACCAATCGACCTTTATTGCATCTTTCTCTTGTCATCAGTCATCTCCGTATCTCACCAAGAATATTTGATCAATTGGTATCCAGATATCCAACCATTTCCAGTATTTGGCAATAAGACGTAGACTCCCATTCTCTCTTCACTTCCATTGAAGCATTCTATGATCAAGGCATTATGGCTCCAGCGCTGATTGAGAGTACTACTCTGCCAGCTTCTTTTGGCGGGAAGTCGAGTGGTGGCAAATTTTTATCCAAACCTGCCGGCACGATCAACAGTACCCAATACGTACCCGGACGCACCAATGTGGAAGACCATGGCTTCTACAAGTACGAAGATCTACGCCCATGCTTTCCGGACCTCCACTGGGAGCCATTGACGGAGGTGCCGTACCACGACCGAGGCATCCATGGTCATCCTCAATTCCGCAACCTCCTCGCCGGGGCTGCCGATGTTTTTGATTATAATCCCAAGATTGGCACTGAGATCCGTGGGGTCAATCTCGCCAAGCTCACAGATGCCCAAAAGGACGATTTAGCTCGGTTGATCTCCATCAGAGGGGTTGTGTTCTTCCGGGATCAGACAGACTTCGACATTGACTCCCAGCGAGAGCTTGGACAATACTTTGGAAAGCTACACAAACATGCCACTACTTCAGTTCCCCGCCGCCCTGGCTTAGAGGACGTCCATGTTGTCTATACTGACGAAAGCTCGAAAGATCAAAGGGCTAAATTTACTCCAACCTTTCTATGGCATTCTGACGTATGATGCCGCTTACCTGGAATCGAGCAAAGCTAACACTGTAATCTAGGTGACTTACGAGCTTCAACCGCCGAGCTATACATCACTCAAGGTCCTTACAGGGCCTCCTCGCGGAGGTGGCGGTGATACTCTTTGGGCCTCTCAATACGCCGTGTACGACGCTCTTTCGGTGCCTATGCAGAAGTATTTGGGTGTGTAGATTTCTGAATCTTTTCTCCGTATTTCGCACAGCTGTCGTATTCATAAGTCATGCATCATGAGCGAGCAAAGAAATTGGATCCCGACATGATTCCTGTGGTTGGATGAAGAGCGTTCAAGTAAAGTTAAGCTGACGCTGGAATCTCTACAGAAAGTCTGACCGCTCTGCATTCGGCCAACATCCAGGCCGAGGGCTCGCGGGCTCTTGGCCGTCCTGTTCGACGGGATCCCGTCATTACCGAGCACCCTCTTGTTCGAACCCACCCAGTAACTGGCTGGAAGTCGGTTTTCTTCAATCCAGGATTCGTCACCGAAATCGTCGGCGTTCCTAAAGCTGAGAGCAACGCGATTATCAACTACCTCAACGAAGTTGTCTCCACGACGCAGGAGCTACATGTTCGTTTCCAATGGCAGAAGGATGACGTAGCTTTTTGGGACAATCGTATCTGCGTAAGCCCGTTTTCTTTAAGCTACCTCTAGCAGCGCACTAATAGGAATGTAGAACCATTCCGCGTCCTACGGCTTTGCACCTCATCGTCGCCATGCAGTTCGGGTCGCTTCCCAAGCCGAGCGTCCAGTCTTTGACCCCATGGGCAAGTCGCAGGAAGATGATTACAGTTCTCAGTATGGCTTACCGAAAGTGAACAAAGACGGATCAGGCACGTCCAATTACAACGATTGAGGTCGTCAAGCCAGGAATGCTGGGCGAGATCACAAAGTTAAGGATTGCAGGCCTTTCTTTGCTTCAGCTAGTTTTCTGTCCTCGGCCTTCAAGCATTCAATGCGATTTAGCGAGCGTGCATTGATACATCAATACTTTGACCAATGTAAAATTAGATAGATTTCGGAAGCGACGTGGATAGGAGCAAAATATATCTCCCAGCTTCCAAACCCAGGCTGAGTCCTTCTCAAGCGACTGATGTGCTTTAGAGGTTGGTAAGGTAATCAGATGGAGATTGGGGAACCCTAAACAGACCCCATCCGATCTGGCCTTTCTGGCTTTTCCGTTCGCATCCTGTCTTGCAATTCCCACCAAGTATCGCCTCTGAGATACCAAACGCTCCACGCAATATCAATATGCCGCATATGACTGATCCCTCCTTGACCGACTACGCCCGGTTCTATGGTTTGACAACCAACCACCTCGAAGTCGACCCATTAGCCGGGCTACTGATCTCTGAGAGTGCACATATAGACTTGGAAGATGGACCTAACCTCGTCAAATTCGACGAGGCAAAAGCTGAGGTACCTAAGGAAAAGCTGTACGTTGGTAGAGATGAAGCTTTGCTACTCGGATCACTTACCGAAAGCTTGGAGCACAACTCATTCGAAGGGGTAGAGTTGGACCCTCACCGGATCAGAAATATCAAGCAGGAGTTGCCAATGCTAAGAACCGATCATGAGACAGATATGCGGGAGTTTGCGCCACCACTAGTGCCAGACCTGGCAAACGAGCATTTACCGCTGGAGATGCTTGATGAGGAAGCTGATGAAGGCCTGAGCTGGCCTTCAGAATATGCCGCTCTACCAGACAAATATTTCGACACATGCAGGGCTGAGAAGCTCGAACTTTCCCTTACCTTGTTGGACTACATGCGAGACCTAATGAGCTGTGACCAGATCGCGGTAGACCATTCTTCGTTCGAAGTGGAGGAAATACCAAGGACAAAGGTGCAAGTCACCCGTCACAGCTGTGCCCTCGTACAAAACACTGACTCCAATCACCAGAAACTAGCCGTGGAGCCTATGACGCCGCCGATGCTGCCATTTTCACCAACGGTGTTACCGTATGAGCCATCGTCTGACACTGGACACCTTGAACTTCTGTCTGAGCCCATTAGCCCAACATTGCAGGAACTAAAGGAGCTTGAGCGAGGTATTCTTGGAAAGGATTCACTTGAGAAGAGCAAGATCACACACCACCTAGACTCCCAGGAAACAAATCCAATGCTCTTCGACTTAGAAAGTCTCGGTGAATTGTATAGCCCACTCAAAGGGGTTCACGAAAGTCCTCCATCACCACAAATTCGAAAGACTCCGCTCGCAGATCTCAAAGTCGAAGTACCACTGACACCACCGCAGTCTGAAAAGCCTGCACCTTGGCAAAGACCTCATACCAGCGTCCAGGAAGCTATGCGCCAGGTTATGCCGAGTTTACCGTCACCTATAGCCAGGCCGGAAGATATTTCGTCGGAAGACATCGACGCTTTCTTTGAAGAGAACATCGCAACGATCGCCGTCAAAGCCGAGAGGAGCATCGAACAGGAACAGCTTCAAGAAGTGGACACCACACATAGGGTCCCGGTCCCAGTGATGGACTTTTCGATACCTCTGGCGCCTTGGAAGGCCCCATCTATGCATCTCAGGACAAATAATCAGTCGGAAAATACCAAAGAGAGGTTATTGGAGATGAAGAAAACACACTTCTCCAAACATTATTGGCCGGGTGTGGGAGAGACGGAGAGATCCCTCCAGTGGATGCCATTCCCTGCAGCTCTCGGCCGCGTCGAGACCTATGAAAGCATTGGTGATGATAATCTTACGGAAGACTACCTTAGTATACCAGAGCGCGTGGATAGCAGTACCCTCACCTGGAAGCCAGAAGGGCTTCGCTTGCTCGATGAGATCGGTGACTCGGACGAAGAAGAGCTAAAAGATGGAATCTTCCCAGAGGCTAAAGACATTGAGTCTCTTGTTAAAAAGAGGAAAGTGATGCTGGACCATGAAAACCATGAATGTGCCGAGGAAGACGGAGATCAATCTCCCTGGCTGGCAACTACGAAACTAAATCCAGTAAACCATGAAGCATTCCGAAAGGTTCCAAAGCTCTCCCCTCGTATGGCTTCCAGGTCCGGACAAGCTAAACACACCCAGAGAACACCAAGCGAGAGAGCAGAAGTACTGGAGAAGCCTTTCTCGGCATTGACATCGTTGGAGACCTTCATGAGCTTACGCGACAAGGGTGCAACAAATTCGAAGCTTACGGCAGAGCACCATTTCCCGAAGCAGGGGCAACACGCTAAAGCAAAAGACGTGGTGCCCAAAGGTCAAAACCTGGCACCATCAGCAACGGAATCATCGCATCCAAAGCCTCTTCGCTTGCCACACGCAGCTCCACAATTTACAGCGCCACCGTATCCCTGCCCAATCGTAGTCTCGACTTCGTTTCTTCGAGATCGGAACCTGTTTCGCCATATACAGCGGCTCCTTCCATTAGCAGAATTCGTCGAACGCGATTTCATACTACGTGCAGCGCCAAGGCAGAATACCCCCAAAACCGTCACCTTGCACTCTTCAGGCACCGAGTCGACGGCTGACGAAGCTGACATGATCCTCTCACCAAGCACAGGCCTAATCATCACAACGCTGCAAAAAATCAAACAGCGGTCCCTGCCCGGGCAAGCCACAAGATCAGCTCTCCATGAAAAGGTTGCACAAACAGCACCACGATACGAGCGTCTAATCATCCTGATACGCAACAACTGCGCTGGTAATCCCGGATTCGGGCAACCAGAAGCCTCTACCGACTCCCCCTCCCTCGACTCAAACGACTGCGAGGCCTTGGTTGAATTCACGGCCTTCTGCACCGCCCATCTAGAGGAAACACAAATCATACTCACGGACAGCGACACAGAGCATCTCGCGCAATGGATCGCCAGCCTGGTGGCAAAACATTGTACCCAGAACTCCGGCCTGAAACTCCTACACGAAGAAACGCTGTGGGAGATCTTCCTCCGGCGAGCGGGGCTCAATGCGTTCGCTGCGCAGGTGGTGCTGTCGGAATTAAAAGCGCCGCCGGAGAGCGAGACGGAGATGCTTGGAGAGGAAGAGAGGGCAGAGAAGTATGGGCTCTCGGCATTCGTGAGGATGTCGGAGAGGGAGAGATTGAGCAGGTTTGAAGTACTGCTTGGGGGAGGCAGGGTGCTTCGGAGGGTGAGTAGGGTTTTGGATGCGAGGTGGTAGATGGGTGGGAGATGTGGAAGGTCGAGGTGCTGGATGTTTGGCTTGAGCTGAGATGGTTATTGGACATTGGAGGAAGTTGCTCATGGATGGTATAGGCTGATAGAATGGTTGAAAGCCTAGCACCACGATATAAGGAGATAGAGGAATCGACTCTTGGCTGTCTACCAATCATTCATTCCTTTTCCTACGCAAGCTTTATCGAGCACAAGATGTGAATCAACAGAGTGACATACCGGCTACCAATAAAACATAATTTACCGTTGCTACATCTTTGTCTTGCATTCCCCCTCAAAACATGATATATCGTGCTAATAGTCTCACGAGTCAGGAGATTGACGACTTGACGACTTGACGACTTGACGACTTGACGACTTGACGACTTGACGACTTGACGACTTGACGACTTGACGACTTGGGCATCATCTGCTTCCGACGTGAAAGGAACGAGAAAGACCTCAATGTGGATGCTGTCCGCTCTGCGAAGATGGATGGACTAATAGCGCAATTGAAGCTATCTGAGAATTCATAGACTATCAGCGCCGGGGTCCTAGACAAATGGTGTAGACTATTCGAAATACAGTCCCGGAACTTGGCTATTTCAAGATATTCAAGTGCAATCTCATAAGCCCCACAATTTCAGGCTATCATCGTACAGTCTCTCTACCTCCCCGCCGTTATCATCGTCCTCGTTATCTTCATCCTCGGCTCTGAGGGGCCCGTCATGGCCTCCTAGTGAAAAATGCTGCTGCCCACTAGCAGTTGCTAATACAGACCCAGAAGAGTGGAGCGAAGTAGCACAAACGGCATCTGGTTTTTAAATCAGTAATCTCCACTTCCAACAAAGTCCAATCAAGTTTCTTCAAACATACCATCATGTGCTTTAAACTCCGCAACCGGATCGATGCTGCCTTCCTTCATACCCAAATCTTCCCAGACGCGGACGTGGCCATCTGTACCTCCAGCCCAGATCTCTTGACCCGCAATATCGACACCGAGTCGCTGAGGCGTTAGCGCCTTTCTGCCCCTAAACCACGCCAATCGCTGGCCAGTGCCTCGGACATCCCATACACCCACCCCATCACTTCCACGTTCAACGACGCAAAGGTAGCGCGAGCATGCGCTCCAGAGGAGCTGCGTGATCCCTGTCCCCTGACCCACATCCCCCTCGCTCCTCGGGCTGTCGGGACTCTGGAGCGGGAAGATAGCGACAGTGCCCCCATTGCCATTGTCATCGTAGAGGCCCACATTCCGGGTAAATGTCCCCGCGGCCAGTATCCCATCAGGACTCATCCCGAGCGCACTGACAATGCCCTTCATCCCCACTCCGCCGCTCCCACGTCTTGAGGTCGTGGTATGCATCCTGCTAACTGGGCCGTCGCCATCTCGCTGCAAGTCGAAAAGACTGATACAGCTCTCACTTCCAGCGAAGAAGTGATTAGGCTCTTCGTTGGAGAAGAGCAGCGAGTGCGGCGCTATGAAGGCCTCTGTAGTTGGTGAGACGAGTGGATATGAAGCCACTTTGGAGGGTGCGAATGGCGAGTAGAGGCGGATGGGTAGGGAGCGTAGAGAGGCTAGGAAGAGAGTCGAGGCGGAGTTTTGGAGCGAAAATGGGGGATAGAAGGCCGTTGCATAGGTGGGTTCTGGGACGGGTTGAGAGGAGTAGGGTTGAAGTGTAAGTGGTGTAGAGGATTCGAGGAGATCAGTGGGTCTGACTTTGGCGTGAGTGTTAGTCAGAAGCTTGAGTGGATAGAAGGGACAGGGGAAATACAAGACGAAAGATCTCAAGATATTGTCAGCGCTCGAAGTGAGGATTGTGGTGCCGTCCGGTGACCTGCGGGAATATTAATTGAAGATCGCTGGTTTGTCCCGGGACCTCACTACCATTGCGCACTCTTGAAATGAGTGTAGCTATGGTGTCTCTTGCCCGTAATCGATTCGTTGAAGCCCCGATTGAAATTGGCGTAGTAAGTGGATTCATCATCAATTGCTCCACTGGCTGGCCTCTGTTGTGGGAGTTTGAACGAGCCTAAGAAACGCGAGCTGTAGGTTGTCATTGGCACCTCGCGATCCCGAAAGCCCGCACAGAGAGCTTGCGACACCAATGTCCAATATTTGATCTCGTCTGATATAAATCAGAGTGCCTCAAAGGGAGAACAATTCTGAGAATTGCGGAGCTTTCCCCGTCATTTGGCGGCTGAAGCGTCCAGCGCTTCACGGGAAGAGCCGTCTTGGCTTTGGTTCCAGAAATTTCTTGAGTTTGGGGCATCTTTCGAGAGCTGCAGCATCGACAAGTATTTCGCAACCAACGTATTCCATAGTCCTGTCAGCAAAATACTCCCCTTCTGCAACCTCAGTCCAATACCTTATTCGAGATGGTGAGATCTCTTTCACCGGAGCAGTATTGAATCATCAGCTAATTCTACTTCTAGTCTACAGCACTCAAGTCAATCAAATCTCTGGCGCCCCTCCTTGATCGTGTCCTCGTCCAGAGAGTTAAGGCCGAAGCAAAGACAGCAGGAGGGATCTATCTCCCCGAAAGCAGCGTCAAAGAACTCAATGAGGCCACCGTGCTCGCTGTTGGGCCTGGAGGGCTAGATAAAGAAGGCAAGCGAGTCGCGTGCAGCGTCGCACCTGGAGACAAGGTCCTGATACCAATAGTATGTACTAGATGGCTGAGACTTTTACCTTTCCCGATGGCTGATCGCTCCCTGGTAGTATGGAGGAAGCCCAGTGAAGGTCAAAGACGAGGAGTATTCGCTGTTCAGGGACTATGAGTAAGTTCTTCAACCCCGACTTACGTGTTCCCGGATTACATGCTAATGCTCCTCGCAGGCTACTCGCCAAAATTAATGAATAAATCCCCATCACTATGTCACTTGTATCATATGTACCCCTACCATTTGTGACTACACATCGTCAGGGCAGGTTTGAGGTTTGCATAAAGAAGCGTTGCATACTACAAGAGTAAACTTTACATAGCGTTTAATCGACTCTCCTCTCTTCCGGCTTCGTCCTCCTCGCGTTTTCGATGGCATCAGATTAGGACTTGATAGATTGGATCAGGTTATCCTTTTTCGTATATTAAGAATGCTTGATGCTGAGGTGGCAGTGTTAAGGAGGTGCTAAATCCTAAGTCATCATTCTTTGTGTCTTTGCTTCTCTGAATTCTCGCGTTACGTTATAAGCTAACAAGCTACACTGGTGGTAGCTGCAGAGAAGGGTTAGATCGACAAAATGATAACCTCTTGCTCATCTATTATATACGCTGCCCTCCCATTCATCCCAAACCTACTTCTGGAGTCAAATTTTTGGATTATCAGGCCCTCGAGTCACAGGGAGAATCAATTTTTCGGACTCCGATCTTCCAACCTCATTCCTCACTAACACCAAAGATTATCAGATGAGATAACCTAGTTGCTTGGGCTAGAATGGAGCTTGACATTTCATTCATCCTAAGCGCTTTTACCTTCCTATCTTTATCCACAGTCGTCTCAGTGTTGCAAGAATCTCGAAGCCGTTTGATCTCCAAAGCTGATTTTTCCTCCAACGTTCTACAATCTGAGCGTGTAGAGTTTTCCTTCTTCTATATTTACTAGGTGATCCACGCTAGTTGCAGGGCAGTCCTGACTTAAAGATCAATATACAGAGCAACCATGATCCTGACACCCTCGACGTGGTTATAGAATATCTGGTAAGCCCCAGTGAAACCTTGCCGCGTGCTAACCAACATCATCTCAGCAAACCTCCGGACAAAATGCCATGTAATCGCAACTTGACCGCACTGGAATTCAATCGTTAAAGCTCCCAATCGGAGACGAAACAGTCTGAGCTCGGGACACCTGTTCACCAACGTCCACAAGATTATGTTTTGGTAGAAGTGCTCCAGGATAGGAGCAGCTGTGGTGGCTGGAAGAGCACATTCGAAGACAGTGGTTTGCATATGCCAGCCATCTGTCAATTGAAATGTGGGAAACACTCTCCGACGTGGCGCAAAAGGATCCCGCGGATCGGGAAGAGGGATATGGTTGCTAGGAGTTGTCGGTAATGGTAACGGATCCGTGACAGAGTTGGCTGTATAAGTTTGGAGGCTTGTTGTTAGGCAGCAGAAAAGGGCAGCAGATAACAGAAACATCTTTTCCTAAGGGTGCCATGGAGGCTGGCTCCTTTCTACCAGGGCCAGGTACCACTGGAGTTTCTTCTTTAAGCTTACATATTACTGCAGGGTCCTCTACGATCATATTCGGCAAACGGACTGGCCTAGCGCGTCCGACTGAGGATACAGGTCACAACCATGAACCAGTTCAAGTACCCACGTCCTTGCATAGAGCCGCTTACTCGCTTGCTATGATACGTGTCGCCAATTCGGATCTATCCAGTCCCCCACAGTCTCAACGTCATCTAGGGAAATGATCTGAAGCTGTCAGGAGAAGCTCGGGGGGTTGGCCCGCGAGAGTCATCAGCGATCTCGTATTCGGGACTTCAATCAAGCTACTCAATGGAGACCTTTTGCGGTATTGAGCAATTGCCTCCTCATATCACGCACTCGAAGTGACCTGCGGAAGCTATGTCATTTATGGCAGTGAACCTTAATCTTGACTGCGTCGGCAACACTCATGTATGGCTGCTGATCCTGTTGAGAGTCGCTCACGCATATCTGTTAGGCTACTCTATCATTATGATTGGCTTCTAACGCATCGAAGGAAACTCGATCATACGCTAAGTTGCTGCCGTCCTCTCTCCATCTTATTTGTTGAGTAAGGTTCTGACAATAATTTTTAATATCTGCATTTCATATTTGCTTTTGCTTCTCTGGCTCCAACTTTCTCAGGCATTTCACGAGTGCTTTTACAGGATGGCGTCGTTCTACTTACTTTCTTCTTGCCCAGCATACCTATCTACAGACACATCAAACAAACTATAGCCGCGTCGCAGTGAATGCTAAAGGCTCTGTCCATGGCCACTGGAGCAAAAGACAACCTCAAGGCATGGGTGCTTTCCCCGTGGTTCCATCACAGTAGCCAGGCCCTTTGGCCGAAGTGAATATCTCTACTCTAATAATCGGGAGTGGAATGTTCCGTGGCATATGACACATGTAGAGGGTTTTTGTGTACGGATTTTGTAAAGTACGGCCAATACTCGGCGAAATCCATGGTGAGGTCGACGGATTTGTGGCACAAAATCAATGTGAGCCAACAGTGTCACACAAAGAGCACTGTGAACTAATAATAATCGTAAAATTATAGTAGTGCAAGGTTAGAAGTAACTTGTAAGTCACTACTAAGACTCTGGTCCGTTGAGGGAATCATCGTTATGCGTCCTCGGCGTCTTTCTCCACTGCATAACCCTCAAATAAGCAGGTGCAAGCGAGTCCGATCACGTGCTAACGTCAACGCCAAGCATCGCATGATGGCAGGCAATCGCCTTCCTCATGTTCAATTGTTCTCTGCGCAACACTTGTACGAATTCCAACTCCAGTCAAGTGACATTACTCTCCTAGTAGCACTCGTTGAATGATCGACTAGATCTGCTCACAAAAGCACCTCAGCCACCATCTCCTTCACTTAACCCAGCCATCACCATGGCCTCATCATCCTCCTCAACGCCCCTCCTCTAGTAACCCCCCAAATCCCTAACCTCTTCTCTACCCATAGCACGGCACGCCGCTAACCCTCCCAAGCTCCTGCATCGCCTACCGCACCACCATCCTAACGGAACACACCACCTCCGCCGCCTCCCAAACCTCCTCCCTCGCCTCCATCATCCTGCCCAAGATCGACCACTCGAAACCGCAAAAGCTAACCTACACGCACAACCAAAACTTCATCCACTACATCGCGGACGCGCCCTCGGACCATCCGGACGGCGACCCTTCAGCCGGCGGCCTCACCTACCTCGTCGTTGCCTCCTCCTCGTTCGGGAGACGCATCCCCTTCGGCTACCTCGTGGAGATAAAGAAGCAGTTCCTCTCGCGCTACGATCCCTCCACGACCGACTTTGCCGGTCTGCCACCGTACGGCGCGGCGGATTTCAACCGGCAGTTGAAGGATTTGATGATTGGGTATGGGACGACGCAGGCGGGCAAGGAGGACGCGATCACGAATACGCAGCGGGAGATTGATAACGTGAAGGGGATCATGACGGAGAATATTGAGCGGGTGCTGGAGCGAGGGGAGAGGATTGACCTGCTGGTTGATAAGACGGATCGGTTAGGGGTCGGGGCGCATGATTTCCGGATGAGGAGTCGGAGCTTGAAGAGGCAGATGTGGTGGAAGAATATGAAGCTGATGGTCATGTTGGGGGTTGTGGTGGTGTTTTTGCTGTATTTGATGATTGGCGCTGGCTGTGGCTTACCTGGTAGGTGTGCGCATACGTTTTGCAAAAGGGAGATGCTAACGGAAGGATAGGATGGTCGCGATGTGTTGGATCGTCAAACAAGGATTAGGGACTTGTACTGTAGGCGTTGAACCTGTATATGGGCGTTGCATACCTGTCAAACCGTGTATATTGTTATCATTCACTTTTTGGGACTCAAACATCTCTACGTAGAGCTTTCTTTCCAGTGATGGACATTATTCTGGAGTTCCGGCTTGCATTGCAATATAGCTCGTTGAATTACCTATTTACAGTTCTCGGAACGGCGTAAATATGTACAATACTCGCCAATGGAGAAGTAATACACTTTCAAAGCCTAGCCCTGGTCTGTATCTCTTTCCGCCGTCGCTTCCTAGGTGTTTTCGGACTCGTAGAGTTGACTTCTGATGTGGTGGCGCCCGCAAAAGCTCGCGACCGACCTTGTCTGCCAAAGCAAGTACTCGTGTGCTGACCGTAGCTCCGTCCCGGCGATTCTTTCTGCAATGACGTTAGCGCATGATGCCTGACTGGAGACAAGTTTATGGCTGATTTACTCACCCTTCTCTTCTGGACTGGGCAATCATCTCTGTAAACTGCCACAATTTTCCCTGAGGAACAATGGAGCCCGTCTTTTCGTCTCGAGTTGGCGTCCATTCAGGAGCTAATCTTACTGTTGACGGGATCTTCGGATCCTTGCTCTTATTGTGGATTATCATTCCCTCCTCCTCGAACAGCTGGTATGCGTTCTTGAGTGTTTCTTTGTTCACGGCCTCGAAATAAGACAGATCGCCCTGGTGGTACAAAGTTTTTCCTGCCTAAGAAATTATCAGTATGGAATACCCAAACGCGTGCTTCAGCGACTGACCAGCTGGGCCTTGTCCTGCACCTGCTTGATGTCGATGCAGACATCCTTTTCTGCAAGCGAAGGGGGCGTTAGACTCATTAGGGAGACGGCGGCCAGCCAAGTCGATTCGATGAAAGGCCAGATCAAGAAGCAGTAGAAATCGTAGTTTTCCCTTCCCTTCTGTCTCTCCGCGTTGCTCAGCTCAGCGGTCAGGATTCTATCAGCACTGTCACGGGTAAGGACGATGATGTCGTCTGCCTCAAGGCCTTGCAGAGTTTTGTTGAGATTGGTGAGCAGGCCTGCTGTAGGGTAGATGAACTCGCCGCGATAGACCTTCGCTTGTCAGTTGATTGTTCACTCATGCACAGTTTATTCGGACAAAGACTTGCCTGAGATAAGAAATAGACCTGATCATAGAGGGCATCAAAGGATATTCTCTGGATATCAGGACCTCCTCCTAATTTGACCCTAGTGTACATCGCTGCGCTGACAAGCGCCTCGGAGATGAAGAGGTGAATGGTCATGTTCCTGTAAAACGAGAGCTGAAACCGATCTACAGCGTAATACACCGTTTCCGGTAGGTCGTCGATAGTGCCAATCATCTCGGGTCCGAGGACGTCCAGTGCCCTTTCCACAACAACTTCAGTTGGCGCGCCGGCAAAATGTGCCACCCTACCGCCCTTATCTCGGACTCGGTCACTGAGCCATTCGACTCTGCGGACGAGTTCTTTTTTGTTGACACCGCGACCCCTTAAGGTCAGTAGCACGGTACCAACAAGAGCGGTAGGCATGACTACTGAGACAGCGTTGACGTCTGATAGAACCTTGAAGCCTAGGGTCCTCAAAAGACGGATCCGACTTTCTGAGCTTTGAGGGTCCTGAAGAGTGGGTGATGGTGAGCTTGACTCAACTCTCGTTCGCTGCTCCGCAATGAATGTTTTAAGACTCCACGGCTCATGAAAGCGGACGTCAACCCGGCCAAGCTTCAGCGAAAGTACTGAAGAGGCTGATAGAAAGTCTTTGAGGTTCTCTTTCGGTTTAGGTTGTCCTAGTAGCTCGCTAATGTATGACCTGTTGAACGTTAGCCGTGACGTTCTTTTTTATTTTGGAAAAGTACCATACTCTGTCTCGATGACCTTGTCATACTGTGTACTGACAGGACAGATGACTGCATCTTCGACCCGACCAGATAGCACACTGTCGAGTAAGAACGACAATATACCAAATTTCGGAGATAGAAGTTTCCCCGTTCTGGATCTCCCACCCTCAATAAAGCATTCGAAATTGAAGCCATTCTGTAGCAGGGTGTCAATATAAGACTGCACAAGAGTGGTATACAGAGAATCATGGCCAAAGCTTCTCCTTATCCACATAGCACCTACTGTTGTTAGTACTTGTCTTTGACTATGTGTACTCGAATACCAATCAAAGTAGCAAGGAGGTAAAAGAATGGAAGACTTCAAGACCAAGTCGACCAAATCCGGAAAGGCAAACAGTGGACAAGAACTATAATGAGAATAAGTCGTTCTTACCTGCATGCTGAAGGAAAGGACCTATCACAGGAAAATTCAGATTGTCTCCAGCTACAACAGTAGGCACAGCGATCCCGAGTCGATAGCAAAGGATTTGCAACGCAACGTAATCGACGTGAGACCTGTGACATGGCAGAAAGATAATAGAGTGCTTTTTCTCAGCAGCCTGTTCAGCAACAGAGCGTAACCGCAGCACTTCTTCGCTTGAGACATGGATACCTACATATACACAGTCTCAGCATATGTACCACGCATCGCATTGCATATATTCTACCTTGATGATATGCTCTTGTTAGGAGCTGCGTACAGATATAGTAAGCGCCCCTGATGACCGACTTGTATTCCAATTTGCAGATCATCCCATCTGTGAGCTTCTCCGCGACTTCTCGTAGGCTCTCTTCAAGCTCCATCTTCCTCTTGGCCTTTCTCCTATGCCTAGAATCACCATCGCCGAGGAGTCCTTGCTCATCTTCTACCTCAACCCTCCTCGCAGCTAGCTCTTCAATTCGGCTGTTGAGCATCGGTGTCCGCATCACGGCAGCCTTCATATTGTCGGTAAAGCCATTGTAGAAGATCGGCTGACCAATGACATCCTCGTAGGCTCTCCATCCAGTCCCGGAGACATGTAAGCTCACTTCCCGCAGGAAGTCAAACGGCGATTCGCGGAAGCGGGCCATATGCTCAACGAGGTTTCTCTCCTGGCCTTCCTGACCAGCAGAGGGGGGCGCAACATAGCCGGCTGGATGGATGGTCACCTGGTCACCTAGGATGTCGAGGTCGGGAGCGGAGTCCTGAGGCCTTCTTGGTTTAGTGATCGACATTGTGGATTATGTTCCTTGGCTTCAATGTCACCGACGGAGAACTGGGGGACTTGTGGGAGGGTAGCGGTATAATGGCATAACTTCGGTTGTCCTCATTTAGCCACTCGTACATGCAAAGGGTCCGCGGGCATGTGAGCCGTTGATGCATCTGTGGTAAAGTTGTGAGCAGCGCTCCAGAAATTACGGGAGCTTCTATACTGCAGACGTTTTATAATTACAATACATTTAGCTCACTAGAGTTTATCACAGCCAATCATCCACACTACGCATCAAATCAAGGTTACCCGTGAGCCCCGAGCCCGTCTCTGGAATTTCGTACTACGTATCCAGCATGTTATATCCTAGTGCGCCAAGCCTACAGGGGGTAGAAAGGACCCTGAGATGGGACGAAAATCGTGAAGGGGGCTCCCCAGTCTGTTTGCTTGATTACCATACAAATTACTATACAGACTGAGCAATCGATTAAGAGATGTTCCGAAGTCAATATTTCGTGTGTCTTCCATCTGCAGCTATAACAGCCAAACATCTTTTACGTAAAGAGTCAATCAAATCATTCAATTGACACTGTTCAACTGCATTTCAGGCCGCTTTCACGGTTTCACGTAAACGATCGTAACTCATCTTGTCGTCATAGTGATTTTGTATGTAGTCCTTCATCCAGTCCCATACGGTTTCAATTGGATTCAAATCTGGAGAGTATGGAGGCCATTGTATGGGTTGTATGCCTCGATCTCCAAATTCGTTCATTGTGGCTCGAGCAGTGTGCCCTCTCGCCCCGTCTTGCATGAGACAAAGCTCTGGATGCATGCGAATCCAGCCTGTAATTCCAGTTATCTCTTGTTATTTCAGCATATAAGGCAGTCATACCATCAATAAGCGGGAGAATACGTTGACAATATGACTCCGATGTTATGGTTCCCCACTCTTTTTCCCAGAACAAGCAGGGACCTTTGCCCAAACCGCCGGAGATACAGCCCTGTATATGGTCAGAAATGGCATCAATGTATGCGTTGTACAGCTGTAGCTTACCCAAAACATCCAGCCGGATTGATACTTCTCCTTCTCGACTATACAATCGGCCTCATATTCCTCGCCCACGCGACGAGAAACCCAGGTTCTTGTATGTCTGCCATTCGTCACCCAAGTCTCATCCGTCCACAGTATAACGCTCCACTGTAATGGGGTCCAATTGAGATGCTCGTGAGCGAAGGCAAGCCGCAAAAGCCTATTTTTCTCGGAGATGGGTGGTTTTCCCCTAGCCAATCTTCGAAAAATCCCCTCCTTTTGCATGGCTCTTCGCATGACGGACTCAGAAACGAACAGATGAAGCTCTTCGCTGACCTGAATAAAAGGCATACGACGTGTACGTTTTGAACTGATAATAAAATCGGCTATGCGTCGTCTTGTGAGAGTATTCAACAAGGCTTTAGGCCCGCAGCGTTGTTTCTGGGGAGTGACTCGATTGATTGCCGCATATTGCACTTGATACGTAGTACAATTGATGCCCAACGAGCGAAGATGTGCAGCTATTTTGTCGTGACTTCAATTCAGTGTGCGTAGAGTCTGTATTTGCAGACGTTGATCTCGAGTTAATAATATTGCACGTTGACGTTGAGGCGTAGCAGGAACAGGTGGTATTGACGATGCATCGGGTGCTGGATTCAGAAGAAGTGATATATCCATCTCTGCTGTTGATACCGTTGTTGAGCAGGTGTGAAGGTACTCTGCAATACAAATTAGTATGACGAGTGACATGGAAGCTGCTAGAAACGGGTGCAGATCGTAGAGACCCATGCGGCCTTGGCGCACTAGGATATAACATGCTGGATACGTAGTAACATGAACCGACATGAATGAAACTCTAAAATTGACGTTTTCCCCGAATCGGGCTATCGTTTGTTCCTTTTTGGATTTTGTTTTGTGAAGTTCAATGTGAGTTCGTCAGATTATCCGAGCTGAGCTAGACGTATTTAACGGTACTATAATTATATAACGTCTGCAGTATAGAAGCCCCCGAAATGACCGCGGCTAAGGTCACTAGCGTCAACATCCCCAGATTTCGGCTCTTGCCGCTCTCCCCTTTGCTAGTGCTTACCCCACGCTTCGTGAAGTCATCATCGATATCCAGACCAACGTATCGAGAATGACAGAAGACTCAGTGCTCATGGGATGGCTGATTCACCCATTCGGTGCGCGCGCTGTTGACATAGACCACCGATCCCCTGAGCAATCCCACCTACTCCTCTCTCGGCCGCTCCTTGCTCCGCTCCTCTTCCCTAATGAATCGTCCGACGCCCGGGACCACTGCGCCAACGAGCGAACCTTTCTCTCATGGCTACGACTAAGTATCTACATGTCAGTCGTCAGCGTCGCGATTGTCATCTCCTTCCATCTGAAATCGCAACCTACGAGCTTTGAAAGAAGGCTAGCTCTGCCCTTTGGAATGGTCTTTTGGCTGCTGAGCTTGGCATGTTTGGCAAGTGGCTGTGCGAACTATGTCAAAACGGTTACGAAGTACAGTAGAAGACAAGCCTTGGTCCAGAGCGGATGGAAGACCCAGGTGGTAAGTGTTTTCTGCGTTTTTCTATGCAATCACTCGGGGGATGTTGCAGAATACAAGGTTAATCATGGCTTGTGTAGGTCTTCACGATTGTAGCTACAGCTATAGTTGCTGCTTGCATACTGTTCCTTGCTACGAACGCTGCTTCCGCCAGATGAAACATAACTATACGTACTCATGATCGAATCTTGTAATCGTCAAACCAGCCACACCAAACCTCCTTTCGCTATATACTCGTACGCCATATGTTGCACGACTGGAACCCGAGTCTTGGAACACAGAACTCAAGACTCCGCATTTCTTCTCTTCGCAGCTTCTACAGACTTCTCCCAACTCGCTCGGTACAAGAATATAGATTCAATCACAGTGACTCTATTCATTCAATGTCAGCATTATCTCCGGCAGAATCCTAGCTACGAAAGAGTCAATCGAGGAAATTTACTTACAAAGACAATGCAATTGCTACTCCCGACCACAAACCTCGCAGCTTCCAGCCGATGCCAAAAGCAGTACCAAAGCTAATCGGCATAGCAATTGCATAGTAGCAAAAGAGCTGTATGTAGCCGCCGATTTCTTGCCGCCCCAGACCTCTCAAGATTCCGTTAGTATTTGCGGCCAACGCATCAAAAAGCTGAAAGGCTGCACAGATTGGAAGCACATTCGCGGCCAAAGCGATCACCTCCGGGTCTTTCGTGAAAAGTTGCGGGAGATGATTCCTGAGGGTCGACAGCATGATCATGTTGAAAAGCCCCACCACTGTGGCAGTCACCATGGTGACTTTTGCGCTTGTCTTAGCCGCATCGGCAAGTGTAGCACCGATCAGATTGGCAATTCGAGTGCTGCCAGCGATGCCCACGGGGTAAGGAATCTGGAAGGTAATGCCTATTATCGTGCCTAAAATGCTTTGGGCGGCAAGGGGAGCTGCTCCGAAGTAACTGGCGGCAAGTGTAAGAACTTCAAACGCGAAATACTCAGCTTCTACCACAATGAGGCCTGGCACTGCAAGGCGGATCATCGGTCCCCAATTGTGAAAAGCACGCCGGGTAAAACCAGGCCAACAAGCTCGACCAGCAACGAAGCGAACGTAGAGGAAGAGCAGCAAGGGCAAGAGGTTGTCGGTAACAGCGACCGCGATGGGAGCGCCAATGAATCCCCACTTGAATTGCTATAAGAGACAGTAAGCAAAATGGGCCACTATGGAAGGCAGATGCCAAAAGTAGGAAGAAGTTTACCCAAACAAAGAGCCAATTCATGAGTACATTGAGCGGAGCACATATCAAAAGAACGTAAAGAGAAGCTGAGAACAAGCCTTGCGCTTGAAGGTATCGCTTGCCACTTTCGAATCCGGCGTACCCAGGTGCACCAAGGAGAACAATTCTTAGATACAGACCGGCTAGACGAGCAACATCGGCTTCTGGTACAATTCTCACGAGGATCTGCTCCGCACTGAGCCATATGATGGCTATAGGAATCGTTATGAGCCACAAGAAATATACCATCCGCTGTAGTTGTAATCCGACGAGCTTTTTTCTACCTGACCCGTATGCTTGTGAGCAAAGGGTATCAAGACTGGTAGCCAAGCCCTGATAAATGGCATAGCCGGTGATGTTTGCGGTCATACTCGCCAAACTGACAGCGCCTAATTCCTCTTTACCGATGTGGCCAACAGTGAAAATACTGGCAACGGTCAGAGAGTATTGCAGAAGGAAGGTTAAGATCAATGGCCCTGAGTATCGGGCGATTACTTTGGCTTCCCGTTGCCATGTAGTTTTGATCCTCCCCTCCATCACAGCTTGTTCCCAACGCTTATCAAGATTACGTGGGGAGTCCTGACCGCCATATGGTAGCTCAGGGTTTCCCAGCAGAGGCGCTGTCTCGGGCAACGCTGTCCTGCTTTCTCCGTTCTCTTCGCCAGCCTCTTCATCAACCGGGATAATCTTCCGGTTCCCCCCAGGTATACCGACATTGGGAAATGCTTCACTTATCCGGCGCCCAAGCTTCTTCGAGTTCCCCTTCTGGGGGTGCTTTGGAGGGATAATATTGTTATCTCTCAATAGGCTCCGCTCTTCCCGCCTTGCCTCGTGCCGCTCACTTCTAGTTGGCGGCCTGCCCGCGCTGCGAAGGCTTGACACAACAGTCGCTCTGGAACCCCCTCCTGAGGTAAAGCTAGGCCTACGGTATGACCCAACCATGGAGTGATCGGAACCGCCATGAGACCGACCGCTTGGGATTGGCCGTAAGGTCGAGGATCCTGAGTTGGATGAGCTGTCACCATCGTCAGTATCCTCTAGATCTTCAAGATCCTTATCCGGGGCTTCTTCGAGGTCTCTTGTTATTGCGGCTTGAGCGAGTGGAGAAACAGCATATGCTGAACTATAGCTTCGCGACTGACTGGGCTGCCTTCTCAGATCCCGATTGGACTGAGGACTTGGAACTGGAGAGGCCATTTTGGCTGATATGGAGTGAGTAGAAGCTCGTAGACAAGTTTGGAGGGGATGAGAGGGACATCTTGGCTGTTATCAATTTCGCGGTGAGTTCTTGAGTCACTTGGAAGTGACGGGGGGTTATGGTGGGGCTCATAGCCGAGCCCGTCACACCTAACTCGACCTGACGACTTCCGTCATGCAAGCAATGCAAAGTAAACCATCGCGAAGCTAAGGACTACCGACCGGGTTATGGCCTAGTAATGATCTTACCTGCACACTAAGAGAAAGCATCGAGAAGGGAATGTTTGCGTTTCTGCCTCGAAAATCGCTCAAGGTGTACCTCCCAGAACTCTTGGAGGCTCGACCGTAAAGACTCTGCGCTTAGATATTATACATACAGTGTTTCTAGTCTAATGGTATCATCAGTCGCCCAAGATAAGTGGGAATCACTTTAGTTCTCTTCCCATGCCGGATTCTGTAAATCGTTAGTGGCGATTCACGATGACTATTGACAAGCTCCTACCTTTCTCAAGATAACAAGTCCCTCCAGGTTGCTTGCCAGACTGATGTATTGCTCGTCCTCTAACTCCGCTCGCTCGCCGTACGCAAGCAGCACCGGCGTACTTTGTGTCTGCCACCCGGTAATCGTCTTCGGTCGTCCCGCCTGACCGACGACGTCCACCGCTTGACCTACGCGGACATTGACCTGTAGCGGCTTCAGGTCCTCGTCTAGTGTAACCAAGAATCTAGGATGCATAGCTGTGACGATGAAATAGAGAAGGTAGTGTGAGTCGCCGAGAATGAACTGCTTCGCGTCGATCATGGCCACAAGGACCGTGAGGAGACCGGCCGCTGCCACCTGGGAGAGGATCTGCCGGTCCGTGTGGAAGGGATGTATTGACATGGTGCCTTTGCCCATGTGAAGAAGACCTTGTGCTATCCGGACCATGAAGAGCGAATTCTGATCACGATGATAGTAACTCGCTAGTTGTCGCAGGAGCTGTGCCAATCTGGCGTTATTTGTACCTGCACCGAGAAGACCCATTGCAAAGATAGCGTTTATGGCCACATCGTTGTCATTGTCATGGCTATACCGTGACAACGTGTCGTAAACTTTCATTTGCGGGTTACTTGGGCTGATAAGACCCATTGCCAAAGGCACCGCTTTCCGAATGTTTGCCTCACCATAGTGCATCAAGTGTCCAAATTGGCGAAGTACCATTTCTTGACCGACGTCTTCGCCCATGGCAATCAACGAAAGTCCAAGAACGGCATAGGTTTGGAGAAGCTCATCTCCTTTCTTCTCGTCGCCTTCCTCGATGTGATCATTGCAGACATGCAATAGTTCTTGCAGCTTCAGCACCGTCCCCGTGCCGGCCCAAGCGCATACCTCTGCGAGTACTGCTGCTGGTTTCGAAATGGGGTGATCGATGGCTTTGAGAGCTTCGGAGATGACTTCTACTTCCTCTTGTCGCCCGAAGAACAGCAATGCAAGGCCCAAGGACATGAACCGAGACCACTTATCTTTAAGCTGCTTTTGTCGCTCTTCATCATGCAATGTTGTAATAATAGCCTCGCTTACACGATCGTTGGCTGATCCGACAAAGATCAGACCGAGTGATAATGCAGCCATGGCAGAGATCTGCATTTCCAGGGATGTGTCTTCGACAATGGGCAAAAGTGTCTCGAGAAGATCTTCCTTATTGGTGCCTGCGCACGCCAGGCCCAAGCCCATTATTGACGCCATTCTGGTTGGCAAGTGCTTGTTTCCAATGTTTTCAGGCCCACTCAGCAAGGCAAGCGCTGGCTCCGCATCTATTCGAACCCCCGAGTTGAGGATACCAATTGCAAGTAGTGCTCCAGCCTTGATCTGGTCCTCTTCGGCATAGGTGAATTTGTCGATCTGATCCAGTCCTGACTCAACGTCCCATCTCAACAGCATACCCATAGAAGCAGTGGTTGACATCATTCCGTCGTCCTTCGTCTTCCATACCCAACTCGTCTTTTCACCTTCACCTGGGTCAAGCATCATCTTGTCTTGTCCAAAGCCAGCATTGGTGAAACCGTTGACGAAGGCACTTGCAAGATTATGTCTCGCCGAATCTACATTGGTCAGGCCTGCTGTTCGACTGCTTTCCAGGTGGCTTTTGTATATGTCTTCCGGCATCTTTGGTTCGAGAATATTGAGCTCCTTCCCTAATGACTTGAAATGATCTGGAAGCTTCTCGTTACTCAAGCACTCAACAATGGCCTGGTCTTCATCGCTTTCTGAAGGGGCCTCAAGCCAGATTTGCTGCCGTGCCACTAGTAAAGCCATTTGCTTTTTCAGAGCGACGTCTGTCGTTGAGTCAAAATCTTTTCGTATGAGCTCCTGGTCATTCAGCCTAATGGCGAGGACCATAGCTTGAGGAAGTTTGTTGTATTGTATGTAAATGTCGTGAGCGGTTCGTAGAAATTGTTGGTCTTCGGGGTAAGTGAGTAGATTGACCATGCTGACCATGTACAGGCAGACACGTGCATAGGTGTTCTCGTCCAGCCACTGAGGTATCTCTTGTATCCTTTCAAGCTCACTAAGTATATCAACGGCATCGGCTTCTGCATTGTGACCAAGGAAGTAAGGCACTAAAGTTTCCGCGAGTCTTATCAAGTCTTGCGGGTCTTCTTCGTCGCCTAATCTTCTTTGGTAGTCTTGGCCTATCTCAAGAGCTAGATGTCGGACGTATTCGTGGCCCCATGAACCTAGATCTTCCGAAGGCGCAAGTAGGCGGTATTTAAGGGTCTCAAGCTTCTCCTCATCCCCTTGTGTCATACCAAGCACTGAAAGCACATCGGCGAACGCATCCTAAGGCCGTAAGCAAAGCTGGTACATCGCCGGTTTCTAGGAAAAATACCTTCTCCTTTCCAGGTGACCATGAATCGTAGCATTCTGTAAGCTCTTCAAAATGTGGCCGGAGGAATTTCAAAGGTTTTGGCACAGCGGTCATGGATGATGTGGAGGTTTTTATGAAATCTTTGATAGCTTCGAGAGCGGGCATGTAAAGGCTAGTATCGGACTCCTACTCGTTTACACCCATCAGCTCAAATCGATGACAAGACACTACCATTGGGCCTGCCTTTAATCTTGACACCAACATCTCAAGCTCGTTCTTGAGCTGCTGGTCTTCCTCACTTAATTCTTCTGTAAACATAGCATGCATCAGCAGAGGTAAATGGACGGCGTCGTGGTAGAAATACCCTCCTGTGGTTCATCTCCTTTCTTTCCGTCGGGGAGTTTGCCGTCCGGTCCAAACTTTGATCCATCTACCTTGCCATCACCATTGGGCAACTTCTCTTCAACGGCTTTCCCTTTGCCTTTCTCCGCCGCAGTAGGTTTTGCATCCTCCTTTGCCATCTCCGCCGCTGGCGGTCAGAACTTTGTTGATGAGAGTTGGGTTAGATCTATATCCCTCACTTTCAGACGATAGCAGGATGGCTGGTGGAACGGAGCTGTGGATAGCAGGAAAGTGCTAAGGTTGGGGGAGGTAGAAGAAAAGAAAATTATGTAACGAGTCTCAGCGCAAGTCTACGCACTTCACCGCGTCAAGAAAGCTCTAGGTCACTCGTAAGGCTGAGTGTACATTTCGGAAAAACTATCAGCCGAAAATTGCCGAGGCACAATCGCCGAAAGCGATTCGAATACTACTCATTTACAGTAAGTAATAAGTATCGCACAAAGCTCTAGAGATGAAGCTTGACACTAAACACCTCCGCTACCTCACGACTGAGGACTGGCGTGTCCTCACCGCCGTAAGGCCCCTACGAAGTCCCTCATACCACGACTAACAACTAACCAAAGCAATCTTATCTAGGTAGAGGTTGGTAGTAAAAACCATGAAGTCGTACCAACACCCCTCATAATCCAGCTATCCTCCCTCCACAGCGGCAGCGGCGCCCACAAAAGCATCTCCACCCTCGCCAAAGCGAATCTCATCGCGCGAACGAAAAATGCGAAATACGACGGCTACCGCCTCACCTACGGCGGGCTGGACTATCTCTCCCTACACACGCATCTTAAGCAGAAGGTCGTCTATTCTGTCGGCAACCAAATAGGCACGGGCAAAGAATCCGACATCTTCGTTGTCGCGTCTCCTGCTGGCGTACAGCACGTCTTGAAGATCCACAGACTCGGCCGCATTTCTTTCCGAACCGTGAAGGCCAATCGTGACTATCTCCGCCATCGTAGCTCTGCGTCATGGATGTACATGAGTCGTTTGGCTGCTCTCAAGGAATACACCTTCATGCGGGCGCTGCGAGAAAATGGATTGAGGGTACCTGAGCCGTTTGCGTGCAACCGGCATACGATAGTGATGGAGTTGATCGATGCATTTCCATTGAGGCAGATCAGGGAAGTGCCTGATCCAGCCAGACTGTATGCGGAGCTCATAGAGATGATACTGAAGCTAGCGGAATTTGGACTGATACATGGAGATTTCAACGAGTTCAACATATTGATCAAGGAAGAAGGCATTACAACAACTGAGAGAAGAGGATTGCTAACAGCAGAGGCCGAGGAGCCGCCAAAATCCATGTCGGGTACCTATAAGCTGATACCATACCTCATAGACTTCCCGCAAATGGTATCGGTTGACCACGCGAACGCCAAGATGTATTTTGACAGGGATGTGGACTGTATAAAGAAGTTTTTCGAGCGCCGCTTCCATTTCACCAGCGACGAACCGGGCCCCTACTTTGTTGATGCCAAGAAGCGAGCTCAAATGGCTTCAGCCAGGAGGCTAGACGTTGAAGCGGAGGCATCTGGATATTCGAAGAAAATGGCAAAGGAGCTTGAGAAGTACATGGAAGAAGTTGGTGTTGATGGCGATCATGGAGGCATCTTCGTTGATGAGGAAAACTCCAGCAGCAGTTCAGAAGAATCGAGTACTGATAATGACAATGAAAGCGCTGGCCACGGATCAAGCAAAATCAAGCAGACCATAGATAAATTCGGCAACAATGTTGCAGTTGCACAGGAAGCTCCAGACATAAATAGTGATGATCGAAAGTGTCCTGAGCCTCCCGGGTTAGCATTTACCGAGAAGACTGAATTATAATGAAGGTTCTCAATGTGTTCATTGTGATTCTGAATAAGTGACTGAGCAGAATCTGGTTTTAGTCTATGTAAGGAAAGCTAATGCAAAAAGATAGAATATTCCAGGGCTTCATTGTTGGAAATAGCAAACGCTTGCGTGCTTTTAGAACAGGCAACAGATAGAAGCCGCCAGGTCCCAAGATGACCTTCCTGAGAAATGCCGCTAATGTACGCAAGGTAACCACCCATAGTAATCATGTTTTTGTTGACCTCTACAGACACCTACCCCTGTAGTCAATGCAATGTCGAAAGATGTCGTGAATAACGTGCTGGTGAAACATATTGAGATCCTGACTGTACATGCAAGTCGGCATGCGATGGCTCAGGCAGCATGCTGCAAGGATGCCATGAAGTTTATCAACAGGTATTAAGATGAACATGATGCGTGAATCGAAAGTCGTAAGTCATAAGCTAGGTGTTGCTAAGTTACGTTAGATACTCCGTTACAGATGACAGTAGACACTAGGTAAGCTGACCGTCAATCAGAGCTTCGACATGCCAGGCTTTGAAGGAGAGGAGCCCAGCTTGCTTGCAGCGCCAACACTATCTTCAAGTGTTTCAATGTTGATGATCGGCTTGGTGTCTGCGTCAGGGTTGGAGCTTTCCTCCTTGATCACGGCATCGTTGCTGGAGTGTTCACTTGTGTTGCATGCAACAGACTCGACCTCGTTGGTGATACGGTTGTCTGCAGCAGAGATAGAACGGCTCTCTGTAGCGGTGCTCCCAAAAGTCCGTGGATAAGAGGACATGAGATGTTGTTGCTCCGTCTTCAATGGAGTGATCGCTGTTGGCTGCAGATTGCTGCCGAATAAGGGCTGCGAAGAGAGAAGGGAGCTCCTGTACAGCACATCAGCTTTGCTTAGCCTGCATTGTCAGACTCCTTACACAGGGGACACTTCATTCTGGCGCCTCCAGGATCCGTTTGACCTAGCCGCAAGGGTCATGATAGGACTTGGATACACCGGGGTAAGTGTAGTGTTGTGGAATGGCGAGGCTGGTCCAAAAGCCTCCTGGTTATATTCATCAGCTTTGAAAGCACGATGGGCAGCTGAGTCTCTCTTTAGCTGCTTTTGTGCCTCACTATCCGCATAGCGAAGCTGCAGTGTTGCGTCATCCTCTCCGGTATGGACAGGATTCTTGCTGAAGTGATCCAGAACCTTCTCGCAGATGTCGTGGGTCTCAAAACTAGATGATTTGATTAGCTACACTAATTCAAGGTAAAAACTATCGCAGTCACTTACCGCACAAAACCGACTCCGCGGCTTATACCCTGGCTGTCCTTCAGTACCTTGGTGGAAGTAACTTTGAATGACGGGAACACATCAGTGAACAAGGCTTTCAGCTCCTACAACCAGTCAACATAGGTACTGCGCGAGGATACTAGGGTAGCTTGCAGTCTCCGTCATTGCCTTGGGAAGGTTAGAAGCGTAGAGATTGTTATTCTCCAAATCGGCACAGTTCTTCAGACGCTCATTGTGAGATAACTGGACGTTCGATCAGTAGGTGTAACAGCATCGCCTCTTTGTGTAGTACCTTGGCAAACTTGGCTTCATAGCCAAGGTAGTAGAAACATCGAATACAATTCTCCGCATCAGTGTAGTTATGGTACATTATAAAACCAAACCTGATACGAGGCAGGATTAGCACGAGCGAGGAAACCCAGTTTAAATGCAAAGGGGAAGCCACTCACCCTTTGCAGTAGCCATTGTTGAGGTCAATAATAGCCTTGCAGCTGACAATGTCCCCAAACCGGGCGCCATACCCGTGGAGCTTCTCATCCGTTGTATTTGGCCACAAGCCACGGATATAAACATTGGTCGTTCCATGCTCATTATCCAGGATCTTGTCAAACGTCCCACGCCCTGAATCTTTAGTCATTTTGGCGGGAACGGCTACCGGAATGATAGGATCCTCTCGGGTCTTTGCATAGTAGTCAACATACTCGTACCCGCCGTTCGGAGTCCTCCATAGTTGCTCGAAAGGAAAGTTACGAGAGAGCTGAATAGGGGAAGGTTCGCCGTCCCAGGGACTAAGAGAGTTGTCACCGGCTCCATACACTGTCGGATGTGCTCCGTTAGAATAGTTTCCGGCATTGAATGGCGTCTTGGGACCTGACTCATCATTGGACGATAGAGAGCTGCGGCGTGGTGCTGAGAGCTCAGGTACATCATTAGAAAGGTGCTGTGAATTTGTGTAGTTACCATAACGTAGACCCGTCGGTATTCCCTGTGTCATGGATGGCCCGTATTCAGTATACGCCTGCTGACCCGCGTAGGAACCCATGCCATAATTCATGTTGTAACCACTGTTATACTGTGAATATGGCATTTGAGCAGTTGCCATACCAGACAGCATCATATTAGCTTCAGGGACCTGGTAGTAGAAAGGTTGTCCGGCAGACTGCATTCCAAGCATTGAGTTCATGTGCATATTGTTGGCCGCCATGGAACTGGTAGTCGCTTTTCCTACTCCAATATGAGCATTGCCGGAGAGACTCGCCGCCCCAAAATTTTGAGCTAGATTGTTCATTGCGGCCTGGCTGTAGCTCAGGTTGTCGGTAGACGATGGCGGAGTTTGGGCGTAAAAGTTGCCATGGGCCTGGTAACGATTGGGACGGTATGGGCTCCCGAGTCCGTGCATGTACGATCCAGCCAGGTTTGCAGCTCTCGAGCCTTGGGTATAACCCATTGTAGAATGCATGTCTTAGTGAGTGTTGGAGCCTATGAGCAGACGATGTAAGTATTTTGCAGAACGAGAGTTCAAAGATTGAAGGAAGAGATGAGACTGGGTATGAAAGGGCATATATTGGGTAAGTCTTGCATGCCGTATTATCTCTTGTCTTGACAGCGACGAAGCTGGATGGCCCAAAGAAAGAGGAGTGCAGGGTGTGGAATACAGTAAAGACGGAGCACGGCGTATTGCGGCTTTCAGCATACCGGATGCTAATAGTCGTTGCCTTGTAAGGTACACCGACGCCGTAGGACGTCCACGAGGCTTATGAGATGATCTAGAGTTGTTTTATTAGCAAGCCTGTCGGCACTCCAGAGACAAGAGAGAGCTCACTAGAGGTCACTATTCTCTCGAAGACAAGGTACAGCTGGTGTGAACACGGAGATCTGGGCTCTGCAGGAAAAGGATATGAGAATAGCTGGAACACAAAGCCTGCAGAAGCTCGGATGACAGTAAAGAGACCTTACAGTGAGCTTCGGAAGTGAGGCAGATATTCACAGAGCTCGATAAGATGCGAGCAAAGGGTAGAGTTATTGAGGTGAGTATGAGGAAGCAATCTGCAATAGTTACTGGACGTGCAAATAGCTGTAGCGGATGATGATGAGAGAGATGTGGGAAGAAGTTGGATGAAGTGAGATGAGGAGAGGTGAGTGGGACGGGATGGCAAGTAAATAAAAGGACAAGCTTGGCAAAGTGAGGGCGTTGCACACGGGGAAGGACCACATCAGCCTCGCCCACGATACAGAAGTCACGTCGTTCTCAAGGGAGCTGAAGACAAGAAAGAACAATTGGAGCGAGTGAAAAGAATGAGCTATTGGGGAGAATGCCAAGTGAGAGAAAGAGCCTTCTTTTACCACTACCTCGAGAAGGTGCAATGCACCAAGGAATTGTCCGTTGAACATTGCTCCACACAAACCTCGCCCGCTCCATGCACACGAAACTCCGGGTAAGAACGAACCTATCATGTGCGTCACCCGAGTGCCGGCGAAGAGTCAAATGCGCCTTGCTGGTATCACCAAGAGTCTACCCTTTCCAATCATTACTTATAGAGCTATACTTATAGTGCTATGGCAGACTAAACATGTAGTGAGATGTTGGTTGCTGGGTTTTCCTGTCATCACGGAGATAATGTTGCCGGCTTGGATCTCACGGTATGTATCACTGTCGCCAAACGAGGCCATAAATATATCAGGGAAAAGCTGGCGCCACATTGCTTGTGGAAAGGACAACTACGTCTACGTGCCGAATTAGCTACCGTTTCATTTATCAGTGATCGACCAGTGTGTGATGCACTCGACCAGTACAATACTTGCCGTATGCTCGTGCGAATTAGAAAGATTATAGATCTCCTTGTCCACATGGGCAGCAGGCTCGATAGGTCTCATCGGACATCGACCGGGTCAAGGACGAAAGCCGCAAACACTCATGCGCAGACTCACGCATCGTTAGCCTCGTGGAAGATGCCAGACAGGACAGCGGCCAATGACATGCTAGAGCAGTAAAGATATGCAACGAAGTTGAAATAACCCTTGCTCTCTCTCTTGCGCCATGGTCGCGAGAAGAGGCAAGGGTGAGAGCCTGACGATTGTGATCAGTCAATATGACTGTATTGGTCGAGTCTTATTGATATCACAGGAAGATGTCCACGATCGATGAGTTGACGTTGGGGATTTTTCACGCTAAGTGCTGGGGTCTGCAGCCTCCCGTCAATTTGGGGGAGCGGGTGGTTCATAACAGCTGTAACATGCAAGCCCTAGGATATCTAGAAGTTTGCTGAGTTTTAAGTTTAGGATAGCGGCAGCAGGTTGTCCATAGCTTCATGAACGGCCGAAACAGATTATCATCGTGAGGTACGTGTTTTGGGAAACTCGCCCCTACTCATGAAAACAACACATGTTTGAAGATCACCACCAAACAACTCTCTCCGGGGAACAATGATATCTTTATGGAAACCTGGCTCTCGAATGTCTGACCTGCATTACCCTCATGGCTCCAGATAGGTCTTCCAGGATCTCTTATGGAAGACCACAGCCTCCAACGTAAGGCGGTGAAGCACGTAAGTGATAGTATCACCTTCTACCTTCTAGCCTCTGTCCTACTGTTAAACTCCATCCACGGCAGTTGGCTTTCTGTACCGCTCTTTGGGAACATCAGCTGGAATTGTAGGATTAGACTTTTCCCATACATACCGGTACTTAGCCACCGACGACTTATGAGTCCCCCTTGCCACGGCTGCAAGGATTCGGCCTGGTGAAAACCATATCCCCTTGGATCAGATCAGTAGACGTCTCATTAAGCACCACCTCGTACGAGGACTTGCTGTTGCCTCTTGCTCCGTTCCTCCGCCGTTGGTAAATTGTAGGGCTGAAATATGTCCTTAGATACTCTCGGTACCCACTGTCAGCAGCCAAAGCTTAGCAGCCTTGCTAGGTAGTGGAAAGTCGGCACGCTATTATTGATGACTTAGGCGATGCGGGTCTTACTGGTTTCTAGGAACGCCCATAGCCCGATGATGGAAGGC
Source organism: Physcia stellaris (assembly GCA_018902385.1). Lineage (NCBI taxonomy): Eukaryota > Fungi > Ascomycota > Lecanoromycetes > Caliciales > Physciaceae > Physcia > Physcia stellaris. Next base: position 364,118 of record JABSSW010000022.1, on the reverse strand, counting down.
TGACGGTGAACAAACCCAAGACCAACAGATTGTTTTGATACTCTTCTTTAGACATTTTGCATGATCATAGACTGCCTTGACCCATATTTGCGCCCTCTCATCTATCGACATGAATAAGCTCATTGCATCGCTCACGAAATCAAGGTGACACGTCTAAATACTTCCTTTCTACACCGCTCCAAATCTCAAAAACCTCCTTCTCCAGATCTATCGACCTGCATCTCGCCTACATGCGCACCTCAAGCCACACAGGTGTTTCATCTTCCCTGCATACAAAGCTTAACTCCACACATCCTCCTGGTACTGATTACTACTCCTCATCCCCTTGACTACCGACTCCGCCTTCTCGTTGCTGATACCCCGCTTCTCAGCGATTATCTGCCCTAACACAACACTCACTTCTCTCGCCATGTTAGCTGCGTCGCCACAGACATAGAAGTTCGCCTTCTGCTGCAAAAGCTCGTTGACGAGGTCTGCTTGTTCTTGCAGACGCTTCTGAACATAGATCTTCTGGCCTGGGATCTCGCGTGAGAACGCAAGGAAAAGTTCGAAAGAGTCCCCGAGGGATTGTTTGTATGTCTATTGGACTTGATCAGCTTCCGAGGGCAAGATGAACGTGAGGGAGAATATGGCACTTACATCCCACTCGTCCTTGTACAGGAAATCCTCGCTACTGCGCCTGCAACCGTAGAAGAGTACCGTCTTACCAACCCTTTCCCCAGCCTTCGCCTGCGCAGCTCGCTCTTGGATAAAACCCCGGAAGGGAGCCACACCAGAACCCGGCCCTACCATGATAATCGGCTTTGAAGGGTCAGAGGGCAGCTTGAAGTTTGAATGACGGACGTGGACTGGGACATGGATACCATCATACTTATTCCTTGGGCCAGTGATAGCGTATGTCAGGCCATGGGGGTCTGGATGTGGGTCGCCATGCTGTTTCTGCTTGAGGGCTAGAAGGTAATTGGTTGTGACGCCTTTGACGATGTTATCCGACCCAGGAATACGGATTTCTTCGACAACGGCTGTGATGGAGATTTGCTTCTTTTGAACAAGTGAGGAAGATGAGATGGAGTAGTAGCGGGGTTGGATCTTGTTCACGCCTTCGATGAAGAGAGAAAAGGGGATTTTGGACCATGGGTTCGGATTGACTCGTGAGAGGAGCTGTGCAATGTTGAGGTACTGGCTGGAAACTCTCTCTTGGAAATAGTCCTTGTCCTCACCGAGCTTGGTCATTTCAGCTTTCGAGGCGTCGTCTGGGGCGAATGCGGCTAGCTGCGAAACGAATTGTCGAGACACAGGCCCGCAAATCTCCATGTGGTAACGGATGGCGGCGTCGTAAGTTGTCGGGGTAGGAAAAGGGACCCGCGCAGTCGGATCAAGGCCTTTCACGCTGATGACGCTGTGTCGCTTTTCTGTTAAGCCTACTGCATGGACGAACCGGTCGACTTCTTTGCCGGCATTTGTTGGCCAGACGGCGATATGGTCGCCGGTTTGATAAGTCAAATTTGAACCGCTGATGTCGATCTCCATGTGTAGACAATTTCTGTCCTTGACGGTGAAAACTTCTCGCGATTCTGCAATTGGTGCGATATACGGGTTGTGGGAATTGTAAGGGCCTTTAGAGGTACCTTCGAGGTGGCTTTTATTTGGTTCACCTAAGTATACTTCATTCGCATCGGGAGACATGTCTTCTCGCTCCGTGATGCTGAATACCGGCTCATAAACAGCCTCTCGTTCCTCCAGACCCATCTTCTTGGAAAGTTCGGTCCACATGGGCTCTTTCCAGGCCAGGAAGTCTTCCTCCATTGTGCCCGCGCCGTCGTCTCCTTCACCAGCTTCGCCAATTCTGATTGCTCCGAGCTTTGAGAGAGCAGCATCAGTCCGGCGGACGAGCGCATTGTAGTGTTCATAGGTATTGTTGCCCAAACCGAATGCCACATACTTCAGGTTCGCAAGCGGCTTGTCGTCTACCCCTTGGCCGCTGCTAAAGGATGGATCTTCGCCAGTGATAAATTCATAGAACTCTACCGCGTTGTCCGTAGGCTCACCCTCGCCATAGGTAGCTAGGACGAACATTGCGACTTTGTCGTCTGGAAATGTGTCGAGATTGCCATACTCGTAATCCTCAAGATCTGCCACCATGGTCTTTAGCCCGAACCTTGAGGAACCCTCCTTGGATAGTCTTGACGCGTAGTCCTCAGCTGTACCCGTCTGTGATCCATAGAACACAACACAGTTTTTCCCGCTCTCGTCCATCTTTTCGAGGATGTCCCTTGTCTTCCCCGCTTTGTTGCCATTGGCTAATGCATAAGAGCTTGCGTATGGGTCTTTTGGAATGCCCCAGTATGTGCCTTTGGTGAAATATGCAACACTGCTGACCAGGAGGACGGCCAAAACGATCAGATCTAAGGTATCGAGTTGTGCCATTTTGATTATTCTCCTTGCGCAACAGATAAGCAAGAGAGCGAGTGTCTTTACGTTGGATTCAACGCGGCGGACGCAGAAGAAGGGTTGTCTAGAATTAGACAGTCACAGGGGAGTAGAGACAGCCAGGTAGGATCTGAACACGGTTTCAGGTGGCGGTGCTATGTCGACGTTAAGGAACCATTGGGCATTACAAGTGATTGGCACTGAATTCAAGAAGAAATGTTTGTTCTGGTCAGGTATCTACTAGAAAGTAATCAGGGAAGGCACAGGCTGGAATTTGGAGTGTTTGAAGGCAAAGCTGATCTAAGCAGGAAGCTGATAATCACGGTGTCACCAAGTATCTCTTGGATCGATTTCGGCGCCTTTGCCATTTCGGTCCTCCGATCCTGACGCTAAGAGATGTCAGTGCCCTAAGGGTACGGATATCCTAGCCGCAGCAGGGGTACCCCCATCAAGTTTGCCCCCACGACATTTCGTGGAGGGCACGGTACTTGCGTGAAGACTGTGAAGCTATTCGCTGCTCGATGATATTCGTATTTGTAGATTGCCGTCGTCGATAGTGCTTCGGAGAAAGAAGTTGCACTCTCACCCAATACTTAGCTCACCTAGCCTCGTGGCTCCTGCAAGACATAGTACCCACTCGAGCCACTCCGTCCCGTACCTAAGTTTTACCCGAAACCCCCAAAGATCCCTCAAGCACGATTACCGTTTGACAAAATCGTTGAGCGACTCAGACGACCCCACGTCGCTGCTTCGGAGCTGTCATGGCCCCTTGGTCCGAAACATTGAACGAGTCTTTTCACAGCGATCAGTCTCCATATTGCTTTGTTACTAGCACCTGGTAGTGCGTGCATCTTGAACGATGCGGCATGGGTGAGTGCGCTTTACTCCCTACTTTGACCAACCTTTCTGTCTCTCTCGCTCCAATCGATTGCGGTAGTGATTCTAGCTGACCCGTTACACAAGAAGCCGTAGTTTCTCAGCCTGGCAAAGGACGAGCACCTCCCTCTAATGAGTTGAACCCACCTCTACTATATACACAGCCCTCTCAGTCGGACGGTAGTGAGTCCAAGCATGGTCCTATCGGTCACGGACACGCACGGGAACCATCGGGCTCTAGAGGCCGCACTGTAGTGAATGGGTCCAATGTACACACGCAACAAGAAGGTGCCAGGTCACAGTCCAGTGCAGCAACAACTCGATCTCCAGCTCTTCTCAATGGGAATATGGAGCGGCGACCTTCGCTTACTCAGAACCATTACCGGCAAGCGGCAAAGAGCAATGCTACTTTTCAGCATTCGCGCAGCACGAGTTTCGTCAACTCGCCTGCTACTAGTCCGCTCAGTCCCTATTTACAAGGAGCTAATGCTACTGGCAGTGGCTTGGTGCCAGAATTCTCAAGCTTGACAATGCATCAACACGGAACTCCGGAGCTGCGGCCAAACGATTCTCCCTCGAGCGCGAGCGGCTCGCTGCTGAGCGCCACCTCCAATTTGACTGGAGGCCAAGAATCGCCAGATTCAGCCAACCCAAGCCTGACCCAACGAAAATTAGATCGCGCTGGAGGTAATCGGGCTCGTAGGGCACACAGTCACCAACGGTCTGGATCCAAGCATCAAGGCGCAGGGGAAATGAAGACGGCTTACGAACATTCCTTACATCATCTCTTCAATTCCGTACGTATGTTGTGGAACGCAAGGCGAAATTCGCTGATGATCCCCGCAGTTCATCTCGCAAGCAGATCACAAAATCAATCAATGCGTCGAAAATGAGCCCGAGGTGGAAGAAATTTGTGGACCTGGTGTCGATCCACACTTTGACCAACTGCTGTGGACACTAGGAAATATCGCTCGACAAAAGCCAAAACCTCTCATTGACACTATTATGTACTGGCGCAAGAGCAAAGGGGAGCAAGCTCAGGAAGCCAAAATCGAGTTAAACAAGGTAAGCACAGCATTGACGGTATATACTTCATGAGCTTCGCCTGCTAACGTACTTACAGATTCGGTCTGATATGATGTCCGGCACTGGCATGAATGGCTCCCTGACTCCAAACTTCGAAAGCAACACATCTAACAGACTGCCTTCACTGCATGACGTTTCAATTCAAGCCGATCGTCGATCATGTCTATCAATTTATCTTCTGTGCAGGGTTCTAATTGAGGTTTACAACCAAACGGACCAAGCTTCGTTGACGACTCAAATGGCTGGGAAGCTTGAGGATATCATCTTCGGTCAATTGAAACAAACAGACCAGGAGCAATTTGCTTCCAATTTCCGATTCGCCAATTGGCGAATTTACTGTCAGCTGCTCGGTGCAATGAGTGGCATGGATTTCCACAGCGTCCAGCATCGATTTACATCCGAGCTGAGAATCCTTCAAAAAGAACTTGAGGTCAAAAATGCTGTCAACAAAGAAGCTGAGAGCAGAGTCATACTGCTTGTAGTTGCGATGAAACATTTGCGAGTCAAGACACAGCCCGAGAATGCCTGGAGGGAGACTTGCGATTTCTTGTGCACATTGGCCGAATTTTTCGCAAATTCTCATGGACAAGAGATTAAACATGCATATTGCCAGACTCTTGCAGAGCTAGTTTTTCCGATCGCTGCATCAGCAAGTCCATCTGTCAATACACCAAGATGGAAAGATTTCCTTAACATTGTCAATGCTCGCCTCTCGCCAATGCTTACTAAGCTCAAACATTGGGTGTACGCTTCTGGATTGTCGACCTTGATCCTTTGTGCGTCACCAATGGAAGTATTCGCTTCGCAATGGCTTCCTGCTGTAAATTTGCTCAAGGACAAGCTCAAGGACAGAGCCTTTAGAGGATTGGCGCTACAGTCTGTCTGTCGTCTTGTGTGGACATTTCTCGAGAGGGTCAACGAACCAGTAAATTCCAAGTTACGCAAGATCGAGGAGGTCATGAAGCTGGTTCTTCCAACAGGTAGAAAGTTCTCTGTCTCGACCGAGCCTGCCTATGCAGAACCCAAAGTCGAGCTTATACGAATCATTGGCTTTCGACATCCAGAATTTTGCTTCACGAAAATAGTATTTCCTTTGATCAATGCTGAAATATTCACTCAAGGTAAGGAGGTTAAGGCCGAGCAACTTGACCCTGAGCGAATGGTCATAGGTATCAGGGCATTTCTAGCGGTCATATCGGACCTGGAGAAAGTTGGTGACGGCCGTCCACTTTTTCCTAGATTTCCGATCGGGATCGTATCTGTTGTGTCTCCAATGGAGGAACGTGGATCTAATAACCCTCAGCAGATCCTTTTCGGTCACGGAAATTCGAGAACAAGCGAGCAATTATCGCGACCGGTAGCAACTGCCTGTCTTGATGAGACGATCAGGGGTTATTTCGCGAGATTCTGCGAGCTGCTTGGGAAAATCACTATAGTGTGCGACAATGCCTTTGGTGGGCAGGCTGTGCTCGACGAGAAATTCGGTAGCTTGACACCAAGCGGCTTGACTCCAAAAACGCCAATCTCCGAAACTTTCAGCTTTGGACGAAAGGATGAGCACCTAACCTTGACTGATCACCGGTCAGGATTCTATGATTTACTGCATGTCGCCGTGCAGGCTTTACCTCGCTGTTTATCACCACATGTACCATTCAACTCTCTTATAAACCTAATGTGTACTGGAACCGCACACGTTCGATCAAACATTGCCACATCCTCAGCTCAATCCTTGAAATCTATTGCTCGGCAGGGTCACGCACAGCAGGTCACGATAGGATTTGCACGATTCATTCTTAACTTCGACACTCGTTATTCAACCATGTCCGACGAAGGGATGTTAGGTCCGGGCCACATTGAAAATACATTACGTCTGTACGTGGAGCTACTCAATATTTGGATCGATGAAATCAAGCAGAAAAATAAGCCCGCAAGCAGTGATCTTCCAGAGGACAGTCCTTTGGGAACTCGCGGAATCCCGCTCGATCTAACCAATGTCTCCACTCTTGTTGAGGAAGTTGAGTCGCATGGAATTTTCTTCTTGTGCTCGCAGTCAAGGCGTGTCCGCTCATACGCCGTTAAAGTACTGAGACTTGTCACGGAATTTGACGGTGCGCTCGGAAAAGATCATCCAAGAATTATTCAAATCCTTGAAGGGGACACTCACCGAGTAATGGATGCTAATGACGATCAGCTTTCAGTAGCGGAAAGGAGTCGGTTGCAGAAAGGTAAACGGAGGAGTGCTGTTCGTGATACTATGATCGAGCTGTGCAGCAGCGAAATATCGTACGATTCAACTTTATGGTTCAAAATTTTCCCCAACCTCATTCGACTCAGTTTTAATGTCTGTCCATTTGCAGTTACACTGGGGCGTGAAATTGTCTGCGCACGTCTACAGCAAATGCACGACAGTATCATTCATTTGGCCGAGAAAGCGCCCAACGTACGTGGGCCCCAATCTTCTGGCTCCGAAATAAACCCTCTTCGGGCTTTGGCACGACTTGGGACAACGTCGCCCGATGTCATCATTGAGCAATGGAAACTGTACTTGATCATGGCTTGTACAACAATGACTAACGCCGGAGCGCAAACTCAGAGTCAACTTGCCAATAGCCAACACACGCGTAAGATTTCAAACAAGGGCTCTCAGCAGACACCGGACAGGATTCTTGCAAGTTCAGCCCGCCAGCTGTTCGCCTCAATCATACCCCTTCTTAATGTGTCTCCGACCTCGATACGTGACGCAATCGTAATAGCTTTGGGTTCAATCAACATTAATCTGTACAGGACACTTCTTGAATCGCTCCAGTACGCAGTAACCACATGCAAAGAAGAAGCAAAGCTTCGCATTGGCACACATCAACGGACTGGGAGCAATCCACAGCGTAATCGTAGAACGGATCTATTAAGGACAGAAGTCACCCATGTCTATAAACTTACATCTCGATTCCTACGGGAACCGAGTGTACTTCAAGACGACTGGATTTTAAATAACTTGTCAGTGTACACCAAGGATTTGATGATTTTCCTCAGCGACGCCGAGATACAGAACGACTGGGAGTGTCAGAGACTTCGGCGCCTTTACTGTGGCCTTCTTGAGGAACTCTTCGATGGTATTAATCGCACACATGACCCGGCAAGATGGATGGCATTCGAATCCCGGAAGTCGTCCTTCGCGCTCATGGAAGATTGGTGTGGTTACTCGCCCAATCAAACCCGCATTAGTCAGCGAGAAGACAATATGAGACAATCAGTACTCGATCAGCACCAAAATGATGGTGAAAGAACGAATGTGACAGCTGCAATGGAGATCGAGAAAAGGAACCTTCGCACTGCTGCCTTGAGTGCCATGGCAGCGCTCTGCGCGGGACCCTTACGGGTTACAACGATCAAAGGCGACCATTTAGGTTTTGATATACGTCGAATGCTCTCGTGGATCGATCAAATCTTCGGCACTGTTAGCGACAAGATGCATATAATAGGACGGCGCGCTTTAGAAAGGCTCATTGTACACAACCGGGATTTACCGCTTCTGCTTGAGCACTCGATTGAGATGTGCTATGCTCCGGATCGTCCAAAAGCACTAGAGAGTTATTTCGAGGTCGTGAGCAAAGTACTGATGGAAAACCAAGAGTATCCAATAGCTTTCTGGAGAATACTAGGCGCTGTGCTTTTCACTTTAGGGAACGAAAAGGGCCAAATCCGCATGAAGTCTGCCAGACTGCTGCGAACCCTCGAGCAACGGCAGCAAAAGAACTCTAGACTTCAAGATTTTGATATCAGTATTTCAGATCGGACCACTGCTGTCTACAAGCTTGCGCAATTCGAGATATCGAAACGATTGTCGAAGCAGCACTGCGAATTGGCTTTTCATGTTTTCTCTCAATTTTCAAAACACTTCAAGAACATTACACCCGATAGTCAGCGAAGTATGGTTGCTGCAATCCTTCCGTGGGTTCAGGCCACCGAGCTCCAGCTCGATCCAAACGGTGGACCAAGTGCCTCATCTTACATGCTGTTGGCGAACCTCTTAGAGATAACAACCAAAGCCAGCGGTGCCCTACATAATGAGGTTCAGGCCCTTTGGCAAGCTCTGGCCACAGGACCTCACGGCGGAAATGTGCAGCTTATCCTTGATTTTGTCATTTCATTGTGCCTAGACCGGAGGGAGCAAAGCTTTGTGGATTACGCAAAACAGATCGTTGTGTATCTCTCAAGTACGCCGGCAGGACAGAAAGTCATTGAATTCCTTCTCCTGCAGATCACACCAAAGAACATGGTCCAGGAAAAGCGTGAACCCATTTCTACTCCACCAGATACCCTGGGGCTTCCCTATGTAGCAGACTTGTCCGAGGCGTTACCGATAGGAAACAAACAGGTAAGACCATGGAAGATCAAATCAAGGCCCAAATCTGACGTGTAATAGCAAGGATTCTCTTTAGGGCAACTCTCGCTGATTTTCTTGGTGGATCTGATGGTTGCTCCTATGCACCTTAGGGAAGAGAACGTCCCATTGCTACTGCAGGTGATCCTCGTCCTATGGGACCATTATACTATTCTCGTCCAGGAACAATCCCGAGAAATGCTGGTTCATCTGATTCACGAGCTTGTAATTACCAAGATCGAAGATGACACTACGGAGCCAAGTAAGCGTACGATAGAAGCCTTTGTGGAGTCTATCAGGCAACAAGACCCAGTCGTAATCTGGACCTACGAGGAGTGCAATGGCAAGGACGATGACGAGGAAGGTAGTCGGGTACCTTCGTCCATGGCTAACGTTACTTCTACAGTGATCGATCTTTTTGCTATAGCCTATCCCAATGTCCACGCTCAATGGGCGAAGATCACGCTCAGTTGGGCAACTTCGTGCCCTGTTAGACATCTGGCTTGCAGATCGTTCCAGATCTTTAGATGTATCTTGACCTCCCTTGACCAGCCTATGCTCGCGGACATGCTTGCAAGACTGTCAAATACCATTGCGGACGAGCAAGCCGATTACCAAACTTTCTCCATGGAGATCTTAACGACCCTCAAGACCGTTATAGGTGCTCTAGAACCCGGTGACCTACTCAAGTATCCTCAACTGTTCTGGGCCACTTGCGCTTGTTTAAATACTCGTTACGAACGAGAGTTTATCGAGACACTTGGGATGCTGAAAAAGCTGTTGGAGAAGGTCAACCTTAGCGATCCCGCTGTTATCAAGCTTCTTAAGGACGCGAAACCTCCAACCTGGCAAGGGTCATTTGAAGGCATTGCGCCCCTACTCTACAAGGGATTCAAGTCTGCAATTTCGCTGGATAAGACCCTTTCGGTGATGCACACAGTTGTGTTGCTGCCCGATAGTGATCTCGTTGGCTACCGAACGCGTCTTCTCTTTGGGGTCCTCGGCAATTTACCGAGTTTTCTGCACTCATTCGAGGATCAAACCCATGTTGCGGTCTGTCATCAAGCAGCTCTGACCTTGGCACAAGTTGCAGAAGTACAAGAGCATCAAGAAATATCCATCGTGCTGAATGCTTTTGCCAATAATCGATTCACTGCAAGCAAAGACTTTTTAGTCCAGATACTGTCTACCTTGCGACGGACATTCTTCCCAATTTGGGAATTCAAGAGCCTCGTCTTCCTGATAGGCCTGCTAGCCAATCGACTACCCTGGCACCAGGCCAAAACGTTAGAAGTCCTTTGCGCTCTCATGCCAGACATTGATACTCGACGAAGCGAAATTACAGGCCAAGGACTTGATTTAGTTGCGCCATTGCTGAGGCTTCTGACCACAGAGCATTATCACCGGGCACTTGAGGTCATGGGCTACTTTCAGAATCTGTCGTCAACAGGAATGGACAAGGACCATCTGCTCATGAGCATGGCAGATCCGACATCCCGCCAAATAGTTAGAAAGTACGAGAAAACGCAATGTTTATATGGCATTCCCGAAGACAGCGGATGGTCCCTCCCAATGCCAGCTGTCCACTCAAGTCAAACAAGAGCAAACATGCAAGCCGTCTTCTACTCATGCAACATATCTCAAGTCGACTCGGCTGCGGCCACACCCGAAGTTGAGTTTCATGTAGATGATTATCATCAAGGGTCTTACTTTCCACTTGAGCGGTCGGACACTTTCTCATCCGAGGATCCTCGTATTGAGGTCACCACCGAGGGTAGCATGGGAGATTTAGTCTCGAAGCTGGATAGCCTGGACGACTTCTTTGAAGACAGTCTCACCTCGGAAAATAGAGCTTCAAGGCCATATTCGAACGTAACAATCACCGGACTTTCTGCACCAAACATGAACGGCGGAGCAGACTTATATAGCCGACAGACGGAGCCTATCTTACAGAAGTCGCTTGCGCGTACGGCAAGCGTGACATCGCTCCAGAATGGCTTTGCGGATGTTCGCGGCGGCACCTTAGGTCGAGACCCAGGGATAATGAGCCCAGCAGCTTTTGTGACAAGTCCAACTCCACCAGTTCCAGCACCAACACGACCGAGTCTTCACTCCCGCTCTGTTACCACACCGGTGAATCACATAGGCGTGCAGGCAAACGGTTCAGACCACCTCACGGACGAAGACACTGACGATATCTTCTCCGAAGACGAGCGGTCCACCGGAAACGGAGGATCCCGGACCCTTGGATCGTCTTTACGTGCTGTCCATAAGGGTATGAAGAAAGTCCAACCAGGCATAAGCGGCAAGGAGTACCGCCAACGAGATCTTCTCCGTGGGACAAGGAGTCAGGGTCCTCATTCTCCAGATGTCCCAAAAGTCCCAGAGGCTTACCTGAGAGAAAACCTCAAGCTCCCAGACAGCTGAACGGCTTCTCGCATGATTGGTTGATACCGGCAGGTTTGCCCGGTTACAGCAAGTTCTAGATTCTTCGGACATTGCATCCAGCTTTCCTCACTCACTCTTTGTATAGTTGTTTCTCAAGTCCAGGCATTAGGAATTTTGTCAGCGTTTAGCGTCTCATGACATGCGCATGAATCCGGTACACAGCATTAAATGGCGTTAAATGTTATTGAATAGCAGGAAAGATACCTCATAGAGCGTGGTGATGACAACGACGGCGCCGGCGCCAGGAAAGGCGGGATAGTGTAGCTTTGATAGCTTCCTGTGAACAATATACAACATCCGAATCGTGAGATTTGGGCAGATCGCTTACCCTTGCTCTGATCCCTTCTCCATTCCGTGTTGCTTCGGCGCCTCAGCCTCATAAAGTCATAGTCTCCCTAAAATCTTCGATGACTCTCACAACGTAGATTACATTTCACAGGCACGCACTTCCACCTTTTCCCCAAATTCACCAAAACCCACGTTACCTACCGCAATCCCACTACCCTTCCTTCTCAACTAGCCATGAACCTCACCGACCAGATTCGCCAACCACATGGCGCCATCCTCAGACTGCAAGTCTCGGGGCTCATGCTCCAATCGATCACGGACAGACCGCAACAAAGATCTCTCGCGCAATGAGCAGCCCGGTGTGAAAGAGAAAGGGAGAGTTCTTGGAAAGGTTACATGGAGACCAAAGGATCTCGGCTACGCGCCGTGTATGTGGAACTTACTACTGATCTCATCGTAGGACCAAGCCTATTCACTGACGTTTCCTTGGCTAGGAAGGATGAAATCGCGAAAGCCACTGCATTCTTCCGCTGTCTGGATTGTGCAAGAAACCCATATAAATGCATTACCTAAGGTAAATTACGTGCCGTGGAGCACATCTCCCACGGCATCTCATATCGTTCTATTCCTACAATAATCAGGGGTATCAAGGTATCTACCGAATGGAAAATAAAACCGATACGAAGGCGACGCAAACTCTACTCCAATCTTCCATGTACGCTGTCCCGAACGAAGAGTCCCCTTACCGATGCGTGATTAGCAATTATGACGCCGCTCCTTCACCATCCTGGGTCCCTTTGCTGCGCATCTGCACCGGAGTTAACTCCAGTGTCCGATTTCAACTTCTTAGCGTCTTTGGCTTCGGCTGGGTTCTTCTCCTTTGAAGCTGGCTTCTCTGCTGCTTGCTTATTTGTCGTCTCCTCTGAGCCCTTTACTCTTCCCTTTTTGATACTCGATTCCTGATCTCCCGGATCAGCTTTAACGCCTTGACGTGCGAGGTGTTTCTCAAACTCCGTCTTCGTATTCCTCCGCTCGTCCGTCGGGATCATATCTTCCTTGTCTTCCTCGACCTTCGGATCAGACTCTTCGGACGAAGTGAGTGTAGCTTCACCCCCAAAAGACGCAGCGCTCCCGCTATTTTTTGTCTCAGTCGCCTTCCGTCCAGACTGCCGCCTTAGATGCGTTTCAAACTCGTCTCGTATTTGGTTGCTGCTGTCCGCTGGGATTGCATCTTCATCATACACATATGCATCTGGATCTGCAATCTCGGCCGAAGCTGCGATAGGCGACTTGTCATCTGTTCGCTCCAGCAGTGCTTCTGGTGAATCGTCGAGATTACAGAAAAGGTCGTCAGCGCCGCGTTCAACGAACGGTGGCTGATTGGCATCTTTGCCATTTCCGGAAACGCAATTGCCGATGTCGCGCCTGAATGCTGCTGCGAAATCCGCGGCGGAAGTCGTTCTATCCGAGGCTGAGGCAGGTTGACCGTCGTACGATATATAAGGCAGTGTGGAAAGAGCAGGCAAGTACCCAGCCTGGGAGAGTAGGGAAAGGAGCGATGACGTCAGAAGAGGAGGCTCAGGGGGGTGCGGTTTCGTCTTGGCGTGAGTAGAGAGGTCGGTCTCAAACGGATCTGTAGGGTCTAGAGGAGGAGGGCTTTCATCGTTTTTGATCTTTGCCGGTTTCTTGGAGTATTCTTCCGGAGCTTGATATAGCTCCGAGTGCACAGTTGCGATTGCATTGGACGCTATTGAATCGTAGTTTGGGTAGAACATGGCATATCCTCTCGCACGCATGAGCTCGAGGAGATATTCCATCCATGCTGGATAGCTCTCTGTGATTTGCTTCTTATTCGCTGCAGTACTCTGTTTCATGGTGGACACACGGTTGGTGATAAATGAATGGAACTCCATCCATCTCTCGCCAAAATATAGCGCTGCATTGGAATTGGGTGCTTCCCAAAGGAATGGCATGGGGTCAATGGATTTGGATTTTGGTGTCGGAGGAGTGAAATCTTCGCTTCCGTTGAGGAAATTGGTGGGAAGTTCAAGGCTGATGCCCATCAAATTATCAATGCTGTTACTTTTCGAATACCTGTGCTCCAATAGATTATAAATCAAATAGTGATAGTAAAGGGGCGAAAGTTCGACCTGAGGGGAGAGTACTAGAACGTGCGAGTCCAATGGTCGCGCCGGATAGAAAGATTCTACAAAGTACGAAGAGGCTTCCGCTGCGGTGAAACTTCTCTTTGGGATTCGATGTCGGAGAGTGAGTTGCGAACTGTGAGAGCTACCCGACCAGTCTAGCGGAGGCCATACCATATTTTCTAGGAAACTGTATGTAGAAGCATCGATCTCTGCTGGAAGCTCGATAGTTATATGTGGGCGGCGATAGCCAAAGTAGTCAGCCTCTTCGATAGACTTGAGAAGTCTGATGAGGGATCCTGATGATTTTGGAGGCGCATGAATTAGTAGGTCGACATAAGTCGTTTGCCATGCTGCAACCGGGTTAGCAAATGTTACATGACTGCTTGTGGGGCTTTTACCAGCAAGAGAACCACTATCAAGTCTAGTGACCCACATCATATTCTCGGCGGCTGCAGACGGAAGCTCAATCAACGACGTCCCTAGCTCGGCGGCTTTGCTCTTGATCGAATTGACGAAAAATAATTCTTCCCTCTCAGCATTGTCTATGAAGATGGCTTGTGGAAGCACGAATCTTTGGATATGACCCAGACTCGCTGTGACGCTGACCTCCATTCGAAAATCAGAGCTCCATCTCGAAAAGTCCGGCCGACCGTCTGCGTCTCTATATCAGCCTTTATACGTTTCTTATGCCTGCTACATCTTTCTCTTACCGTGCCAGTGCACAACGCAGTCATCGTCATTGATGCCATTGATCTCTTTGATCTCGTGTATTGCGAGGTCCTCCCTTCCCATGAAAGCAAAGTGCACGTCATTCTTCCTTATTGAAGCCATCTCACATGCTAGTGGCATGATTTCTGAAGCGCTCTTCAAGCTCGCGGCAGCAAATAAGACATTCTTATTATTTCCGAACCGTCCAGCTAGAGATGCGACACCATGCAGAGTCGCTGCAAGATTGTAAAATTTGACCGGACCGGAGAAGTAGTGCTCATCTTCCCCAGACGAGTCAGACGGACGTGGGGGCTTTCCAGTGGGAGCATCTTGTCTTGTCGGCAATCCTGGATTTCGGCCCACTCGGCTTGTTGCAAGTACTCTAGAGTCTGTTTTGAGGCTATTTGAGCCAAGATCTGTAGGGATGTTCTTGATGAAAAGAAAAAGGGCGAATAGTCCTAGCAGAGCGTAGACAACTCTCCTCCTGCGGATACCAGTGACCTGTTTCCGAGCGTTCCACGAGCCTGGTAATATTGGACCGCTACTCGAAGGCCTATGGTCGTCATCCTTCTTCCCTAGCTCTTTGTCACCTGGGAAGATGCTCCCGAGCAGAGACATCCTCCCAACTTCCGCCGACTGAAACGAGCTCACGAGGAGCTTCCGAAGCGCGGTCAAGCATTGGCTAAACACACAACGTTAGCAAAGAAGGGACAGTCGCTGAAGTATAGCGATGGTGGAAACTGTTGGCGCACATTGAATTTAACGTCGTGCAAAATGGATGAATATCGAAGGATGGTCATGCCGCGCGAAGCCATGCTTGGCAGGCATTGGCATTGCTCTTGGCATTCTGAGATCAACCAAAAAATCCTCATTCCATTTCAACCGCTTTAGTAGCTATCCATGGCAGAAGGACTTTGGTAGAGGCAGAGCAGGAAGGAGCCAGGATGCATTTTGCAACGAGAAGCTACTAAACTAATCGGGCGTCCGCCAAAGGTCGCGCATTGAAGCATACTTCAATGTTTCACCAATCCAAGATTGACCAGTCAAATTCCGACTTCCCCAGACGATTCTCACGAAGTCTTGATCTCACGAAGTCTTGATCGTCCCATAACATCATGGCGGACGCAATGGACATCGATACCGCGGCCTCTCGAGGAACTAAGCGAAAGGCCGACGACGCCCGCTTAACGGCACAGGCTCCAAAGCGGATCAAGGTAGAGGAGCAAGACCATCGCCACGTAGTAGCTGGCTGATGGTCTGTTCCAGGCACTGGATCAAGATGTCGTGAACAAGATCGCTGCAGGGGAGATTATAGTTGCTCCCGTACACGCGTTGAAAGAATTGATAGAGAATGCTGTGGACGCTGGCTCAACTTCTCTGGAAATACTTGTGAAAGATGGGGGACTGAAACTGCTACAGATTACAGACAATGGGCACGGGATCAATGTTTGTCCTTGACGCTGGTAGTCATTGCGGCATGCTAACATAAATTCCAGCGAGATGATCTGCCTATTCTGTGTGAGCGATTCACCACCTCGAAACTCAAAACCTTCGAAGATTTGACCACCATTGGGACGTATGGCTTTCGGGGTGAAGCCCTTGCCAGTATCAGTCACATCGCTCATCTTACCATCACAACTAAGACCGCAGAGTCGAGCTGTGCATGGCGAGCTCATTACGCAGACGGCAAGCTCGCACCAGCTAAGCCAGGCCAAAGTGCAGACCCGAAGCCTACAGCAGGTCGAGGGGGCACACAGATCACAGTACGAACATCACCTTCGAATCCCCCAAAATCCATGTCTGACATTGAGCAGGTCGAAGACCTATTTTACAACGTTCCATCTCGGCAAAAGGCCTTCAAATCACCAAGCGAGGAATACGCCAAGATCCTGGACGTCGTTGGTCGATACGCAGTCCACTGCAGCGGCGTTGCCTTCTCCTGCAAAAAGCATGGAGAATCCTCGATCAGTCTCTCAACGCCCAAAGACGCCAGCACAGTAGACTGCATCCGGCAAATCCATGGATCCGCCGTAGCCAACGAACTCATTGCCTTCGAAGCCTCCGACTCGAAATGGGGATTTACCGCCTCCGGGTACACCAGCAATGCGAATTACCATGTCAAGAAAACCACCATCCTCCTTTTCATCAACCACCGTTCTGTCGAGTCCTCTGCTATCAAGAAGGCCCTTGAGCAGACTTACTCGACCTTCCTCCCGAAAGGCGGACATCCCTTCGTCTATCTTAGATTGGACATTGACCCACAGCGCGTCGACGTGAACGTGCACCCTACAAAACGCGAAGTTAATTTCCTAAACGAAGACGAGATCATCGAAGCGATCTGCAATGAAATACGAACCAAGCTCTCCGAAGTCGACACCAGCCGCACCTTCATGACGCAGTCTCTCCTCCCAGGCAGTGCTCCCAAAGTACCCCTATCAACACCCAATTCAAGATCATCCAACCCAAAATCTGCCGCTGCACGCAATCCCTCGGCCACCCCAGCCAAACCGTACGAGAACAATCTCGTCCGCACAGACCCCTCCCTCAGAAAGATAACCTCCATGCTCCCACCGTCCACCACCCATACATCTACGCAGCCGCCTCAAACCCCTAAATACATCACAGTCCCTCGTGCCCCAACACACTGCCGCCTCACCACAATCAAAGACCTGCGCGCTTCGGTCCGGGACGCTATGCACGCCAACCTCACCGAAGTCTTTGCCTCGCACACCTACGTCGGGCTCGTCGACATTCAACGCCGCATCGTCGCCATCCAGAGCGGGGTCAAGCTCTTCCTCGTCGACTACGGCATGATCTCCAATGAATACTTCTACCAACTCGGCCTCACCGATTTCGGCAATTTCGGCGCCATCCGCTTCGATCCGCCATTGTCTATACCAGACCTCATCCGCATCGGCATAGAAGCCGAGAAGGCCGCGAATCCGGACGAGGAAGTCGAATGGGATGAGGTTGCCGCGGCGGTGACGAGGCAATTGATCAGTAGGCGGGAGATGCTAGCAGAGTATTTCTCGTTCGAGGTCTCGGAGGATGGGGAGTTGACTACGATTCCGCTACTGATGAAGGGATACACGCCGTCGATGACGAAGCTGCCCCGATTCCTGATGAGGTTGGGGCCTTGCGTGAATTGGCTTGAGGAGAAGGCTTGTTTTCATACCTTTCTGAGGGAGCTGGCGAGTTTCTATGTACCGGAGCAGCTTCCTAGTCAAATGAAAGAGATTAAGCCGGGTGGTGATAAGAATGATGAAGAGTCAGAAGCGATAGAGGAGATCAAGGCAAGGAAAGAAGAGATGGCGAGGGTGCTCGAGCATGTCCTCTTCCCAGCCTTTCGCGCGAGGCTGGTCGCTACGAAGGGGCTTTTGAGTGGCGTTGTCGAGGTGGCAGATTTGAAAGGGCTGTATAGGGTCTTTGAGAGGTGTTGAACTCTATCCTCGGGTTCGTATGGGGAAGTACGATATGTAATTAGATCGTTGCTTACTTGGCGATACTGCTCGTCTGCTTGGGATTGGGGTCAAGTTTTCTTGCAGAGATCTTGGCTGCATAGCTCAGTATGACAATCTCCTGCGCATGCAATTTAGCAATCATTCTTGGTAGTTTCTGCTCAGCTGGAATCGTTCGTCACGTTGAAGCATAGGACCTGCAAAAATTGGTATGACCAGATCTTTCTCGAAACTATCGTCATGTGTGCTCGTAAATCATCTCGTCACTCGTCTCTGAAATCTATGTAGTTCCCTTGACAATAATGAATGTGTGCTGTATCAGTCTAGTCGAAGCAAACAACTCAGAGCAAACAAAGTGAAACCCCCAAACTCACAGATAGGCAATCTAGGTAAATGCTGTAGCAAAAGCAGTGAGCAATCGCAGCCTTCTTCGGGTCATAGAATCTGCGAGCATGGAGAATGAGCAACGAATTCTCCCAGATGCCGCAGGCTGTTTTCTGGCCCTCTGCAACCGCTCCAGAACGGTACGGCATCTAGGGAGTCGCTCTCGCTATCACACTCGTTCGAGCCAAGTGACTCGCTGCTTCGCGTTTTTCAACGTCCCTTGAGCGCACACTGTGAGATTCGAGCTTCGACGGATCAGGCTCTCGGACCATGATATCCATCTCGACCCAAGGTCTGCTCGGGTCGCGCTTTAGATAAATCTTCGGTACTTCTGGAACAGGCTTGAAGCCGCGCCGCTTGTAGTACTCAAAGTTATTGTGATGACTGCTCTCAAGATAGCACTTCAATCCTTCAGCGTCCGCCTAACAGTTGCATTGTTTAGTAATTTGGAAGGCGTGTCATCTCTGCCTTTCAACAAGAGAGCGGATACTTTGGACTCACTTGCTTCGTGACCATCTCGATCAGAGCTTTTCCATACCCCTGGTGCTGCGACTTGGGTTTAGTTGCAAGGTAGACTAGATACCAGGAATTGTCGTCATCTGCCCCAAGAGCTAGGGCTTTGGTATCACTCAACAGCGGTAGGAACTCATTGAAAAACCGATGGCAGCCTTCGGCGGTCAATTGATAGCGTAAGCGCCACATGCCGCTCTTGAACATGGTGAACCAATCATCCATATTCTTGCCAGGCGGCATCCTGTAGACAGCAAGGAATGTTAGTAGTATTATGATGTTGCTTGAGCAGAGCAAAAATACCAAAGAGCCACAGAGTCATAGTCAGGGCCAGTGGTAGTCACGAGACCTTTCAAGCAATGAGCGTAGACGAGATACTCGCAGATGCTATAATGGAGCTTGAGTGCCTCTGGACTCCAATATTGAAAGCCTGCAGGGTCAGTGTGGACGAAGTACCTGGCGACATCATCCTCCATGAAGGCTTCGGCAAGGCACTTGGCGGCTTCCTTGCAGTCTTCAAGGCCTACGATGCGGACTTGATCGTTCGGAGATTCTGCGGTGTCTTGATGTTCGGCCATGATTGGCATGGACTTGATCTTGGGTTTGGACTCGATGGTGATAGCACCATTTACTCTCTCCATAATGGCGATTCTGAGTTTATAGATCGAAAGACTCTGGAATCTAACTATCAAACGAATCAGTGAGCTGGCTAGACGTAGCGACCGCCGCTTTTAAGAAGCAAACAAGCGGTTGGGGGACGGTGATGGCTGTTTTTGGTAGCACTCACATGCTGCACTTGTTGGGGAGCTTACCGAGCTCTTCAAGGACTATCAATTGGTCTCGTTAAGTCACCCGTATGAACTTTTGATAATTGAGATCTAGACACCGTCTCGAATCGGGACGGGTAACGCAAGCAATTAAGAGATTGGCGTGCTTCTGTTGGCGATCTCGGAATTAGCATTTCTGTTTTCAAACAAAAACTCAGTTACCAGATATCTCTCGTGAACAGAGCACTTGTGCGACATATCTTGTGACCTTTGATGGAGGCTGAAGGGGACAATTTTTGTGACTTTCGAGGGAAGCTGAAGGGAATTTTGGCCAAGAGCTTACCAACCGACATCAACGCAGATGTTGTCTTATCCGTGACTAGAAAAGGGATGGTTTAATAAGGAAATAGGTTGCCCTGAAGCAAGTGATAGAGAACTAGGGCAGAAAGGCTATCGAAGGTGATATTCCTCTGGAAAAGAAAAGGCGAGTAGCACAGGAAAATGGTCGAAGTAGTTTGTCAGTATTCACAAATAAACTGTGGTGAACGGTGAAGGAAGTACTGAGATGAAGGTCAGTTTGGTGAAGGGAGATGCAAGCAGAAGGCGAACGGGATGCAGGTGAAGAGATATATTCCCCGAGAAGCGTTGTCATGTGATGCTTTCCCAAGCCCAGAGCGGGCCGTGCCTTCCTCTTGCACCACTCAGCCACTGCCATGATAGCGTTCAAAAATCAGGGATCCCTCTTGGATCTTCTTCTGATAAGACGACGAAAACGTTGATAAACACTTGGACATGGGTCTTACTGGTGCCAACCTACTCTGCTTCTACCGAACAATCTTCAACGCTCGACGATCTCTACCAAATTCGGGATTAGTGCCTTCGCCTGAAGCTGCCTACCGTGGCCTAGAACAGGCCATTCAAGGCCGGATGAATGTCAGCTTGTGACCGGTTAAGCTGTCATGCTAGTGTGAAATTGGTTGTGAGATGGTTGAGATCTCAGACAAGCTCAGAGCTCGAGTAAGCTTGCTTCATTCTATGCTGAAATACACAAAAGAACGGATTCTTTCCATCTAAATGTGTCTGACCCGCCGACAGAAACCTCTATCGTGACATCGTAAACCCGTCCAATTCATTCCATTTCTGGAGGTTAATCGTTTTCCTCACATCCGTCGGATCTGCGTCTCATTTGTATACTTGTCAAGGCCGCTATCCAAATGGTCCCACCACTCGAATAGCATGGTGTTGCAGATCAACTTGAACCAAGGAGTAAATTTGAGACCATCGTCCTGGAACATGGTCTTCAACTCATCTTGCTTCACGTATTTCGCATCTCGAACTTCATTAGGATTGGCTTTGTGGTCCACGTCCGCTTTGATGATGAGTATATAGTCGACTATTTCATTTGATCAGCATTGGCTCAATGTCTTCTCGATCGTCTTTGTCAGACTCACTTTCGTGTTCGCCCCACTTTCCGTCGCTGGGTGCCATGTAATGTATCCGTGTCAAGAATTGGAATTTATCCAGCGGCACCTGCTTGGCTGGGATCCCGAGCTCCTGGTCGAGCTTCCTCTGTGCGGCTCTCCGCACGCCTTGGACAGCCTCGGAGAGTTCTGATCCAGTCTCACCAGGTATCCCCAACGGATGTGAGCAGCAAGTGTTGGTCCACATATCGGGAAACGTGATCTTCTCCGATGCCCGCTGTTGAAGGAGCAGGCGATTGTTCGAGTCGAAGAGGAAGACGGAGAAGGCCCGGTGTAGCAGCCCTTCGTTGATGTTCTTCATCAAATGGCCTAGGTGATCATCAGCATCTATTCAAGGAAGCCGCTCATTAAATGATGAAACGTACAGACTTTCTTGCTTGCACTGCCAATGGGAACATCGTTCACGTCGAGCACTATACACACCTCATCCATCAATCGGATTTGCTCTTCATCGTAACCTGCGAGATCCCGATCATCTCCAGGAACTTTGTGTACACCTGCTAAAGCAGGGTTCACGTCTGGGAATAGACGGATGACATTCTCGGCGGTAATCGTCTCGGTAGTTGTACTCATCTTTCATAGACCTTCTAGATGTGATTTGATGATGAATATTTGGAAATTTATGATGGAGCTTCAAGCTGAAAGTGAGATGGTGTTGAGAGTACGGATATCGGGTATCGGATGCCGAGTAGATGCAAAGGCCATGGTCGCTCCGCGGGTCCCTTATGTAACACTCGGGGTGAAGTGTTCAACCCTAGCCCTGGCTTACATGATTCATCGAAACTCTTGCTGCAGCTGGCTTTGAGCGTCCCATGCCTCATAGTCTACCGTTTACTGCGTTTCGCTGGCCGTGCATTCTTCTCCTTACGCTTCTCTTTCTTCCCCCTTTCCTTTCTAACCTCCTCCGTTCCCCGTATCTCATTCTTGCCCATTCCCTCCTTGAACCTACCTAATCGCTTTTCTTTTGCAGCGTCTATCATCTTCTTCCGCTTGTGAAAGTCATCCCTAAATTTGTCTGCCTCCTTTGGTGCTCGGTCTTGCTTGTGTTTATACCTTCGCCCCCCTAAGCCTCCAAGCCCAGCAACTGGCTTCTCTGCTTCCCCAATCCTCGGAAGCTTCGAGATTTTGTTACTCTTTCTCCATGCGTCAAATCGTCCGCTCCGAAAGCTCGCAGCAATCTTCTGCCCGCTCTCACCGCGTATTAAATTCTTTCCACCTTTACTACCGTCTTCGTCGTTGGCACGGGCGACGTATTTCTTGTTCTTTTTGTCCCAGCGCATGCGACTAGGCTCTGCAAATGATTTACCGCGGGTCCCACCGTCATCATTCCCCAGGTCCATAGTTAAAGAACGCGCTGCAGATAGAAACTCATTATTATTAGATGCGTGAACGCTGTAAGCTCGATCTTCTGCTAGATTTTGCGTCGTGGGTTGATATGACATGAAAAAGTCGGGATCCTGGAAAGTAGGGTCATTCTTCACGATCGGCCCCGAAGTATCTGCGACTGCAATTTGCAACTCGGAGTCTGAGGCCGACGACATATCGGCGTCGAAATCATCCTTCACTTTGGACGCACGTGCGCCGTCCGCACATCGCACATCTTCTGTAGGTAGAAGAGTGTCCTCTCGGGGTTCTGGAGAGGGTTTGGCAGGTTTTAGCTGCGGCGCTGATTGCTGATGGCGTCTCGATTCGATTGTGAGCCTTCTCTTCTTCATAACCTCGGCTGCATCACCACCTGTTCCTCGTTTCCCAATCTCAAACACGGTCTCTGGCGGTCTGAAGCCGCTGACTCGGGCAAGCATTTTCTCGCGTTCAGTCTCTCGATTGTCGAAGTCATCATTGAACAAAGGATGCAGCTCCATCCATCTCTCCGAAGCTGTGACTTCCTTAGCCCTACGAGCACTTTCGCTCGATGCTGCATTTCGAGTTCTCAGATACAGCTTTTCGCCCTTTCCGGCCACGGATCTGAGCGCCGATAGATCGTCATCTTCTTCGAGCAATTTATTTATCAGCTCACAATTCCTCTCCAATCGATCGCGTGCCAAGCTTCCAACAACAACGTCCTCTGTGTAGTTAGCAGCATCCCCTGCATCGTGACCCAGCACCAGGCGCTTCCCGAGAAAAAGCTGCAAATCCAGCAAATACGGCGCATCAGCCTCCCGGACCAAGCTGTAGCTCCAACCCTTTTGCCCGGCACGTGCAGTCCTCCCAACACGATGGACAAAGATTTTTGGCTGTGCAGGAAAATCGTAGTTGATTACGTTCGCAAGAACAGGGATATCTATACCTCTGGCGGCAACGTCGGTCACTACAAGAATATTGGTGAGGCCGCTTCGGAAATCCTGGACTTGCATTTTCCGTGCAGTCTGATCGAGGGATCCATAAGCGTGCGAGACAGCAAAACCTGAGTTACGCAACAATGTTGCCAAATATTCAACATGATGCTTTGTCGAGCAGAAGACAATAGTGGAATGCTCAGTGGGAGACTCGTTAGGCTTCACTCCGTCGGCATCACCACGTTTTCTCTTCTTGCTCGTCTTAGCAGCATCCTCCTTCGCACGCTGAGCAGCCTCAGTCTGGCCCGGAGGTATCTGAATGACATCGCTCAATATGTGTAACAAGGCACCTTCCTTCTCCGCCGTCTTCATCGTAAAAAAGGCATTTTCGAGATCCGGTGAGGTTTTGCTCTCGGAATCCAAACGTACTAGATTCGGGTCTTGTAAGCCAGCGCGTGCAAATTCTACAAGTGACTTGGGAAGGGTGGCAGAAAACAGAAGTGTCTGCCTTGCTGGTGGTAGTGCGTGCAGGATCTCTGCTAATTGGGCAGCAAATCCCATCTCAAATAATCGGTCGGCTTCATCGAAAACCACATAACGAATAGAAGATAGATCCAGTCCCATCTCAACTTTCAGATGAAGGAATCTCCCTGGAGTAGCAATCACGATGTCCGGGTTCCCAGCCATGAGTGAGAATTGCTCTTCCAGCGCATCTCCTCCTACGAGCAGCACGCACTTTAGATCAGTCCCTCTCCCAAACTCTTTGACCACCTTCAATGTCTGTAAGGCCAGCTCTCGAGAAGGTGACAAAATCAAAGCTCTTGCTCCTACTTGCGCGCTGTGAGTCTTCAATTTCTCGATCATCGGAACTACAAAAGCTGCGGTTTTCCCGGACCCAGTCCGCGCCATGCCGACGACATCCTGCCCTTCTAAGACCAGAGGGATAGTCTTCCGCTGTATAGGCGTCGGAACCGAAAAACCTTTCCTCGTTATAGCCTTGAGTAGATTTGCGTTGAGGCCCATTGCCTGGAATCCTCCGCCTTTCTTTACACTTCGTCCCTTGAGATTCGAAGCTTTGCGATTTGATGCGGCCTGTGTCTCGGCAATGAACCCAGCATCATCTGACTCGCTTTCAGCGTCCAAGATGCCCTCTGCATCTTGCATGCGGGCTCTGCGATCGGGATGCTGGTTTGACGCTTCATCCTCAGAGCCTGACTTTTCACCACTGTCGAACAGTGACTTTGAAATGTCGAGCTCGTTCTCAGATCCCACAGGCGAAGGTGCTCGGTGGGGCATTTTAGAACCGAAATTAATCGTACCGTTTTCTGGAGCTTGACCTGCAGAAATTCTGCCCGAATTATATTTTGGTCGGCGTTACCGTCGGGCCGAAATGTGCCAAGATCTGGCGACGCGACCCAGAACCACTTTACGCGACCGTTCAGACGTGTATCAGACGCCAACGGTCCTCTATCTCAACCTCTGTCAAGATGGGTAGGTCAACAGAATCTGAGAGTGAGCGTCCTGACTGATCCGTATACTCTAGACTATGGCGGCGGATATTCAACAACCTCCTACGGAGCGCAGGGAGGCGCCGGTGGAGGGGGATTCATGGGAGGATCGCAGGGTAGCAGTCAGAATAATACAGCAAAAAAAGTACACCGACTCCTATGTGCTTCGCGGACCCCGCCCCAAAGGTGGTGTCTACTCGTCTCAGGTGGACGAAAGCTCATACTGCTCCCTACAGGGAACGTGGGGCCAAGATACACTCCGGCCGGTCACGATAAAACAAGTCCTTGACGCTCAGCAACCGCACCCAGACGCTGATTTCAAGATCGATGAGATTGAGATATCGCAGGTACCGCAATCTATTCTGAAGTGGGTGGGCGTATGGTTCAGGCTGATGTGAGATCTGAAGATTACGTTCGTGGGCCAAATCCGTAACGTCTCGACGCAAACCACCAACATCACTTACAAGCTCGATGACGGAACCGGTACCATCGAGGTCAAGCAATGGATTGACGCCGATGCTTCAACAGGCGTGGATCCTACCGGCCCAGCTGCACCGAAGGGCAAACTAGTTGAAAATGAGTGGGCTCGTGTATGGGGCAGACTCAAAGCCTTTAATAACCGCAGACACGTGGGCGTCCATGTCATAAGACCCATCGAGAACAAGATGGACATCATGTACCATCTACTAGAGGCGACCTATGTGCATTTGTACTTCACTCGAGGCGGCCCAGAGCAGTTCACCAATCCTGGCGGTGAGGCAGGAGCAAATGGCGAAACATATGGGCAACAAAACGGTCAGGGAGGCGAGACGAGTATGGACGGGCGAGTGATGCCTCCTGTTTCGGTCAGTGCGAAGAAGGTTTACCAGGTGTTGAAGACCAGTCCACAGAGCAATGAAGGTTTGCACGTACAGAACGTCGCAGCGCAATTAGGCATGCCGGTGCAGGAGGTCATGAAGGCGGGTGATGAGTTACTTGGGCAAAGCCTTATTTTCACGACAGTGGACGATAATACTTGGGCAGTGCTAGAGTTCTAGGGAGGTTCTGTTGATGATAGAGGCTCAAATGATGTATGGTATCCGTTACGAAGACAAAGTTCAGAAATCTTTTACAATTTGCCACAAGCTCTCATGGCTGGAGTTATGCTTGGATTTGGATATTCGAAAGAAGGGTTTCCATCTGTAGCCACATAGAGAGGATCATGGAAAAGATATGCATTTTGAACATCGGGAGACGATCCCGTGTAGACTCCAACAAAAAGAAAGCAATCTATCCTCGAGAAACTCCGAGGATCTAGCCGGATGATGCCCATTTCCCAGAACCTTGTAAACCACCAGTCACAAAGCATTGTTCAACGCCACTAGATCGCTGTAAAATCGCAATGGCTGCGTCCGCTGCCCGTATCCCGAACTTTTTCCGCCGATCCAGGGTCTGCCACCGGTGTGGTATCTTGCGATTTCCCCTTCTTAGACTTGCGTATCCTCTATCCCTGTTAACGACAATACTGGATTCACATCACCACGCATCTGCTGCAGCAGCCGGCTGATTCGTCCTTTTCCGACGCACCAGTTTGATTGTTGGTCGGCTCTCTGCGCGGGCCAGCACCGCCCGAAGGATATGAGGACATGTCTTTATTGTATCTTCGAATCTCACGGACGATATTGTGGAAAGCGTTGTCGACATTGATTCGTGATTTTGCAGAGGTTTCGATAAAGGCGCAGTTGAATTGTCGGGCTAAATCCTCTCCTTCTATAATGCCATCATTATTAGCGGGTTTCGTACGCACACTGAGCAGACCGTACTTACCTTGTCGAGAAACCTGTCTTTCCATGTCCAGATCGCACTTATTGCCCACGATGATAATAGGGAAATAATCCCTGTCCTTGACTCTCAATATTTGTTGCTGAAATGTCAAGATTTCCTCAAAACTCTGGCGTGATGTTATTGAGTAGACAAGAAGAAAGCCTTCTCCTGTCCTCATATATTGCTCGCGCATCGCCGAGTATTCCTCTTGACCAGCTGTGTCCAGCACATCCAATAAAGCCACTTCATCGTCGATGACACACTGCTTCCGGTACGAGTCTGTAAGACATATAAGCATGTTTCTAGATGGGCTCCATATGCGAATCACCTTCTATTGTGGGATCGTACTCGTCAACGAAGTGACTTTGTATGAGTTGAATAGTTAGACATGATTTGCCCACCCCTCCTCCGCCGACGACCACAAGTTTGTATTCTCGAAGAAACTGCAGCAGAGGGGGGTCAGTATACATTGCTCAAAGGGGTAGTTCATGCATGAGGGACCTCAATGGTGGAGCTCTCGCTCACTTTGGAAGCCATAATCTCGGGACAGCTTAAGCTCAATAAAGCTCACTATGAAACCTGACAAGCGGGCGGCTCTTGCTCAGTTGCCGAACCCGGGTTGTCGGTGCTGGCTTTTAGAGCTCTATTGCTGGCGGTTGAGTAGACGAAGTGAGAATATACGCTGTGGAGGCCGCTTATCGCCAAAGGCTAGCCGCACGAGTCTTGAGCGAGGTCGCCAGGTGAATTGATGTTCACCCTACACTGGTGATGAGGACTTGATGGCGGATATGGGCGTCTAAAAGGTTGTTGCAGGAGTTGGCTGTGCGGACGGCGAGAGATTGAAACAGGGTGCTGTAAGACTAACCACTGCACCAAAAGTGAGGCCTCACAGTAGTGAGTAGCGTATGGTGGTATATGAGGGTGATTGTGGTCTGACACACCCTTTCAGCTTAGTTAAGCTTCGACGAACTAAGATGTATCGAATATAGCGTGATGAAATGTACTTGTAGCGAAGTATTAATGATAAGTCTTTCTCGCTTGTATGGACTATGTCGCTATGTGCGGACGGCGCCCGATACGAAGTCGTGCTTAGTCAATCAAATCATTTGACTAGTATTGATACCGTTTCGTTGTACGACTCTGCTTGAGTGCTAATAATTGACTTTTCGGTGCGTTGTGTAAGATTCGAACTTGCGACGTTCGTATTTTTGTACGCTAACTTTAAGCGAAATCCGGGCTCATAACTGTAAGACTAACCACTGCACCAAAAGTGAGGCCTCACAGTAGTGAGTAGCGTATGGTGGTATATGAGGGTGATTGTGGTCTGACACACCCTTTCAGCTTAGTTAAGCTTCGACGAACTAAGATGTATCGAATATAGCGTGATGAAATGTACTTGTAGCGAAGTATTAATGATAAGTCTTTCTCGCTTGTATGGACTATGTCGCTATGTGCGGACGGCGCCCGATACGAAGTCGTGCTTAGTCAATCAAATCATTTGACTAGTATTGATACCGTTTCGTTGTATTATTTTTGACTTTTTGCGATGCGTCGTGTAGGATTCGAACTTGCGACGTTCGTGCTTTGTGCGCTAACTTTTAAGCGAAATCCGGGCTCATAACTGTAAGACTGTACCACTGCACCAAAAGTGAGGCCCCACAGTAGTGAGTAGCGTATGGTGGTATATGAGGGTGATTGTGGTCTGACAGGTGCAGATATGGCGTGTGAATGAATGGGAATTTGCTTCTGGCTCCAGCGTTTTGAGGGAATGGGACTTAGTTGGAGTTTCTCTCCTTGGCGGCTCAATGATGGGCAGGGATAAGCTCTTCTAGAACTAGCGTGGATCTACGCCTGGCGAGAGTCACCAACGCTTTCCCGATGGCGGGCTTCAAAACACTGCTAAGTGCTCACGAGTCTGTACTTGTTGACGGGTGCTAGAGTAGGGAGCAACGGATCCGGCTCCCCAGTGGTGAATGTCGAGGTGCAAGAGGGAAGGGGTTGTTGCAAATGTACGTGGCCACCTCTGCTGCGAGACAGCCGTGTCTCTGGTCCAGAACGAAGGTTGCACAACCGTGGCAGTGACAGCCCGCACCTCGCATAGCATAAGCCGATGCCTGGGACATGAAGAGGGTCGGTAAGTGAGATTGATGTGCAAGGCACCTTGAGGGCGTGGTTAAGGGGCGAAAGCACCCTCATATCAGGGGGCCAGTTTACGAGCCAGGCTCAACTCGGTACAGATCTGATCTTTTAATCTTCGTCAAGAAGAAGTTTCCGAAGCGATCTCAGAAAGAATCATCTCCGAAGCTTCTGGCGGCGTATGGGCTGCGTGGCTGCCACGCTCTTCGAGTGCTGGCCCCGCAGATCCCGATGATCAAACACTCTGGGGGTAAAACTTGCCCCCTATGAGCCATTCGAACTTCCCCCCAGCTGCTTGTCATGCCCGTCATGCCACGTGCTGAACAGGAGATAAACTCAAGCGCTTGTTGGGCTAGTCGTCGCTCGGACAGTAACTTGACACAACTTGCCTAAGGGGTTACTGCGACCTACACGGTTCTCTCTTCACGGGGATTCAGATCAACATCGCTTATAATAGTCGCCCAGTGGACTTCCCTGACCTCGGGTTAGGCGGTGATGCTATGTTTTAATGTTATGTAATTCAAGGAGCTGCAGGAAAAGCATCCCACGGTCTGGTGTGGAGCTATCTTGCCTCTGATGCATCGTCACTAATCCATTCATTATGACAAAACGCGTACCCGTCTCTGGCACAACGCATATGAAGACGACATGAAGATGCCATCATCTTTTTATTTGGTCCCAAGTCGGGTAATCGCTGATCTGTCGGTGCATCATAAAAGTTAGCACCACTTACTACTAGACCATGGGACAGAGTCCAGAAGGTCCGCTCTTTATGACAATCTCCGTAGCTCAGTAACTACTCCACTCTAGGACTCGAGGTCTTCGTCGTCTGACGGGTCTGCATCCTCTTCCTTGTCCACCTTGACACCCTCAACGTTCTCCTCGATCTCGGGTATCAAACTGTGGAAATAATCAGTCAGGGTTTGTGTGCTAGTGACGATGTTGCTAGATCGTGACCCGGAATAATTCTTACCTTTCCATAAAGGCCTTATCTCTACCGACAAGAGTCACAGTGTTTCTCTTATGTCCCCATCTTGGATAACTTCCAACCTTTACTCCCTTCGGTTCGGCTTTTGCGGCTAGTTCTGTCAGGTAGGCTGCTACTTGACTCTCTGCCATTGGCGTCGAAAATAGCATTCTGTAAACCCCTTCGCCTTCCGGATCTGTCAGACGCGGCACAAGTCGGGGTTTCAGGCCATCAAGTAGCTGAACGAAGAGTCGTGGTATCCCCGGTAGGATGTGTACATTCCCATTGACCACGTTGATAGGAACCCACAGTGCCTCGTCCACAAAGAGTACTTGATCTCTCTCATCCCTTGACCCATCGATGGGAAGTCTGATCATACGCAGCTTTGCTTCTAGTGCAGGCGAGGGTTCCTCCCATGAGAAATTGGGTTGCGATGGATGTGGTTTAGACAGGGACTTCATTCTCCTCAAAGCATCTTCGTGTAGCTTGAGTTCCAGTCCAAATGCTTTCCCAATTGATTGGTAGGTAATATCATCGTGCCTGATTCGAATGAGCTTTATGCTCTGCTGTCAGAGGTAGCATCTGGCATACTAACGTCGGTCCAATCCCACCACTGTGCATGTACGTCAGTTCTATCCGCAGTTATTGAATCTTCTTCGCAGTGGATCCTACCTAGTGACAACAAAATCATACTTTTCACTCATCCGTCTTGCAGCTTCCCCTGTAAAGATTCTTCATCAGCTCTCAGGTCAAAGAATATGTCTGTCAATGGGCAAGGGTTTGGAGTACAAGGCCCGACATCTCTATTCAGCTGTACGACCTGGCAGACTGTAGGGTAGTCACTGAAAGAGTAGAATTACGCTTATCACATTTGATGCCTGAAGCATATCTTCCAAATTCGATGACTGTATGACAGCCAATCGAGATGGAATGTTGCACGTACCAATCTCGGCCTCATCGTCGGCTATGACTTCTATCCTCTTCAGATTAATGCCTAGCGAAAAGCAGTACTTGGCAAAATGTGAGGAATTAGTATCCACAGTCTGGTGGGCTATTGTCAGTATATTCCTCGTCTTGAACCAAGATTAGTCATTCGCACTTTACCCCCAAGGACCTCGTCACCAATGATCAAGCATGCCGCAGTATGTATCATTCGATGTGTTCTGTCGTCTGCAGATGATGTCATAGCGCTGGCAAGAGCAGGTCTTAGACCTGCTGCAGATTTATGAGCGAAGTTTGGCAGAGGATGAGAGAGATGTCTGGATAATTGGCTCAGTCTAGAGAACATTGGAAGAATTCAGACAGAAATTCAGGACATAAGGTAAACACATTAATGATGTTGTTCCGTACCGCATGTTCCCAAAGCGGGCAAACCGTGAAATGATCTGCAGCAGGGTTCGATGATCCTTGGCAATTGATGCGGTCCTCTTCGCACGCTGCATTATTATTTCGCATCCTTCGCCAAAGGTCGCGACCTTTCACAAACAGAACGAGGCTGACCCCGGTACGATTCAGTGCAACAATGGTACGCTCGTTCAGTCTCTTCTATGGGCTGCTCTAAAAGCAACAGTCTTCCGAGTCTCGACTATACACATTCTCCACAGAGACCAAAGACAAATTGCGAAAATTTCGTCTTGGGACTTCGAGAGCCAAAGACCCCCAGGCAGTCATATGTATGTTCTTGTAAAGCTGCTCCAGTGCTGCCTGCCCCAGGTGTTGCCACCTATTTATTCTCTGGCGGAGCTCATCTTTGACCATTTCTCCGGAACCAGATCAGATTGATAAAAATACACTTGAAATTGCACAAGCAGACGACGAGGTCTACAAAAACTTGCAAGATTTAGCAGAAGAGCTTCCAGATCATTCACCACGCTATGTATTGCTCAGCTATCCTCTTACTCTGGTTTGATATGCCCAACCAAACCAGTCGAATCCTGTAGCTCACTACACTCCAGCCATCTGGAAGATTATCCGTTCCCTATGTGTTACTTTATTACCTGCCTGTGACATGCAACTCCGAGAGCCGTATGCTCTATGCAGGGGCTAAGGAGCTTATGAGAAACACTGCCGAGGTGGGGAGAGTGATTGAGATCAGCGAGAGCGAGGAGCTGGAAAGTATTGAGGAGAACCTTGGTGGCGAAGGTTGAGCATGATGTGAGTAAAGTCGAGAAACTTCATCAAATGTGATCTACAGTCCGTTCTCGAAATATCGTCAGACCTATGCCTTCAAACACAAAGTACCATGTACGAGTACTTGGCCATAGGCCCCGTCTTACGCTGTACGACGTCGAGACGCTAGTGACCAATTTATCTATGAGATTCAGGAAGTATTTACTACTTCTTGTGCATTACGGTCGCCGCTGCCTGATGGTTAGGAAATATCAATGTGTCCGCCACCACAACGTTCTCTCTCCGCCCGGCCGTAAAGACTACAACTTCAGCTATATCCTCAGGTGTCAGAGGCTCGCAGCCGCTATAGAACAATCAGCATCTTGATGACGATCAGTATTACGCGCTCAACTCACGCATAGACTGCATCCGCCTTGTCCTTGTCTCCGTAAAAGCGGACAAGAGAGAATTCCTAATCAATCATTAGGAAATGGAATGTGATGCGTTTGGCTTCAAAGCCTCACCGTTTCGACTTGACCAGGATCAAGCTCTATGATCCGAATCCTTGTCGCAATAAGCTCCCTCCGCAGTGCGTCTGTGAAGGTTCGTACGGCCGCTTTCGAAGCACAATAGATCGAGCCACCTGGATAGCCTTCTCGCCCGGCGATACTCCCAATATTAATGATGTCTCCTTGACCTCCATTCCCCCGCTTTCTGAAGATCGGCAGGATTGCCTGAGTCATGTGGATCAGTCCCGTTACATTGGTTGAGAACATAATGTCTATGTCTTCGTCCTGTATATCTGGCGCTTTTGCTGTTCCCTTGACGAGTCCGCTAGAAAGATCTCGATCAGCGCTTTGCATATACGCAAAACCAACATTTTCAGTAGGACGCACGCGTTGTTCACAAGCACATCAATATCCTGGAAGTCTGCAGGCAGCGACTTGACAAAACCTTTCACCTCTTCCGGCCTGCTAACATCCAGTTTGACGGGCATAACCTGCACACCTGTTCCGACTTCTCCTTTGATCTCTTCGGCTATCTGCTTCAGTGTATCAAGTCTTCGTGCAGTCAGAATGAGCTTAAGGTTTTTGGGAGAAGTTCGAGCAAATTCCATGGCTAATTTCAATTAGAGATGGACTAGGACTACTTTTTTTACGATATCATTGACCTGTGCTTCTACCGATCCCAGAGGAGGCTCCTGTGACGACTATAGTTTTGCCTTCAAGCCGCTCTCCCATAGCTGTGGCCATCGCTCGCTTTGAGATGTTGTAGGTTCCTGCTACCGGCCAAATGGAAGATATGATCTCCCCACAAATCGGAGAGGGGGATAATCTAGAAACTGCACAGGAAGTAATGCGGCACAACCTCCTGAACACCATATGATTATACTTGGTTTGTTAAGACAATTGAGCTAATTGGCCAGAAATGCAGAACGAGCAACAGCAGCCGTTTCGATAAAAGCCAGGTACCAATGACGTACGAGGCACGGGCGTACAATATCATACAGCGTTGATCGCTTAAATATGAGAGACTCCCGCGCGCCAAAGATCACGCTAGAGACAAGCTGTGCATTTCCGAGGAAAAGACTTCACTTCACAAACACTCTCACTCCAGTACGCGAAAAACAGAGTACGTCAACCTAAAGCTCACCCCGTCTTCAACGGGCTTCTTCATGAATGAACATTTGACATCCGTAGCATGACTGGAGCTCATCACTGGACCAAGTCTGAGTGACTGGATTGATTGTCTTTGCGAATCAGCTGACGTTCGCCTCCTTCCAAAAGTAACACATCAAACATGGCGTGCTAATCACCTTTCTAAGCCAGGCTTAATTTACCATCACTATGAAGTATTTAAGCACTAGTGACTTTGATGCTGTTTGATGACTAGGAGATTATCTATGGTCCAGCAAGTATCCCCCATAGTCTGGTGCGGTGCGATTCTGCCTCTCAAGCATCGCCACTAACACGGCCATTATGGCGATATAAGTACCCGTTTCTGGTAGAAAGCATATGAAGATGGCATGAAAAAGACATGAGAACAACATCATCATGATCTGATATATTCCTAACGGGTAATCGAAAGTCTGTAAGGGTATGTGCCAAAAAATCGCACCACTTTGTACGAGACCTTAGCATAGAGGGAAGTACATGACACGGACGCTCATCTGTTGGTTGTATTGCTCCAAATTTTCGGGCATTTAACTTGTCATTTTGTCATGATCTTCCGCCTAATCTGCGCTCTCATGAATTATGAACCTGCTCAATACACATAATCCAGCTTCATCATGTGCTAATCTACCGTGAGAGCTTTCCATCACCTCAAACGTGATTTCTGTTTGCACTAGGCAGTTTTTCTCATGTGAACCTGTCTCGAATTGACATGACGGAAATTAAAAACATAAAAACAAGAAGATAAGGAGCCCTCTTCTCTTCTCTTCAAAAGTCGAGTATATAATGCAACATCCCATAGAAAGAGATATTTACCTGGCGGGCTTTTTCTCCTACCTCCAGGGATCAACCAGTGGTCCTTCGTAATAATGTGGTATAATTGTGGCCATGTATAGTCTTTTCTGCTCGGAAAGCAGTCGTTAAGCGTGGGAACCAGCAAACAAATCTCAAGGTAAATCCTTTCCGCAGCGTGTTGGGCCTCATGTATGTGATCAAGCTTGCATATCTATACTAACACTTCTAGCATGCTACTGAGCTATTCAATGACTTCACTCCTAGATTCTAACACAAAAAAGACACGACTCTCCTGGTACATATAGTATATCACATTTCACTTGACCCGAGCTATTCTTGGTTCCATATCCCCTAAGAACTACTAATGTTCCCATTGGGTGTTTATTGCGCCGATGTCAAGTGTGTCAATTGGTGAGAATTACCACTGATCTTGATTGTCGACGATCTTCTCCGCGAACGACACTCAAACCTTTAACACTCGGAGTAATATTCACCGAGCGACACACCCACGAAACACTGAGCTAGCGATTGTTGGAACATTCAAAAGTATTTCAATCCAAGACCCTCTCACATCTGCTCTCCTTCCTCATTCCAGAATATTTTCAAGCTTCAGCTCCAAGCACGATTGCACTTCCAACAATCATCTATTCAACCCTCCCGACCTTCCAAACTCAGCAGTAATCACCTTTACCATCCCGGGCACAGAGTATCTCGACCCCTTCTCAAATCAACATAGTACCAACTATCATGTCGGCCATACAGCAAGGTCAACAGGCAGTAGTCCAAGGCGCTGTTGCCTCAGAGCTTTCTACTCCTACAACCAATACCCGGAGCTGGGCTGGGATTGTAGCCAAGAATGCTCTTGTCAAAGTAGACGTGTACACTAGAGCTAATACCGCCGCTAAGGTTGATGCTCCTGCGAAAGTTGGAACCTTGACAAAGGCTAATACCTCTGCGACTGTTCAAACTCCCTCGAACGCGAATACTGCATCGAATGTGGTCAATGCTCCTGCCAAGGTCAACACACTTCCATTCCAGCGTAAGCTGAATGGTAATCAACGTCGGAAGGCAGGGCGGCAACTCAACGCTCAGGCCAGTTCACTAGCTAGTACTGAAACGGCGCCATCAGGTATTGCCAACGTTCGCTCTAAGCAGAGTCAGCGTCCGCGTGAGTCTAGCTCCAATGTCATCACACAGAGTGAGCTTGACAATAGAGTCGAACATACCACGCCTTTCATCTCGGTAGAAACCGAGTCACAAGTCGGAGCGTCATCCGCTGGATCTTCTGATTTCTCTGTCCGATCTAGGCTGCCACTGAACCTAGTGAATAGCCACGATGATCCTATTGTGTCACTCAAAACTCGGCTTCACGGAGCTGTGCCTCCTCAAGGAAAGATGCAACAAGAGTCTTCATTACAATCTGGTAATACGGTACACGACGTGACAGTGGACACAGCATCACAATCCTCTTTACAGCTTGATAACGCATCTCAAGAGAACCTACCTGAGAATTCCAAGTCAAAGAAGAAAGCCCACAATAAGAAGAAAAATGAGCGGCGAAAGAGCAAAAAGCAGGCTGAGAAACTACTAGAGGAGCAAGAAGCCGCTTTTCTATTGTCCGCTCAAGCCGCTGCATCAGCAGCAACCGCCACTCAAGCGCTTCAAGTCAACGAAGCCACATTAGCCCGAAAGTCTTCAAGGAAAGCTTCCACTGAAGCATACACACCAGTCCAGGCGCAATCCAGCTCATTTCCTTGCCCTTCCACTTTCGAACGCTCCTGCACGGTTCATCCGAAGGGATACAACTTCGGTTTTTCTGTCATGGACAATACTCAAGCACCACGTCTTTCAAGTGGACTTAGTCATGCCTCCTCTTCGGGAAGTCAAAGCCCTAACCAGCAGATGAAATTCGAGATCCCACATACCAGCTTCGCTCCTTCCTTAGCCATGTCTGCTGGCGAGTCCATCTTCAATGCCCCTCAACCCAAGACAGCTGATCCTATTCATCAAACTGGACAGCCGGCACCGGATGAGGAGAACGTACCTCTAGCATCGAATGATGCTCAGCCTCGAGCATCCGAGCAGCGCCCTGCTTCGATGCCTGCTGCTGCCGCTCCCAATTCAGGCTTGTCTTCAGCCCTTCCTGAGCCCGAGGGTTCCAAGCCTGCGGCACCTGAGCCAGGCTCCTCTGCTTTCCGAGAAAATTCTAGCACGACAGATTCCGATCAAGATCTAAATCAAGTCAGCATTGAGAATGCCTCACCTGAGGTTAGCGAAATTCCAGACGCTCCTGAAGACGATGAAACCTCAGGCGTGACAGCTCCGTGTAAAGAAGAAGCCGCAGCAGCATTTGTCGGGCAGGTTGAGCAGGATGAGGGTTTGCCATCACATCGAGCCCACGATTACTCGTTCATGGACGGTGCATATCCCAATGTCTCGGGGGAGTACAATATTCGGGAGAACGTGCTCTTTTTCCTGTCAGAACAGACTGGTGTTGAATATCCGGATTACATGGCCGATGCCCACATTACCGAAACATCGACTTCTGATTTGAACCAGATCGTTGATCCTGTCGAGGACGCCTTCTCAGAGGAGGCCTACGATTACCCGTTCATGGACGGTGCATATCCCAATGTCTCAGGGGAGTACAATATTCGGGAGAACGTGCTCTTTTCCCTGTCAGAGCAGACTGGTGTTGAATATCCGGATTACATGGCCGATGCTCACATTACCGAAACCTCGACTTCTGATTTAGACCAGATCGTTGATCCTGTCGAGGACGCCCTTTCGGAGGAGGCCCACGATCATCACATCCTGGAAGATTATGACATCCGGAAGAACGTTCTCTTCTTCCTCTCAAATGAGGGTGGTGTTGAGTATCCCGATTATAGGGCCAACGCTCAACTTACCGATATTTCGACCTCTGATGTGGACGTCCCTCCGAAAAAAGCTCACGATCATCACATCCTGGAAGAGTATGACATCCGAAAGAACGTTCTCTTCTTCCTCTCAAATGAGGGTGGTGTTGAGTATCCCGATTACATGGCCAATGCTCAGCGTACCGAAACCTCGATCTCGGATGCGGGTAAGATCGCTGATGCTGTCGAGGACGCTACATCCACTGTGGCAACGACTGATTCACCGGTGGAGTCTGCTTCAACATCTGATTTGACTCAAGCAAGGATCATCTCTACCGACGACGGTGCTATTGAACAACGGCTTGAGGATCCATCACCTGTTTCAAACCCCGCTCTGCTATCTGGAGAATTAGCAGCCGATGCTCCGCAACCATATGAGTACACAGAAGATGATCGCGTCCATGATCCTACGATGCCACAAAATCGGCCTGATACCGTCGAAGAATTGAGTGGCGCAGCTGTGCTTGCAAGTTCCGCTCCGCTATCCACATATTCGGCAGCCCAAAATCTACAAATTTATGAGTATGCCGATGATGACCGAGTTCGCGATCCTACAATGCCACAAAATCGACCTGATACCGCTGAAGAGCTGAGTGACGCAGTTGTGCTTGCAAGTTCCGCTCCGCTATCCACACACTCGTTAGCCCAGACTCTACAGATCTACGAGTATGCCGACGATGACCGAGTCCACGATCCTACAATGCCCCAGAATCGACCTGATAAGAGCGAGGAAATAAGTGACGTAGATGTGCCTACAAGGCTCGCTCTGCCGCTTGAATGTCTATCAGCCCAGGCTCTGCATCTCTATGAGTTTGCCGAAGATGACCGAACCTATGATCCTACAATGCCACAGAATCGACCTGATAGCACCGAACGAGTGGGTGGCGGGGCTACGCCTAACTTCGCCGCAAATACAATTGTATCGCCCCCACCGGACAATGTGTCCGATATCAAAGATGAAAAGGGTCAAGAGTATATTGGGAAGGCACTCTGGGCTGCTGCTGAGGACGAAGCTCGACTTCGGCACGCTCGTAACACTTCAGCGGTCTCCACTGTATCGACGTCCAGTCTGGAAGAACTGAAGTCTATAACTTCAGTGACTTCTATGAACACTGATCCTGAAGGCCCATCATCGGATCCGGCTCAAGACTTGAAAGTCGATGCTGAAGCGTCTCCGTTGTCATTTCCCTCGCCACCTGCTAGGACTAATGAAGCGTCATCGTCTTCTAGAGTTAATTCTAGCACGTGCCTTACGAACGGAGATAGAACACAAAGCGGTAGAAACCAAAGCGCCGCTGTCATCCTCTACGATTCCGGAATGGCGTCGAACCCCTTGCGGCGTGCAACCAATTCACGACAGTCATTGGGTTTAGGATCTCCGAGCATACAAGGTAAAGGGATTGAGACTCGTGAGCTGAAGCGCTACTTCGGCCCTCCTCCTTCGTGGTTAAGCAAGCACAGCTTCAAGGCAGCTAAAGCAGCTGCTACCGTGGCAATCATTCCGGCGGATCTCACGATACAGGCTACACTGGTGCCTGTAAAGGTGGCCAAGACAGGATATTTGGTGGGACGTTGGGCATGTGCCCGATTCGGTCCTCGCTGGCTGCAGTGGCTCGTTGGAGCTTGATGTTGAAACCAATATAAAAGGAGAAGACACTGCCGCCGTCGTGCTAAAGACGCATTCACACTCTCGAAGGCGAATTATCAACTTATGAGGCCTGTTGAGGCAACGGAAGGCGGCTTATGGATGGCCCAGAAGATATGCTGTCGAAGTGAGATTGCACAGGGTCCAGTTGAATCGGAGTACAGCGTCGTGAGCCGTCGATCAGATTCGGGCAATGGATGTTGTTGATGGGATCAAGGTATTCAGTAGCAGCCAGGATTATTGGAGGACCAAAGGCGATGGGAAGGAAGCATTGAGGTCGATTGGTATGAGGCTTTCTATTTGAACAAAATTGTCACGATTTCGAAGAAAGGAATGGCACTGAGAGTTGGAGTTGCTTTGGTCGCAGCCGACCATCTGAAGACTTGTGTAGATAAAATCGAGAAGTCAATTTTCCCAATTTGAATTGGCATTTCAAATACCCTGAAGCTCATCCGAAGCATTTGGCTACTTGTACCCGACGCATGGTCTCGCGATTATTTGTACATTCCCTTGCCATTTACTTCAAAGTCTCACCTCTTGCCCTTCCCCCCAGCTTCGTGTCTCAACCCTAAGGTAGACTCGCTTAGATTTCCTTTTATGGACATTGCCCGCAATCTCTAGCAACTTTCTCCGACAAGCTCTCAACCACTTCCACCCCACTAGACGACAACCGTCTGTAACAATGACGACCCGGAAGCGCAACGAGTATCTAGACATCAGCGATAGCGACGACGAAGCTGCTTCAGGCTATGATTCGGAAGCTGCGCAAGAATCTAAAGGCGGTCGAGCGGCAGGCCCCTCCGCACGAAGCTCGAAGCGGCGACGACTGGACACGGGCAATGGTGACAGTCAGAGCGATGACGAGGCTACAAGCGCGGCTGCAGAACCCTCAAGAGACTTGAAACTACGACAACACACCGACCCCAAGCAATCACCACACTCCCCGAAAGATCCCCCGACCCCCGCTCCGGAAGACGCACCCTCAACTAAGAAAACCGCGAAGAAGACTTCTAAGACAGAAACAGCCTCCAAAGCGCACAAACGCGGCGTGATCTACCTCTCCCGCATCCCCCCCTTCATGCGCCCCTCCACCGTCCGCCACCACCTCTCCATCCACGGCACCATAACCCGCCTCTTCCTCACCCCGGAACCCCCTCCTCCTACACCTCGCGCAAAAAGTCCGGCGGCAACAAAAAGCGCTCCTTCATCGACGGCTGGATCGAGTTCTCCCGGCGCAAAGACGCCAAGATCTGCGTCGAGGCTATCAACGGGCAGATCGTGGGCGGGAAGAAGGGAGGCTGGTACCGGGATGATGTGTGGAATGCGAAATATTTAAAGGGGTTCGCGTGGGAGGATTTGATGGAGAGTGTGAGGCGGGAGGATAGGGAGAGGGAGGAGAAGATTAGGGTTGGGATTCGGAGGGAGGGGAGGGAGAGGAAGGAGTTTTTGAGGGGGGTGGAGATTGGGAAGGTGGAGGAGGGGAAGAAGAGGAAGAAAGAGGAGAGAGCTAGGAGGAGGGAAGAGAAAGGAGAGGTGGAGAAGGCGCAGGATGATGATGGGGAGGGGAAGGCTCTGTCGAAAGCCGGGTTTGAGAGGAGATTCAAGCAGAATGAGATTAGTGAGAGGAAAGAGAAGGGTGCGGCACAGTCGGACGATGTGAAGAGAGTATTGAGCAAGATATTCTGATTACTAACTGCAATGGGTTTGCCCGTCTTCACAGATTCTCTGTTCTCGGAAGCATGGGAAGTGTCCATCCGGGACAGCCATGGCAACTTCTATCAGGTAGGCGTGCAGAGCTGATGCTGGAATACATACTAGTCTCTGAGTGGTTTCTATACCTAGGGGAAATGATTAGATAGTCTAGTGGCTCAGACCTTAAGTCTTGCCAAACTTTATTCAACAAACTCAGGGACGCCTGAGTAGCAGATAGTCTGAACTCCCGGGTTCAAATCAAGCAGGCCCAGAAGGTTCGGATCATAAATTGATCCCAATAAGAACCCAGAAGGTCCTGATCATAAATTGACCCAACAAGAGCTCAGAAGACCCCAATCATAAAACGGTTCAAGAGTGGCCCAGAAGACCCCAATCATAAAATGGTTCAAGAGTGGCCCAGAAGGTTCGGATCATAGAATGATCCTATTAATTTCTCTTTTGCTTTTTGATCATCCAGAAGCCGGAAAGGAGGATTACTTACAACCTTCGACTTTGGACTGGGGACGGTTTAATGGTGAATCAACTGAAGGGCATACCATACCCGTCAAGTCATCCAAGCGAAAAAGATCGACTCACATGGTGAGATGAAGGTAAATATGTCAAGCTGTGAGATCATACTTGGTGGTTATGCAAGGGTTCAACGCAAGCCACATCTTGCTGCTTGACTTTCAACCAACTTCCTCATCCTCGACATTCAGCTCATCGAACTCATCTAGAAGTTCCTCCATGTCGATCTTCGGTAACTCATCATCACCAGTCTCCTCCGTCTCAGCCACACTCCCCGCCTCAGCTGCGTCGACCTCCATTTGCTCCGCCCGCTTCTTCTCTTGCTCGGCTTTGTACAGCGCGAGTGTACTCCGAAGCTCAGCATCCTCTTCTACGTCTCTAAGGAACATCTCATAGTCTCGCTCGGTGCGCTCTTGATCCTGCTTCCTGGGTAGCATTTCCCCCTCCTCTTTGTTCATGCGCTTGAGTCGCCAGTTCCGGTTCTTGGCGGCCTTCTTCCTTCGAGCATAATGCTTCTTGACGAGCACTACCTCTGGAATCTGAGATGCATATTTCTCTTTACCCATCTCTAATGCTTCGAATTGAGGGTTGTTGAAGTTAGTACCTGAAAGATGATAACCCATGACTGAGTCACCAGCGTGTAATATGTTCCCTAAATGCGTCCTTGTGAAATACGTGGTGTCATTTGAGCCGAGATCTGAAGCACGGGCAACGGTGGCTTCAGCGAGGATGAAGCGGCCTTTCGGGAGACCTATAGGCTCGATGTCCATAACAATAAACTCAACAAGTTCTTGGACATCTGCCAATGAGCTGAAGGGCGAACGCCAGTATATCGGCGTAGAAACATCTGCTGTTTGAAGGGTATTTGGGTCTATGAGATTTATCGATGTGCCGACACGGTAGCAGAGAGTAAGAGGTGAGATATTGCCAATGGATTTGGCAAGTTTGATGGGTAGTGCAACGAGGTCGTCTTTACATATGGGAACAAGCTCGATAGAATAAGAGAATTTGTAAGACTTCGTGGAGGTATGGATGTCCATAGAAATGAGCTCTTGGGATTTTTTGGAGCGGACGGGAGCAACCGAAGTGAGAAAGTCGACGAATTTTTCGGCATGATTTCGTTGTGCGTAGAAAAAATCTAAGCCGTTCTGAACCTCCTTGATATTTATGGTATCTTTGTGGGCATGGTGCTTTAGGATAAGTTGTTCCAGGTAGAGAAAAGTCCGCTTGTGAGGCACTTTTTGCCGTACCTGCACCACGGCTCGCCATGTATTTGCAGTGAAGGATTTGGCGCAATCGGGACATTGATGGTAAGCTACGACATACTCGACCTCGAACATCTGCTGCAGAATGGTTCCCTGGAAAGCCTCCTGCTGTATCGTAATTTTAACCTTGATCCTCCGCGAATGCGGTTCCGTCCATATGAAGCTGGCATCAATGATCCGTACTTTGGTAAGTCCTCGTAACTTTCTAAGACACAGCGCTAGAAGCTCTCTCGATTCAGGCGCAGCAGTGACCCAGTGGGCCGGTGGCTGCAGCCATCTTTCGCAGTCTCTGCATATGTGTAGGGTTGCTTCTCGTGGTATGCCTTCGGAAATGTCTACGGTGAGCTTGACACAGTCATAGCATAGTGCGCCGGCAGCTGCTGTGCCATCGATGGGAGCGCCACAGTTGCAACAGAGAATCCTATGTGCAATCAGTGACTTTTCTGGCTTCAGTGGTTGGGTATACTTACGTTGCAGTATTCTGCGGGATGACAGGCCTTTGAGCAATCGAGACCGGAGCATCGATGTCCATTGACATCATGAAAATATGTAGTTTAGATCTCCAAGGGTGTATGAAAAAAATACAGATACACTACGTACCTTGTTATCCACTCTCGAAAATTCGCACGTCGCTGAATCGGGCTTGGTAAGCAAGGCTTCCCGGCGAAGGAAGAACTTTCCCCCGGGTATCGTTGCCCTACGTTGAATTTTGGACCGACCTACCTTAGTAGTCAAACTAGAGTACAAGGTCGATATTCAATCTTCGAGAGGTTACTTTGGTGTCTCGATCAAACATCATGATAACCAGAAAAGCGATTCACTCCCACGCTCGGTGCTTGTCCTGTAGTGCATCCCTCCTGCAAGCCTTTTTGATGTGTGGAAGCGCATCAAGTCGAGGTGTTGCGAGTCGACTCGTCCCCACATCTGTACGGAAGGACCAGACGCTTTCACGGCGTTGTTTCGCGCAGAAAGCTCCGCTACAATCTGAGATAGTCGTGCCAGTACCGCAAGAAGTAGTTCCAAATGATAAAGATCAGGATGAAGAATCCTCGCCGTCCGATGTGCAAGAAACACCGATAGCATCTGCTTCGCCTCTTCCATGGTATCTCCAAGTTCAGATTCCTCAGCATATTCAGAGCCCTCTTTCGGACCGGCAACGCTTGCCTGATCTCCCGAGTGATCCTCCACCATTACTGCAGCCAATGCTAGAGCATATTTCCATTGATCTTGGTCTTGATGACCTATCCATCCTTGATCTTCGACATCTTGATCCACCACCAGCCTTAGGAGCCAACTTGTTAATGATAATAGGCACGGCCAGAAGCGAGAAGCATCTGCACGTTTCAGCGGATAGGTATTGTCGATGGCTTCGGACCGCTCACCAGTTGACCCCCTACGCCGATGGGCTCCTTGGCCGAGGTGAATTGAAGCTCAAGATGAGGCGGAAGGCCCGAAGAGCTAGGATCATGAGCAGAGTAGGTTCCTCGGAGCAAGGAAGTGTGGATGATGGAGTAAGAACTGGATGGGTTTGTGTAAACGTGGGTACAATTGAGGATGGAAGCACATTCTCAGAAAAGAGGCCGCCAATCGAGGGCTACGTGGGCTTCGGAAGCCAAAGCGGTGGAACCAAAGTTGTGG
Organism: Physcia stellaris; assembly: GCA_018902385.1. Lineage (NCBI taxonomy): Eukaryota > Fungi > Ascomycota > Lecanoromycetes > Caliciales > Physciaceae > Physcia > Physcia stellaris. Next base: position 320,201 of record JABSSW010000022.1, on the reverse strand, counting down.
TTCAGATGCTCACTGTGGAGAAGCGGGAAGAACTGGACCTTGAGCGCCTTTGGTCGCAAGCTTTGGCGCGGCAAGAAAGGAGGAAAAAGAGGATTCTCCGGGACGCACAAGAGGCAGAGGACGCAAACATAGAGAATGCCGTGGAAGCCATGTCAGCTTAAGACGTGCATCCTTGACTAATCACACCCAGGATAAATTTTCCACAGCGCCGCTAAATGCCCGTATATAGTTCAAGAAGAGCAACTGCCCAAGGAGAATTCCGGTACATAAAGAGCAATCATCAAACAGAGGCTCCGGCGGGTGACTAGAAGCCATCCGCGAAATTAGGGCGTGCAGAAGAACCTGTGGAAGTGTCATGAGCAGATGCTCAAGCGGAACTCCAGTGCTTGGATTTACTGAAAAACCGATATTGAGGGAAATTTCAGGACGGGCTGAAAAGACTGCAAAGGATGGTGTGAGGACTCTATCTCTGCTCTCCTGATACGAGACACCAAGCCGGCTGAAGACCAGATGTATCCCTCAAGTGACGAAGCTCTTACCTATCGGGCTGTACCAGTACTGATTGATTGTTTGACCAAAATCCAGTCCAATTGTACTTTAGACACTCGTCACCCCAGGCCCACCATGTGGCCGTCATATTCCTCGCGAACACTTCCAATGCCCTACAATTTTTAGGATCCGGTAACATTGGCTCGATAAGCTCCTTCAAATTGGGCTTCCTCGAATGAAAGTCAGGCACAGCGATAATTAGCTTCTTCTTAATAACCTTGTCCTCTGCTCCAACAGTACGGTCTAATGTCTGACCCAGCTCGTTCTTGAGTGCCTTCTTTCCGAGCAGGAGGACTTCATAGGGCTTTCTCCATAGGCCTCCTAACTCAGTCACTGGCTCGCCTTGAGTCGTGACCTTCAGCCAGACCCACTCTTCCACTAAATCCACCGCCCACGACTCAAACAGACGCAAAGCCTTCTCCCGGACCGTGATCTTGTTGGTAATCCAGCACCCAACTAGTCCTTTGGGGCCAATATGCTGTCCCAGCATTCCCTCCAAATGGATCAAGGGATCCGTCTCCTCGCCGCGGCTTTCAATCGTCCCATATTTCCTCGAACGCCGCACTGAGCGATTAGCCCATGGCGGATCAAGAAGGACGAAATCGAACTGCCCTGGCCCTGCGCTTTTGCTGCTCTTTGGCAGCATGTTGTACACGGACTGGGAGAATGTCTTAATTGATTCCGAGTTGATATTGGAAAGCATGAATGAAGAAAATGGAGGTAGCGTGTAGCTGGGCGAATGGCTATCCATCTTTCTCGAGACAGGAAGGGTAAGGAGGTATCTAGATTCAGAACGACTAGACACCAATCGGTTCCCAACCTCCTTAACAACGAGATGCTCGCCGGGCGATGTTTCTTCTGCAGGTAATACCAGTGGATTCGAGTCCTGCTTAGCTGCTTCCCATGAATGCTCGCCGATGCTGGACGATCGTAGACAAGGTTCCATTTCACTCTCCAGTCCAGCCGGCCAGGCGATCGCCTTATCCATAGTCATGCCACTTGAAAGCATATCCTCACTGGTGGACGCTCGAGCGTTCGCATCCTCCTCGATCCCATCTTTGCCCTCGCATTCGTGACCCGCCGTTCGCCGTTCCCTTTTCCTCTTCTTCTTCTCCGCACCCCTCCCGCCATCCTCCAATCCAGGCACCACGCTCCGCTCTAGACACCACCGCCTTTCCAGCCCCTGCTCATGACCACCCCGCAATGACTTCCTCACCTCCTCCAGCCCCTCCCGAATCCACGCCTCATCAATGACCGCCTTTCCATCATCGCCTAACCGCTCGATGACCCGCTGCCGAGCCTTATCGCTCTTGGGCTCTGTGCTGGGGTAGGGTGACGTGGGCGCGGGAGCGGAGAGGGGATGGCGGAGGGTGGGGTGTCGGTAGGGTGAGAGTTGGGAGGGGAGGTGTTGGGCTAGGGCTAGGGAGAGGGGGATGTCGATTACGTGTGCTGGGAAGGAGGGGGAGGTGTGGAGTATTGCGGACGTGGGGTGGGGTGGGGGATGGCATGTTATGGAAAGTAGGAAAGGTGGAAGAGCTGTTATGGATAGGCAGGTTTGATTGCGACTGGGGTGTAGGTTGAGGATAGGTGGAAGGCTCACGATGACCGCGTGGAAGGAAGAAATGGATAGGAGGTTTCCATGTTGAATTCGTTACGTAGGGAGTCCCAGGAGTGATCGATCTATCATCCAACAGACGCAGCCTTCTCTAACCCCACAACCATACAATCTCTACTGACCCCTCTCTCTATCCCCATCCCCCCATTTCTCTCGATTTGCCTTTTCCGAATAAAACCCCCTCTAAGCCTCCTCCCCCTCAACCTGAGTCCTAATCGCCGCCTCCAGCGCCTTCGGGTTCGCACCCACCACCTCGGCGACTTTCTCCTCGCCCTTGAAGACCAAGAAGGTCGGCATGGCCCGGATGCCCAGGTCCTTGGAGATTTCAGGCAGTTCGTCGACGTCGAGCTTGTAGAAGCGGACACTGGGGAAGGTGTCCGACATGCCGACCACGGCGGGGGCGATGGCTTTGCAGGGGCCGCACCAGGTGGCGAAGAAGTCGATGACGTAGATGCCGGATTCGGATTTGGCGCTGTCGAACTCGTCTTTGCTGTGTGGGGAGCATGGTTAGTTGAGCGTTGATGAGAAGGATGGAAGGGAGGGGTAGGTGCTGGGGTGAGATTGGGTAGAGATGGGGGTTTTTGATGGTAGGGTGGCTAGATGTTAAGAATTGCAGATGTAGATGTACCGGATGCGGGGAACTCACGTCTTGAGATTGTGGACACCCATCTTTGCGGTCGTGGTGTGAAAGGTTCGAGCTCGTGTGTTCGATAGAGGGGCAAATCGCGCAGACGTTTGTGGTTTTGTAAGGGTTGATAGCAGTGATCTTCTGATTGAGGAGGCCAGTATGAGGGAACGGGCTCACGAGGTCTTATGTACTATGATGATTTAATTGATGAGGCTGTTGTGTGTCTAATAGGGAACGCACACGGTAGAAGATGCTGGTAAATGTTCGCAAATCACTCCGATGACGGCATTCAGGGCTGACTTTATGCAAGGCAGCCTGGACTTTTATGCAGCATTCTCGTATTCCAAATACTTAATACATGGAGCGATGAGTAATCAGGTAGCTGAGCCTCAGGGTCTAGACAGAAAGGGGCTCCGATAGGTCCCTTTGTTAAACGTTGATTCCTCATCGGAAAACGCATGGAAGCATTGACAGTGCGGTTAAGACGGCTATGATTGATAACACCTTGAACTGACTTGGTCAAGGTGCGTTTGTAGACTCTATACTAGACGATGCTTAAGGTAACTGAACTCACCAAGGAGGTGAGACCACCGTTACATGTCGACGTCTACCGAGGTTTCCCTACTCCCAAGGCACACACTGTCCAAGGCAGCGCCGTATCAGTGGTACTTGTCACAACTTTTCGTCCTTTTAGTCCAGGACCATCACCGTGAGTGCCTCAAAATACCTAAAGACCGACTTCGTGGTCAAAGAAAACAAAAACTCCGTCAGACTCCTTCGCTGTCCGTACATGATTGACTGGAGGGTTGGAGCACTTCCTATCCCTCAGTATCTGTAAAATGTAATGCAGCAATACTCCCTCGCTGATGCATGAAAAGAAAATGACGCTTCGTGAAATGCTCGCTAGATCGATGAGAATGGCAAAAGGTTTAAGTGACGGCGGTAGAATCCAATGTGCCGTCGTTGTCCGAGGGTGAGCGATGCTCACTTACGCCAGAGTCGATTGTTAAGTCCAGAAAATGAGTAAGCAAAGTATAGGTCCAGGTAGATTCATGATATGAAGAAAAGCTCCTAAATGTAGAGCACTTTGATATGAGTTTCGATGGCAGGCGAGTTTTCCTTGCCTTTCTTGTTTGTCGGAAAAAGGGACGTAGGGTGATGACTGGTGACGCGGTCTGCGGCGACCTCACGTTTGCGCTCCTTCGCGGCAGCTTTCTGAGCGGCCTTCTTCACCATGTCAAGCTGATTACGGGAGACCAAGCGTCTCTTAGGCTTCGACAGTGGTTGACTTTCCTTGAGAACCGGTCCTGTGGTGTGAGCCTCCCTAGCTGGAAACTGCTTAATGGGACTCCTAGCTGGTGGCTCCGGCGTCTCGTCTGGCTTCTTAGGCTGAGTAAGCTTCAGACGAACGCCACCGGATCGTGGATTGCTAGGTAGCGAATAGTCGGAGGCTGAAGTGGAAATGGATGCTGACTCGGAGTCTTTGTATGGAGAAATGTTTTGCCAATCCTCTTCTTCAGTCTCATCGTCGTCTTTTGTGTCCACAGAATGAGACTGTGTTTTTGAAGTTGACGAAAACTCTTGAGTAGACGGCAACAAAGGCGACTTTAATCGTACGGTTAGATACTGATTGGACTGCCCATCTTTGGCTTTGAGAGTACGCTTAGCACGGCTAAGCCGACGATCTTGCTTCTTGTTAGGCCCGGTGTAAATTTCCTCGTCACTATCATGATCACGTTCGACACTGGAACTGCCACGGCGTGATGAAGCACTACTCTGAGAAGAGCTATCGATGAGCTTCGAGGCAGCTAGGTCAACGTTCCCCTTGCACTCTTCAAGAGTCCTTTGCGCAGTGGCCCGGTCGAGGTAGTAAGGGACTGACTCGATAAGGCTGTCTATCATCCAAGGGAAAATGCACGGTCCTTTAGCAAGAGCTGCTTGTGCTTCAGCCTGGGCCTCGGGGGAAACAGGAGTATCCTTGACCATAGGAAGACCAGTGTGGGGACCCACAACATTACGGATGGACGAGTAATGTTCCCATGTCTATGGAAAATTTAGCCCGAAGACAACGCAAGAGGCTTGCAACTAACACTTACATGATATGCAATATGGACGACTTGAGCAGCCGGCTCTTCATGCTTGACAGGTACCATATATGCAAAGCTGAACTGATAGATTTTCACATCCACATTGAAGGCGCGGCAGAAGGCGGTAATCTCCATATTGTCACCGTAGGTACCGCCTTGAGCCATCTGCTTCAAGTGACCTTCAAATACACGGTCAATCTCCGCTGCTGTAGGTCCAGCAGTATTGAACGGTGTTGAAAAAGCCCCAGCATTCTTTCGCTTAGGGTTTCGACGAGTGCCACCACCGGGATTAACTTCGATGAACTGTTTGTAGAAGTCTGCATGTTTACGCATGTACTTGATTGTTGCTAAGCGGATTTCGCCATGGCGGGATTGGTCGCCGTAGAGTTGGTCGGATAAGGCATTAAAAAGGCAGTTCCCTAGGGGCTACGTATCAGCATTGTGCACACGACCTATAGCCGGACGCAAGCAATTGATATTTGCTCGGTGATCGTACCATTGCCAAGGGTCTCGGAGACATACAGCCCAGCTGCACCGAGCAACGGGAACTCATTTGTAGTGATGCCCATTGTTGGGGCGTGTGTGGGGAAGAGAGCGGATGCAGGCGGTGATGCAGCACTTTACAAGAGCTTTGTGCCCGAATTCTTAGAAACTAGTCTGTGGACGAAAATGCAGGAATTTTGGATGAGCAAGAAAGGGGCCTTGTGGGACAGAGAGAGAGGATATAAGCTGAGACAAGGCAGCAAAAAAAGGTTATGTATTATTGTCATGAGTCTTCAACATCATTCACTGATTCACCCATGAATCCTAAAGCATGCATATCAGCCGTTCAAGCCGTTCGGGGTTAGGGTGTTAGCGCCGCAACAATGTTTCTCCGCTTACCCGATTAGGCGTGTTGAAATGGAAGAGAACATGTGATGTTGAAAGAAAGATCCGAGGCGTCTGACGGCGTCATGAATCCTGTTGCATTGAGTTCTTCGCCTGCTTAGGTTTATTTGACAACGGCAAAAAATTGACTGATCTAAGAGACGTGTACTTATATCGATCAAGCAGTCCAGCAATCAAGTCAAGGACTTCTCGTTTTATGAAGCTCTTACCACGAAGCAGGCTCCCGTGTTGAATGCAGCCGTACGGAGTTGTATGTATCGTATCTTCCACACTGGCAAACGCTATATACCATCCTAGCATTCCGTGTCCAAGGAATAGGTGGGGAAAAACAATCTCCAATGTTGATTATTATACCGTATCTTCCCACCGCTTGTCCCCGGATGCTTTCGCCCGCTTATCTACTAGTACTGTCCCCCCTCGCCTGGCACCTGCCAAGTGCAGTTGTACCCTGATCATCGCTGGATTCCATTCTGCCTGCAATCTCGTAACTGCCACGAAAACCTAGGCTACAACTTTTCCAATGGCTGAAATTCGCGTCGTCGTGATCGGGTGAGCTTGTCACGCAGAACAGCGACTCATTGTACGTCGCTGATGATGCCGACTGTGAAGAGCTGGCGTTGCCGGTCTAACAACCGCCTTGCTGCTTTCGAGAAAACCCGAATACAGCATCTCAGTCACTGCAAAACACATGCCAGGTGACTATGACATCGAATACGCGTCACCTTGGGCCGGAGCAAATTATTTACCGTCAGTCCCATCTACTCACGTGCCCTAACGATGTGATTTCAGATTCATCGTCTTTAGGGTATCTAAAGCTGGCACCGCCGCTGCAGAGTGGGATAGGTATTACTAACCCCTCTTCGTTCCTTCGTAGACCATCCCGGGACCAAGAGAACTTGGTTTAACTTCCTCGTGCTAGAAACACTTGGACAGAGCTGGAACGCTTGGCAAGACTACACCCTGAGGCAGGAGTTCATTTTCGAAGTACATCAGATCAGTGATCTGCTTGGAATCAATACCTGATAAACTGTAGAAACCGCCGTTTACACTCGCACCAAAGACGCTAACACGGCAACGGCCGACTGGCTCTGCGAGCTGGTCAAGCCAGATCCTTGGTATAAAGACATCGTTCCAGATGTGAGCCAAAATAGTAAGACAAGGGTAGCACTTGCTGATGGATTCAACAGTTCCAAAATCTTACCAAGGATGATGTCCCACCGGGACATGAGAACGGAAATGAGTTCACTTCGGTCTGCATCAATACGGCGATTTACCTTCCGTGGTTGACCTCAGAGTGTCTGAGGAACGGGGTTAAATTTCAGCGTCGTATCTTCAAGCATATCTCCGACGCCGCTAATGCACATCATTCCAAGGAAAAGGCAGACATCATCATCAACTGCACAGGTCTGTCGGCCAGAAAGTTGGGCGGCGTAATGGATGAGAATGTCATACCAGTACGTGGTCAGACGGTGCTTGTCAGGAACGAGGCCGACATCATGGCCGCTAACTCGGGAACTGATGATGGCGATGACGAAAGTTGCTATATTATGCAACGTGCTGCAGGTAAGTTCCGCAATGAGATTTTGTTCTGCCCATTGCGAGCCTCTGACCATCCTCAGGCGGCGGCACACTCCTCGGAGGCTCCTACCAAAAAGGTAATTGGGATTCCCAGATCGACCTTACCCTTGCGAACAGGATCATGAAAAGAGCCGTAGACCTTTGCCCTTCTCTTACTGGTGGCAAAGGAATTGAGCACCTTAGTATCATCCGGCATAGCGTGGGCCTGAGACCTTTGAGGATCGGTGGGACCAGATTAGAGAAAGAGAAGATTGGTGGAACGTGGATCATACATAATTATGGCCATGGAGGATACGGGTACCAATCTAGCTACGGTTGTTCACAGGCAGCCACGAAACTTGTGGAGGAGGTTGTCCTTGCAAAACCCAAATTATGAATGTGGCTCCAAGGAATACGTCGTCCAAACGCCCCTTACTTGGGGCTTGAGCTAGACCAAAAACGGCAATATTTCTCCGCAAAGGCGAGCTGGTATGGATTGGGTCGTCGATGCCGTCTCGTTGTACAGGTCAACGTTGGCATTGCACTTCCAAGCTTTGCAGCTAGTTTTGCAGCTCTAGATTCGTTGCTCCCGATTTCCTGTGCTGCTTCCTTTCTTCTCATGCTTTCTGTGTACACCAACCATCAACGAATCGTCGCTGCAGGATCCGCTTGTACTTTGAGCCTCTTGTGTTGCTTTCTGCATTTTGAAATACATAGAAAACTATATTAAAATGTCCGTCGCGCTGGGTACAATTGTATTAATGCATCCAGATGCATGACACAAAGCTGGGCCACATGCTGCGCTTTTTCCCGTGACACAAGTCATAGGGACAACGAACGGATATCATGCGCAACGAATGCGTTCTCGTCCCCACAGCCAGATGAAGTCTTCTGTCGGCACGGGGATCATGCCAGGAGGATACGGCGAAGAAGGAGATGGGGTCTTGGATACCATTGATCCCGATGTGCCCAAGGGTTTGGAAGCTACAAATTGCAGATACGAATACGTTGATCGAAGAAAAGCTGGCTAGCAACCATTGATTCCTGAAGCCATATTTTCATCTCATTTCGCATTTGATAAATTCTAAATAACATTACTAACGAGACCAATGATAGGGTAAATCACTTGACGGCGATCGTTAGACGTTCAAGCACAGGAGCATCATCGGAGTAGCAAAGGTCTCAGAGTCTTAAGCAAGAGACGCTCCGAGCCCAAAATAGCTGAAGACCAGGATGATCTTTATGTGGTTGACGTGACGCAAATGTAAGATATCGAGAATGCAATATTGTACGGAGTATTGAGTCGCGAAATGAGGTGCTAAAAGAATCACGAATCAACAAAAAGGGATGATGGGGAAGTCTGGACCCTTGCCAAGCTTGGCAGTTTGTCTCCAACCTTCGTCGCGAAATTCAGCCATCCGATTACAACCTTCTCTCATTCTGTATTTGCTGCCTGACTCCTGGACCTAATCAAGATAAACGGCGTGCAGTACTTCAATCCTATCTACGCTCCGCCTCGTTCTTCTCACAGCATCAGAAAGTCTTGGGGCTCCCTAACGGCCATGGATCTCTCGAACATCTTGTGAGTCCTTTCATTCTGACGCCGCGTGGTCGGCTCGCAACCCATTGCGCCAGCACATCGGCTCTGCGCATCTATCGCTGACTTAGACTTTCTCTCGTGTAGTCGCCTTGTGAATCTTGCCGTGGGTGCGTTGATGGTAGTGGGCGGGATCATGCAATTTTTCCCCATCGGATTGTAAGCTCAACGATGCGCCATTAAACGTCGCCTCGCAGCTTCTCACGATAGCGATAGCCAAAGTACAGTCATTGGATGCTATGTCATAATATTCGGAGCTGGTGAGCACATTCGATAACAACCTGTACGCTCGAGCATGTGCTGATACCCTTCACAGCAACTGCCTTGCTCGAATTCCAGATACCGCCCATGGTGTCAAAGTGGGCACCTTTCCTCTTCTCGTTCCTTGGTCGGGGAATATGTGAGATACCCTTTGCCCACGGCTATGGCTCCGGCTAATGTTGGACTTTCAGTCTACATCTTCGTCGGCTCCATCCTTCTTCACCAGCCAGCGATAAGAATAGTCGTTGGTTCAATAGTCGGCATCATAGGTCTTGGTTATGTGGTACTTGAGTTCATCCCATCTATTGAACCGCCAGAGAACATGAGAGACGCCAGTGCGGAATGGGGTGCCGAACAGATATAGAGCTTGGGCCATCAGACATCGTACTTGTGGGGAGAACCTGGGGTACGCCAGCTATATACCACGAGTTTTTCCGGATGTGTAGTTCGGCAAGTGCTTTCAACAGGTTGTGGAAACGATACCATATTATTGTCAATAGCTGCATCTGGGAATCGATTTCTACGAGTCATACTGAACCGTTTTTTGGAGCTGCAAATAAAGTCTTGGTCTTGAATACCTTCCATGCGTTGGATCGACTCAGTTATGGCGTCGGGGTAAGTTCCTGTAGGCGGCACTAGTGGTACCGCAGAGCCGGTTCAAAGTCTCGCCTATTTACATCGCGCCACTTGATGGGAGTGAGGTTCTCCACAGGGTCCGAGCCATGGGGTTATGAGCGAGGGAGCAATGAGCGAGGGAGCAATGAGCGAGGGAGCAATGAGCGAGGGAGCAATGAGCAAGCGACAGCAGTGGTCGGAACCAGACACTTGACGGGAACATCGGATCTCGAGCCCTGACGGGAAGATTTTCGGATAACGATCGACAGACTGACCAATCAGCTGTACTATATTCACAATCTCTAAATCCGCCCTGTAAAGCATCGTACTCAGAAGTGCCCCACCACTCGCTCCACCATGCTAAGCGTCACTTAAAAAGTCGCCCAACCTCCATCCAGGATTGGTCAACGCTTAGCGTGATGCATCTCCCGAGGTGCTGCAACACCCCGTGAGACAATGATGGTTATCGATCAGGAAACCCTCCGAGCAACGTTGGCTCTGCAATGCGCCAATACTTCCAGGAATCCATCAACCCGACGCGACTGCATTCAAAAAGCCTTGCTCTTGAGTTTATTCTGTCATAGTAGTTGCACTCTAGGAGCGGCGCTATCCGTATTTCATTTCTTACCAATTTCGGCCCTATCTGTCACCCATACCACCCTGTGGACATAGTGAGTTATCGAGATCAGCATTGATCCTCAGCTGCTCACTATCACAGATTCTTTGGATCTTCCTGGTCGACGAAGCGAAGGTCTAGATATTGCGTGGCGAAGTAAGAAGTTTTAAAAAATCCGCTTCGTGCTTGGTCCATCCGGAAAACACCTCAAACTTGTGGCTGCACTCGTGCAAAGCGAGTTGATGCGTGAACGTATCTAGAGTTACCTGTAATCGGTGAAGATGCGACAATGACCATGGATCCATCTCCAGAGAATTCTGCTGTGACGGCGCAGCCGATAGATACGCGGCATCTTCAACCTTCCTTGTCGCAGCAGTCATCTGGACTCGAGGTGTCCGATTACGGTGTTGCGGAGCAGTCGGAACCTCCTCCGCAAGACCGCCAGGAGTCAAGCGATGTGCAAGATCGTGGCAGCGCAGAGCTACGAGGGTCTTCCGAAGCAGCCTCCGGACCACATGAAGAGGTGAATCCTACAAGTGGTCAGCCGGAGCTTGAAGCACAATCGCGTCGTTCTTCGTCGCAGGAACAAAATGCAGAATCCCAATATTCGCCGATCAGCGTTGCTCCAGCGAATGGGCAGATGTGCAGGTAAGACGTAAAATAATATTGCAGTCTCGAAGTCGAGCAGTTTAGTGTCCTAATACGTTGTAGCAATTGCCGAACAACGTCAACACCTTTGTGGCGGCGCTCCCCGACGGGTTCTACCATATGTAATGCATGCGGACTGTATTATAAGGCTCGCAATACGTCTCGTCCGACCAATCTCAAGCGACCTCTGTGCACTTCAGTATCCGGTCCCAGCTCAGACATCGACGTTAGCGACCATCAAAGAAGTATTTCGCCATCAGCAATTGACAATGCAGCTCAAGCGGGCAGAGCTATATACGTAGCAGCCAGCCAAGTCCCGTCAGGAACTTGTCCGGGAGAAGGTAAATGTAATGGTACGGGAGGCGCCAGTGGGTGCAATGGCTGTCCAGCTTACAACAATCGAGTGTCGAAGACGACCCAAGTCTCGATTGCATTAACCCCAAGCTTACATGACAACGGCCAAGTCCAGACGACCGGACCGTCGCAGGACGAAACCAGTCCAAGATCAGTGCCTCAAGAGCCTGCGCAGCAGATAAGCCAGAATACAACCAACTTGGTGTTATCATGTCAAAACTGCGGAACTACCATCACCCCGCTTTGGAGGCGAGACGAGAGTGGTAGAACTATTTGCAACGCGTGTGGTAGGTGTCTCCGATCTCTGGGAATTATGTCTTCTGATGATTATTAGGACTGTACCACAAACTTCACGGGGTCCATCGACCTGTTGGTATGAAGAAGTCCATAATCAAACGACGAAAAAGAGTCGTTCCTGCTACCCAGGAGCAATCTCCAAAGATCTCTAATCAGACAGCATTTCCCTCTGCTACTTCCCCGGACTCAAATTACCAAGAGAATGTTTCCCACGCACTTCCCGACATGCAAGTTCAGAGGAACAACTCTTCTTCGGAAACTTTCCAGAGCGAGCCAGTCGATCTCAATCTACGATTTCGGAATCAAAAGTACGAGCACCATCACCATTTCGAACCGCCGCCCATCGGCGTCGACTTCACAGGCTACCAATTGGAACAAACCCGACGAGCCTCACAACCGCAGCGGTCTCCGCTACCGAGTATTCAGGATCCACCCCCAACCTCCGCTCCAGAAACTCCATATCACACCCCCCTCGGCTCTCTTCCACCTGCACATGCCCGCAAGCGCAGTTTCTCAAAAACTGATAGCGACAATATGCCCTCTCCATCCACTCCAGATCCTGCTAACCGCTCCAACCGCCTAAGCTCCATCTCCTCTATTCTAAACCCACAACAGCAATCGGGCGACGACATGGCTATCGATCCTACTTTGAGCGGCCTCAACCAACAACATCGACATTCAATCGCAACTCCCCATCACCAAATGCACCACCCGCAACTCCCACTGCCGCACCCGGAGATGAGATCGAGAAGCGTCGGAAACGGGGATCCCGGCGGATGGGGCGAACGCATGGAGCGCAAAGCTAGATTGAGGAGAGAAGCCGACGAGATGAAGGAGATGTTAAGGGCGAAAGAACGTGAAATTGAGGCCTTGGATGGTGAGGGATGACGATATCGGTCAAAAATCCGATTCTATGCTCATGGGGTATTTATGTCTTATGGCTAAAAGCGGGACTTTGTAGCGGGAGGGACATCTGAGCGAGGCTTTCCGATACCATTTACGCTGCAAGCGCTACAGCATGTTTTGAGCATTGTTGAAATAGGTACACAGGCAAGGCCAATCGTATTGTTTTTAATACACTGCTTCGAGGACTCCAGATGGTGCTTCCTTTCTGACAATAGATGCTTCGCTAGGTATGCTGGGATCACTGATCAATGATGCCGGAAGTATTAGGATTGGTTCACGTGTCTAATTAGTACCATATCTTTATCAGCTCCTCACTGACCGCACTTGGCGTATGCACCCCGGACTCGGTAATCAGTGCAGTGATGAGCTCTGGCGGCGTATAGTCGACTTGGCTCTCGTCTTTCTTGGTTTCGCTTCCCCGTTCCCCGGCTCCACCTTCGCTAAATCTTAGAACCTCTCCGCCCACGTCCTCCTGCGACAGCGGAAACATCCTTACAAACTTATGGCTCTCAGTGCACACGTATACCGGCTTACCCGCCGCCTTCGCCAGTACCCCTATCTGATACGTCCCGAGGCCTGAAATGATACCGCCGTTTTCAACAACCCCTTCTGCGCCAAGCATCACCATCGATATATGACTCATTGCATGCGCCACCGCTGAAGGCGGGATCACTGCTATTGGAAGGTCTGGCGAAGGTTTCGGTATGGTGGATGGCAACTCGGTTGAACTCGTGCTAGAATTGCAAACATACACGAGCTTGAAGTTCGTGCAAGCCTTGAGTGCAGCTGCTAGCACGGCACCCACTACGCGTGATGAGCCGTAGGTCAGCACTGTGGTATCTTCTCTTATGAAGTTTCTGGCGATGTTTGCTATCTGACTTCTCGCTTCTTTGGCCCGCGCAACGAAGAGTCGGCCATTGCTGATCAGGTGGTGTCTTATCGCTTGGAAGTCATCTGTCCCGTCGCCTTGTCTCGCTCTGGAGCCTTTTCTCTCGGGCTTGTTGGTGGGTTGAGGGGGCTGCAGAGTGGATATCAGGTAGCGCTGGAAGAGATCTGTGCCGGCGGAGAGGGCGATTGGATTTGCGACTGAAGCTTTGAGGATGTTGGTATAATGAGATAAAAGAGAAAGAGTCTCGGATATGGTGCTAGTCGGCGAATGGGAGAGGAGAAGGATCAGGGCTTCTATTGCGGCGACAGGCATAGTGAGGAGAGGGTCGGAGGAAAGGAGGGAGTGGTAGGTCGAGACGATGCTGTTGTGCAGTATTAGGACAAAAGTCGGACAAGGCAGATACGAAGATGAGGTTGGTACTCAAATGGTGGTTTCCCATCGGAGAGAGGAGTGTTTGGTTCGGGGGAGGGGGTAGGTAGCGATACTGGCCGTTTCACTCCAATCAGCCGTTGGCGACACATGTAAGCGGAAGGAATACATACTTGGATTTTCAGTCTTCGCCATGGCTACGAGTAAAGGCAACTAAAGCCTGGTCCAATAAATATTCAAGGAGTCTGAAATTACCAAGTCGAGGAGAGATACATATCGGCGGGACCTTGCATCTCCGCAATCCGCTAAGGGCTACGCTAAGAAAAGACTCAGAGAAAATGGGGTTCTTAGCAGTACGCAGGGGCGGTATAATAGGGCACTAATAAGGCATGTAATCTGGTCATGATATGGTCGTTCTGGGGGTCATAATCTTGTTGTTCTGCAGATGTGCTATGAGCGAATTTCTAGTAGGTTTATTGTCAAGCAATTAAGATGCGTCACGTGACGTCTCGCTTATTGATCAATTATCAGTTTTTTTTTTCATTCTTTCAACAGCTTTCTCTCATAGCAAGACGCTGTTCTCAGCGTCACCTCGTTAATTTATTTTCAAGCATGCAACATGTATCTTCTTACGCATGACAATATTGACATTGAAAAGCAAATCAAATAAATCACGTTGTGCGTCGCAAGACAAAAAATTCGTAAAACAGATATCGAAGAATATCGAGAATTCATAGAAGTAAAATTTTACTCTCGTCGCAATTGCATGATATCAAATGACTGTTTTGCAGATTTGAAATATCGAAATCGTATGCTGATTCGAGATTTTCGGTTTTGCACGATTTTAGATTTTGCATATTGTCGGAAAACGAGGCCATTTTGTATGCGAATTCGATAAATATTTCAGCAATGATTTGATTTCTTGACTCGATATCTTCGATTTTGATAATTTCTTGATTTTCACTTTCGGCAGTTTCTTGTGCTTCGATGTGACTCAATATTCGATGCAAATTCAAATCAATAGTAATATCAAATCCAAAAGTGACATTCAAATAGATTTTTTTTTCTTTTTAATCATGTCAGCGATCAGAATGAATGCGTCGATACATGTATCAACAACGTCAACAATATCATCAGTATCAACGATATTCACAGAGGAGCAAAACTGCTTTCTCTCATAAAAGTCGCTATGTTCGCTAACAACGCAATCAACAGAAACTGAAACAATAATATCAATCGAGCAGAATGACAAAGACTCATAGAAGCTCGTATCTGAAATCTCAATAAAAGTCGAAACAAAATCATCAATGAAGCAGCACAACTGCTTTCTTTCACAGAACTCGATATTTTCGATATCAACGATTCTTGCGATTTCGATAAAATCAAATGTGACATCCGAAACGATAATACAGATAGAAACAAAAAAAATGCGCCGATCAATAGAATTAGTACAGAAACGATTTCAATCAAATGATTTGTTACGTAATGCGAGATCACGAAACGATGATAATTGCATTTTTCGTCTAACAGATATGACAGAAGATTGTATGACTGTTTCGATATCGATTGTATAAACGCTGAAGTCGATATCAATGTTGAAATCAAATGCAGAAAGTGCAAATAGTTCGTAGATGTAAATCGAATCTGAAGTTTTTTTCATTGTTTTTGAATTTTCGATATGCTGTATCAACGAGTTTTTCGAAGATGCATTTATTTCAATATCAGAATCAAAAGTTTCGATAGCAGAATCATTCTTGTTGATGAAATGTTCATGAAATGACATATTCACGACGATCGAGATTTCGATATTCTCAAAATATGATGTGAGCGAGTTTTTCGAAAATGTTTCATATGTGACGATCAAAGCAAAAACTTTTTGATTCAAAGTTTTCATATCAACAGTGTTGCAACGATTTCAGTCAAATGAAATATTCGAAACTGATTCGATATCGAATGCGCACGAATTTTTCGTTGTTTCGTCAAATGTATCAATAAGATCAAAAATCTTTTTTTTTGCAGCAGCGATAGTTCATTTGCGAAGCTCAAAAGCAAGTATTTCGTCGATTGACTCGATTGACTCGATATCATTAGAATTCTCGATGTCTGTACTTATCTCTGACAAATCGTATGACATTTTCTCCAAAACGGACGAAGATTCGTAGACATTATTGATATCGAATAACGACTTTTGCAGACTCGTAAAGACGATGATTCATTTGATTGATTCTGAAACAACGAATTGAATATTTGTAATTTTTATGACTGTACAAATCTCTGATATATCGCATGATATTTGCTTCAAAACAGACGAAGACTCGTCAACAATGATGCTGACATCGACTTGAAAAGTAACGAACTGATTTCGAAATTTTCGAGTACTTTTTATCATTGTATATTTTCATTGAATCGCTATATTGGTTGATTCGAAACTTACAGTTGCAACATTGTTTTCATTTGATACTTTTTGAAGTGTCTTGACTATATTTCGACGTAATTTGATGTTTCTTAGTTCATCAACGAAATAATCAATAGCTTTGAATAGACAGAAATCGTGCTCGTAATCTAAACATTTGTCGAAATCGATGTATTTGTCTTGATCTTCAACGCGCTCGAAAAGAGTATTGACGCGAATATAATAATTCTCGATGAATTTCTGACGTTGTTGCTTGATTTTCTTGATTGCTTTGTCAACTTTAAAATTCAATGAGATAACAAATCGATTTTCGAAAAGCTGATACAAGTGTTTCATCATACGAGCGATAGCAAAATCATGACGAACATTGAAATATATTTTGATCATTTGTTCATTGTTTTTTATTCATTCAAGCGTCTCGCCTTCGAAATGACAGTAAATCGTTTTTATTCATTGATTTGCGTTGAGCGAATGAGAGAAATATTGATACTCTAAAGCGTGCAGAAAGTTCTTAAGACTGATGATTCCATCGTAGTAAAACTGAATCGCTGTCATGATGACTAATCGAGACGAGAAATCGATATGACGAGATCGAGCATACATCGATGCGAAAAGTGCATATTTGATCGAATTGACTTCTTATGTAATTCAGAAAATCCTGCCGGAAATCCAAGCCGATTTGTATGCGAAAAAATCAGATATTTTCAGCGCTTGTAAGGCACTCAGGGTCCAGGCCAGCAGGGCACTGCGGGCCGGATCCCGATAAGGTTATACAAGCAGTTCGGCCACCGAGAAGGCCAGTTTGACCACGTCAGCATCAGGCCTTCGGTTGAACTCAACAAGCTCATACTTCCGGCTAGGCCTCGGAGTGTGTGTACGATTGAGCAGGTTGACTGACTATATAAGCAGAAGTCTGTAAGGTAGTTAGTTCTGCAGTTATTAGTCTAGTCATACAATCGTCTCTGCTATACATCTCTGGTGCCACACCCCTTGAGTCTTACATTCTAATAACTACCATAACCATCAGGTTAGCACCACTCGTGTATAGCTACAGCTAAGCAGCTCAATGGCTGGACGTGCTACGTCCTCGGCGCTCGATCTGAACGAGAAACCGATTCTACAAGAGTCTGGACGAAAAGCAGACCGAGAACGAAGAGCCTACAGCATACAGCTAAGTATCGCAATCCAGACTGATTGTATAGCCTTGCTACCAGGCATTGTTCAGTCTAGGGAGCGAGTTCGAGCTCGAAGAGCTACCAGAAAGAGCCTACAGACAGAGCTTCAAGAACAGGCTACCTCGATGCCATAAGCAACCTATACAAGGGTTTCAACCATTCGGCCTTGTTCACGCCTCCAGCGACAAGCGCCAATCATCCCAAACCCTCGTCTGCCCATAGCAGTAACAACAGGCCAAGAACATCAAGACGATGGGAAAAGTCTGCGCAGCTCGCCGGAGCTCCCATGCGGAAGGGATTTGCTATATCCAAGCCATTGAGGAACAGTCCGAGAACAACGGCTATGGTCGGCACTTTCAGTTCAGAGCATCAAGAGTCAGGGTATAACGTCCTCAAGAGTTGATTGGACGGTGGCTTCAACAAGAGCAGGCGACTGCGGATTCGCATGGATATAATGGATTGTATCTGAAGCAATGGCTGGCCCTGAAGACGAACAGCAAATGGTCGGCCTGGTCACCTCGAGGCAAGCCCGTATAGTGGATTGCCCAATAAGCAATAACACCAATGGGCCCTTCGCGACGAGCCCTGCTGGCATTATCACCAAGCGTTGTCGCAAGGAGCCCTGCATGGCTAGTTGCAATGGAATTCAAGAGAAGAAACAGCCCTATCGGGCCTGAAGCTCTGTCAGAAGGTCCCGGCGGAACGCCCGAATCTATACGTTAAGGTCTGGCCCCTTGGTTTCAATGCTAAAAGGGTCAGCAGAGCTCCACAAGAAAGGGAGTAAAAGGAAGCGAAAGCCTTCATAAGTAGAAGTCAAAGCAAAGAATGGCCAATAAACGCATCTTTGAGACTTATTTTGCATTCTTTATATACGGCTAGGCCGTTCACGTGGAGATCGACGCCTCGAAATCAGCAATAGTCCGTGGAAGAGATTCTGGCCATAGTATCACCGAACCTCAGAAAGCACGACAGCCGACCCAATGAAAGAGGTCACTGAGGGAGAAAGTTCAGAAGCAATCGTCAGTCTGACGTTCTGCGACGATCTCTGCAGACAACTCGAATGCGAGCCTGTCAGATGCGAAGATCACGACTATAGTGGCCCTCCAAGTCATTTCGGTGCGATTCAAGCAGCGATGCAAAGATCAAATCAGAAGATTTTGTTCAACAGAGGATTTTCAGATGAAGGAAGTACTCCGTGCTCGGGTGATTTTCAAAGGGGAGTAAAGGATTCGCTCGGCTTTTGACAACGAGAAACTAGTTTCTCGAGATGATTTCGTTTCTGCTTTCGATTGTGCATCAGACGTGATCGTCGATGAGTAGAAGACATTAATATTGACAATGCAACGATTCTCAAGTTCATCGACGAGATGACTACGGGAAAACATATTCAAGAACGTGATGCATACGACGATAAAATCACTGACAGTTTTGTCGAGTGATCCGTTCATTGCTAGAAAATAATAATACTGATAATGCGCGAATTCTCGAGTCTGATCAATAAAATGGCTGAGCAGAAGCATATTCAAGAATTTGAAATAAAGTAAGCAATGACGACGGTTTTCGATATTTGAATTCGTTCATTGTCACAAGTTTCGTGCGCGTTTTTAAGTGAATCAAAAATTAACTATTTTTGATAAGTCACACTCGCATTGACAACAAGAAAGAAAAAACGTCATTCGTGTGAAACAATTTTTGATCGAGCATTTTGATGAAAAGCATCTCAGAATCAATACGAACGTATTGTAAATCGAATAAAATTACATAGGAAACGTCGTTCATACAGACAACTTCTGATCGAGCATTTCGATGAAAACATCTTGAAATCAATACGAAAGTATTGAAAATCGAATAAAGTTATAAGAAGAAAAACGTCGTTCATACAGACAATTTTTGATTGAGCATTTTGATGGCATTTCAAAACATATGTTGATCAAATAAAACAAACAAACGAGATGTTTTATCGAACATCGAATACAAAGAACAACATGCAAGCAAAAATCAGAAATTGCAAGCAAGCATTTCGTTCAAAATTACACGATAAATTATCGTTTCAATTCAACGAGAATTGATATGAGCTAACTTTGTGTGAATTTTATAATCAATTATCAAAAAATAGAGCATCAACTGTGCATTCACGAAAGAAATTAATTGAGAAAATCTCGAATGTTCACACAGGACGATTGACAATTCATGACAAAGTCTGTTTGCAAAGCATGCATAATTCAACGAGAATATTATCGCTGAAATCCTGTCGAAATTTTTCAAAGATATGTCAAGCTTGCAACAGGTTCAAGACTCGAAACGATCAAACATGTCGTTTCGTTTTTTGAGAAAGTCAAAGCTAAAAAAAAAA
This sequence comes from Physcia stellaris, assembly GCA_018902385.1. Lineage (NCBI taxonomy): Eukaryota > Fungi > Ascomycota > Lecanoromycetes > Caliciales > Physciaceae > Physcia > Physcia stellaris. The sequence goes on along the minus strand of JABSSW010000022.1, from coordinate 300,384 downwards.
AGAAAGTTTCGCTAAAACTCATACATCAATCAGAAAACATCGACATTGACAAAAAATAAAATCGTACAGCGAAAACGTATCTGGAAATCAATAGCACGGCAGATGCAGTTTTTTTGACGATACAATGACTCGAGCAATCATATTGACATCGTGACGCGTTCAGCGTTTTGTAAATGCAATTTCTTTGACGAAACAACTGACTCGAACAATCACGCAAGTCACGTTTTTACGTCATCAATTCTGTGTTGTTTACGGTCTAGGATTTACGACGCATGAAGGATTGAATCGTGTCAAAAACATTTTCAGAGATTGCTGCTCGATTTAATTGAGCGTTGAGTATTGTGAATGAAATAAAGATAAAAATTCGAAAAGAATTTCGAAGTTTGATATATCGAATGCGATCGCGTTTATTCGGTGTTTTTCGCGTTTAATCATTTTTTCTCGTCAATTCATCGATTTCGACGCAGAAAGAAAAGAAATAGTAAAATGTAAATTGATTCGAATTCAGATTTCACTGTCATTCAGTTAATTGTTAGTCATCATATCGAAGATCGTGAATTGTACGAAGTCAAATTTTCGATACTGAAAGCAGCAGACAGTCGAGTCATTAGATCATGCTTTTTCTGAATCATTCACGAAAATGGTTTTCAGATTTTTAACGCAAACTGATTAGAAATCGAGATGAAAAATATTCAGATGCGAAGATCACGATGACAATGATTTTTCAAATTTGCGAATTCGGTGCGAAGATCGCGATCACAGCGATTTTTCAAGTCTTAAGAATGAAGCATACACATACAAGTTCAGAATTTTTATTGCAATGCATAGGAAAAAGATCATCTCAAGAAATTTCGATGCTAAGAAGAGAGCGCATGTAAGACATTCAGAATTCAGATCAGCAGAGCATTGCGAGTCGAATCTCGATAAAATTATACAAGCAATTCGGTCATCGAGAAGGTCAATTTGATCACGTCAGCATCAGACCTTCGATCAATTCAACAAGTTCATATTTTCGGCTAGATCTCGGAATGTGTGTACGATTGAGCAGATTGATTGACTATATAAGCAAAAGTTTGTAAGGTAATTAGTTTTGCAATTATTAATCTAGTCATACAATCGTCTCTGCTATACATCTCTGATGTCACATCTCTTGAGTCTTATATTTTCAGCGCTAATCATTTTTTTTTGATCGAATTCTTGCTCTGCAAAATCGAAATTTAATTCGAATTCTGATTTTTTGAATTTTAATACTGTCTTTTCGACGAAAATACTTGCGATGTCATTTATTTTTGTACTGAAATCGAGGTATCGAAGTGATAGACTGAATTTTAAGGTATGAAGACGAGAGCTGAATTTCGAATTCTGAATTCTGAATTCTGTATTTCGAATACAGAATACTGAATATTGATTACTGAAATTCCGACAAGAATACTTGTTGCGTCATTTATTCTTGTATCGAAATCAAGGTATCGAAATCATATATTGAGTTTCTGAGTTTTGAGTTCTGAATGCTGATTTTGAATGCTGATTTTGAATTCTGATTCTGAATTTTAATGCTTTATAACGTTTAACGTCTCAATCGAGTGATTTTGCGTTTTCGCTCTTTTATGATTTTGATTTTATTTGATTTTTAGTATGCGCTTGCTTTCTGCGCTCTATAATGATTGATTTACATCATCTAGTAGTGTAATGCTGAATTTTTTCGATAGTTCTGATCTGAATTGGGTACTGGATTTAAAACTCGTTATGTTCGATTTCGAAATCTCGCGAATAGCACTTTGAGAGTTCTAGTATATTGTTTTGAACAACGCACTTCTATGATTCCGTATAATGCTGTAACTTTATATTTCAATTCTCTATGTGTATTGAATGTCTGATGCTGATTTTTAATACTCAATGAAACGTGGTTGTTGTGCTGCAATGGGGTCGATTTTGCTGTCTCGAAAAAATGGCCAACGAGCGACCAACGACGATTCTTACTGACTCGTCTTTTTCCTCAGAATGATCATCAAAAAATGGGGTTCTTAGCAGTACGCAGGGGCGATATAATAGGACACTAATAAGACATGTAATTTGGTCATGATATGATCGTTCTGAAAGGTCATAATCTTGTTGTTCTGCAGGTGTGCTACGGGCGGATTTCTAGTAGGTTTATTGCCAAGCAATTAAGGTGCGTCACGTGACGCCTCGCTTATTGACCAATTACCAGTTTCCTTGTTCCATCCCTCCAACACTCAGAAAGTGGGCGAGGTGGGGGTCTCGATATCTGTCTTCGGGACCATCTCCGTGGCATAGCTTTGGACTCGATGTCTACTTCAGAGCTCCCGCCCGATGCAATCCAACGTGTTTTGTTCGTTGCATCTTCCGTTCATGTCTACAACATCCCGCCATTGACCTCCACCAAGGGCTATTCTGCCGCGAACTGGACGGCGGACAACAACAAGCGCCAAATATTTACCGCACGTCTACGTATCATTGAAGACGCCGTACCACTGCCTGATGGATCAGGTGAGAAGCTGAGCACGAACGTGTTGCTCGAGGACCCGTCCAATGGACAGCTCTTTGCTGCCGCGCCATACACCCATCAGTCAGCTGTCGAAGCGGCGATTGATAGCTCACGCTTCTTCGCTGTCAGGGTTGTGGGAGAAGGCGGGATGAAAGCAGTTCTAGGGATAGGCTTTGAGGAGCGCAGTGAGGCAATTGATTTTGGAATTGCATTGCAGGAGGCAAGAAAAGTGCATCACATGGATGATGCGGCGATGCATAATCGAGGAAAAATGGCAGCCACACCCAAGCCAGAAGTGAAGAAAGACTTCAGCCTCAAAGAGGGAGAAACAATCCACGTCGATATTGGTCTGAAGGGAAGACGAAAACAGGAGCCAGAAACTATACGGGATGAGGTAAAGGAGAACAAAGCTTTGTTTTCAATAGCTCCACCACCGCCTGTAGACAAGGGAGGCGGCGACGGAGGGGCTCTGCCATCTCTACCTCCTCCGCCTGCTTCGGAGAAGAGGAGAAGCAGAACGAATATTCCACCAGCAGCCGATTTGGGATTTGACGATGGCGAATTTGGGGAATTTCAATGAGGCATCATTGTCTTCGTTCCTTCACCTCATATCAGCCGAAACATATTTTCCTTGACGCTTCTCTTCATCGCCACTGGTTTCCCATTCTCAAGCTCAAGTCCCGCTTCGCCTCCTCCTCCAGAGATGCCTTCCAATTTTTGCCTCAATTCATCGTCTATCTCTGCCATGGTTTTCTTCTTTTGCTTGGGTTCTCCTCCGGTGCTAGACTCATGGGTTGAAGGAATAGCTTTGGGTGTCTAACCCAGTCAGATAAGGTAAAATCAGATATCTAGAGATGGTGATCCCACGTTTGTATTTTTCTCCTGCGTTGATGAGTTGCTCGAGGTGGTCGACGCGAGTCGTGCGCTCTGTGACCGAGCTATGTTCTTGCTCACTAGGCGTGCGGAGGATGAGGCCTGACGTATCATCTTGGTAGACATATGGAATTCGAAGGCGGCATTTTCATGATGAGGATTAAGAGACTAGTAAAGGTTTATGTCGGCCTTGGATTAAGTGACGTGATGCTTGAGCATCGCCCATGTGGCCTTGCACAAACAAAATAACCCTAACCCTCAATTATCGCAAGCCCAGAAATACACCTCAGAGCCCGAAAATTGATAGGATTAATTACTACTTTATGCACGATATCTTTCTGTTGATCGCTTGGATGACCTCAACGGAGCAAGGCTTTTAATTGCGACTCAGCCGCATAAATATCCAATTACTGCAGATACGAGGACGAGCATCGCAATCCGACAAAAGTCAAGATGCCGGTGGTGAAAGGAGGAGTCTGGTACGCCGCAAATATCCAATTTCTGTTGCCAGTGTGAACAAGCTAAGACCGCCTGTAGGACGAATATTGAAGACGAGATCCTCAAAGCCTCCGTCTCCAAGTATGGGCTAAACCAGTGGGCCCGAGTCTCCTCCCTCCTCGCGCGGAAAACACCGAAACAATGCAAAGCAAGGTGGGCGGAATGGCTAGACCCAGGCATCCGCAAGATCGAGTGGTCCAAAGAGGAGGACGAGAGGTTACTGCATCTGGCCAAGCTTATGCCCACGCAGTGGAGGACCATCGCACCTATTGTTGGAAGGACCGCAACGCAGTGCTTAGAGAGGTATCAGAAGCTCTTGGATGAGGCAGAAGCGAGAGAAAACGATGAGCTCGGTCTGGGTGGCCCGACTGGTGGAGAGACTGCTGCCCCCAGCGCAGACGACGTCCGAAGATTAAGGTAGGTATTGCAATACTCTTTATCTCACGCTGCCTGCTTACATGACGTTAGACCCGGCGAGCTCGACCCAGATCCCGAATCCAAGCCTGCGCGACCGGACACGATCGATCTTGACGAAGATGAGAAGGAGATGCTAAGCGAAGCTCGCGCTCGTCTTGCCAACACACAAGGCAAGAAGGCGAAGAGAAAAGCTCGAGAGCGTCAGCTGGAGGAGTCTAGGCGGCTGGCCGTACTGCAAAAGCGTCGAGAGCTCAAGAATGCCGGCATCAATATCAAGATCGTCAACAGGAAGAAGGGGCAGATGGATTACAATGCGGATGTTCCCTTCGAGAAGCCAGCTGTACCAGGATTCTACGATACCCAGGACGAAGCCGAGCGAAACGAAAAGCAGCGCGAGGCCTATGATCCACGAAAACAACAATTAGCGAACAAGAGAAAGGGTGACCAAGAGGAGCAGCCAGATGGAAAACGGAGGAAGAACGACAAGAATGGGCCGTCAGCAGCGTTCGCGGCAGCAGCAAAGGCTGGTCAGATGCAGAAGATACGCGAAGCAGAACAAAGTAGTAAAAGAAGATCCTTGGTTCTACCAGCACCACAGGTTGGTGAGACAGAATTGGAAGATATTGTTAAGATGGGTATGGTGGGCGAGCAAGCTAATAGACTTGCTGGCCAAGGTGATAACGAGGCGACGAAAGGCTTTATGGGGAATTACACTGGTATCGTAGGTGGTACCCCTATCAGAACACCCATGGCGCCTCCTCAAGAAGACCACATTGCCAACGAGATACGAAACATCCGGGCTTTGACCGAAACCCAGTCAGCTCTGCTGGGAGGCGAGAACACCCCGTTACACGAAGGCACTGGCTCTACGGGTTTCGATGGCGTTACGCCGCGAAGGCAGGTCATATCTACGCCAAATCCTATGGCAACCTCGATGCGCCAAGGAGGTCCGAATGGGGTGGCGGCGACTCCTATGCGCACACCTATGGGCCCAGGTGCCACCCCAATGCGGACTCCTCGTGACAATTTCGCCATCAATCAAGATGATCCGAGAGCGATGCAACTCGTTGGTAGCACACCTAGGGAAGTCAAATTGAGGGAGCAATCGTTGAAAAACCAACTTAAGTCTCAGTAAGTCAATTCGCCGACATCGACACCTTTCGCACGCTGATTTTCTCCCAGATTTGCCTCCCTCCCAAAGCCCAAAGACACCGATTGGGAGCTAGTGCTACCAGAAGAGCAGCCCGAAACAAACGGAGATATCGAGCTCTCGGAAGAAGACGCCGCCGAACGCGATCGCCGTAACGAAGCCATTCGCAAAGCAGCAGCAGCCGCAGAGTTCTCACGCCAGACCCAAGTGCTTCAGCGAGCCTTACCCCGACCCTCGACCATCGACATCGACGCTCTTGTAAAATCCGCAGCCGCAATCTCCGACCCTTCAGAAGCCGCCATCGCCAGAGAAACTGCTCTCTTAATCGCCAATGACGCACTCAAATATCCCACCCCCGGCGCGAAGCTGCAAGGGACCTCCAAGCCATTGCAAACCTTCGACGACTCAGCCCTCAGCAAGGCACGCGCCGAGATCGCCAAAGAAATGAACGGCCTCGACCTCTCCCCCTACATGCATCCTTCGCCGACGCCTGGACAGAACTCCACTCCTCTTCTTTCGACGATGACGACCCGGAGACCCTCTCCGCCCTACAAGACTCCCTGCAAACCTCCGCCGAGCGCTCCAATAAACTCGAAAAGAAACTCAGCTTACACTACGGCGGCTACCAGTCGCGCGCCAAAACCCTGCGTTCCAAGATCGAAGAGGCGTCCGAAGCGCTGGCGAAGGAGAAGGTTGGTCTAGATACGTTCCGGACGCTGCAGGTGGCGGAGGAGGCGGCGCTGCCGAGACGGTTGGAGGCGCTGAGGGAGGAGGTCGAGGTTGTGAGTAAGCGGGAGAAGGAGTTGCAGGAGGTGTTTAGGAGGGCGAGGGCGGAGGTGGAGGAGTTGAGGCGAAGGTAGAATTGGAAGGGAGGTGGGTATGGGGTTTTAGCGATTTTTGCAACTCTTGTATTGATTTATCTTCTTGCTGCATTCTTATGAAGACTTCTCTGACCTGTTCAGAAGCGAGAATGGAAGTTTCCACGCTTGCTATAGACTGGCTTCACGATTGATACCCCGGAAGAGCAATCTTTCACGGTAAAAGCATTTCCTGGGACATGGAGACTGTTGAACAAGGCCATGACTCTACATAACGGGTGTAGAGCAACATCTCGTTTTACATGACCATCGTTAAGCAATTGCTCAAACCTCGCGAAGTACATGGGGGTATCCAGACCATTCGCCAAACAAAAACTCCAATTTCATGCATTCGCTAAACGCAAGGATAAAACACCGGCCAAACAATTGCCATAACTTCATCAAGAAGACGCCGTTTCCGCCAATGCTCTTCAGAAGGATTCACCAAAGAGCTGCAGCTTGTGGAGGCAAGTCTGCTCCGCATCGCCCCAATTCGAGTTCACACGCACGGAGACTAGGTCAGTAACCACTGCGGCAGGGACATTGAAAGATTGCTTGGCGAGGTTTTTATGAAGCTTGTAATCCCAGCGTCCAATGAGCACGAAATCGTCGGGCAGGGCTTGCGCGGCGGCGAGTTCTTTGCCTTGGTCTTCATCGGGGGCATAATCGTAGTTAGGCTCAGTGCCTTTGGGAACACGTGCCCAGAGCTCAATTTGCTTGGGGTAGGTCTCGTGGTTGATTGTTTGGTCCATGGTGTGGGTTTGCTCCACGACTAAGACTCGAGGAACTATCTGCTTTGGGAGGAGGACGGTGACCTGGGCTTTGCCTTCTTCTGATGGAGCGCACCACATCTTCTTGACGTCGGCGAAGGGGCCGATGACCTTGGGAGTAGCGCTAGAGAGAGTTTAGTCGAAATCACATGGGAACGATGAGGTGAAAGGGGAGAGACTTACGAGAATGGAACCTTCTTCGTGAAAAGTCCCATCCAGCCATCAACTTCACGCATCTTTTCAGGGGATGTGTATTTTGGAACCGTCACGGCATCATTGCGTGGGTCGAACCAGTCCATCTTATACTTTGCTTCAGTGGCGGAGATCTCTTGTTCGTTGGACAGCTCAAGGATCCGTTGTTCGAGATTAGCCAGCTCATGACGAATAGAGCTGTCGAAATTTTCAAGTCGCTGGTCGAGCAACTCATAATTTGAGGCAATGGAATCGACTTTTCCTCCGAGGTAATCATAGTCCGCGGCAATCGATTTGACTTTCTCTCCAATGTCACTGGAGAGAAACTGGTTCGCACCAGACCTTGATCCATGATAGACCAGAGTGGCTACGCAGGCAAGGAGAAACAAACTCATCAGATAATCCACAACCCCGTATTTTCTAAGGATATGACCAAGCCCAACGCTTGACCTGTCCGACTCATGATCACTTTCGGCAGGGGTCTGTTGTCCGTGGTTTTGATTCTCCGTGATAGGCTCGATAGGAATGTGACGCACGGTAGCACCGTCAAGGTCAACGTGTGCAGGATCAAGTCCCGTAGTGTCGTGCGCTTGGCGCATTGGCTGGAATTGCTGGAATTGTTGGTTGGGATCTTCTCCAATCGGATTCAAGGGTTGAGGTAAGTTGATAGCAGGCACAAAATTGGAAGCCTCGGGGCCCACTGCGTCATTGAATGCAGAGCCAATAGTCTGCAAAGTTGCTCGGTGACGGATTTGAGTGGCGGTGGTATCAGGGGCTTTTGAGCCGTAGGTGTCCTGAGGACGAGCAGTGACGTCGTTGCGGTCGGCGATGCTGCCACCTTTCTTGCTACCGGCCCTGCTGCCGGCCTTGCTGGTAGCTTTGTGTGAAGGAGTTGCAGGTACAGTCGATGCTGCACGAGTCTTCGAGCGTGTTGCACGTTCGCCGTAGTTTGACATTTTGTCTGTTGTTGATTGGATGTGATAATTGAAGAGGGTTGTTTGGAAGGGGATTTTTTGGGCGGAAGCTTGCCAGAAGCTTGGTAATGGTGGTAACGTAAGTGGTCGAGCTGAATTGAGTTTCTTTACAAGAAGTACGATCGAACAGTGATTCTCTGAAAGCTAATTAGGTGTAAGTGGTTGTAAGATTGATATAAACGTCTTAGAGATCCGTATGAAAAATAAGTTTGGAGGAAAGGAGTTGCGGAGGGAAGTTGGATTTATAAGTTGTGGGGAAACTACAGTAGCGCCAGTATGTAGACAATAGAGAGTAAGGACAATAGAGCGCTAAAGACGAAGTGAATGAGGACCTACAATATCAATCAACTCAATGCGTTGCGATTGTGTTGTCCCACGTTCAACGGTGAATGTCGCCGCACAGTCTGTATCAGTGAAACCTTATAAAACTTCTATTGTTCAATCTTCTGTGCTGTGACCCAAAGTTCTTTTCGTTTCTATTGTCCCGATCACCCTCCCAAATGAATGTCAATCCGTGTCGCGCTATTTTCAGCGTGGTGTTGAGGAAGTCCTCGCAGTGCCGTATGCCTGCTTGTCGCGGCGACGACAACAGGCTCTAGGATATAAGGCATTTAGAGTTCCTTTCTTTGTTCGACACAGCGTAGGATACATGCAAGTAGAGATTGTCGGGGAACGATTTATGTGGTTTCGAATCACTGCTTCCGGAGCATTACCACGGATTGTTCGCAGGTGAAGTTCCTTTGTTTATTCACATATCCCTGCCAAACGCGGAGACGCGCTTTGGCGCCGTGTCGCGCTTAAAATGCCAAGCCATATCTGGAGATATCCTGCAGATCTCCGTACAGAGTACGTACTGCGTACTTAGACTTTAGATTCTCCGATACAAACCAGATTCCTTCAAGTCGTTTCTGCTACCGCTAGTTGTATGCATAGAATTACCTCTAGTGTCACAGAGGCTCAGAGCGCTGTCAACAGCTTGTCATTTGGTACATCAAGCAGCTTCATTTACACGATGCATACGAAAGTATCTTTGGAACAATTTCGATTGACCCTGAAACCAAATCACTAGCAAGCGTTCCGGAACTAGCCAAAAGCACCGCAAGTGAAAAGCATATCTTCGAACCAGTAGCGAACGGAATTTGCCCTATCAACCTGGAAACTCCGTATCTGACTACGGTCGATTCTAGTGATCTCCATGATGTGCCATCTTACAGTCCTCTTGTGCTCGTGATCGAATGATGAATGGCTGTCTGTAAAGACAAAGTTTGATAATTACTTTCTCACCGATGATGGGAAATCCCACATCCGGCAAATCCAAGCAAGTGTGCCCTGGATCACCGACGAGATGTCAAAGCCAGATGCCACTTCACAGAAATCTCCACCCCGGTCTGCTTAGAAGACGATAGAGGCTCTTCCAACTCTAGAATAGCGTCGCCTAACCATCAGGCCTTCTCATAGTAAGCCTCTTCCACTCCCTGTCCCTCCTACCCTCCCTCCGGACTCTCCCACTCTCCCTCCCGCATCCTCCCATCCCCCATCTCTCTTCCCCATCCCTCATTCTCCTTATCTCTCCCGTTCTCAACCTCTCTCTCCTACTTCCCCTTTCACTCCCACTTTCTCTCTCTCCTTTTTTTCCCCTCATCCCTCAGTCCCTATTCTGCTCCCCATTTCTCATTCTGCTCCCCTATTCCTCATCCTCCCCATTTCTCTCATTCTCCTCCTCCCTCTCTCCTTTGCTAGTTCCTCTTCCCTTTTTCCCGGTCCTCAGTTCCCAGTCCCAATCCACTTGCAATAATATTAAAAATACTAGTTACAAGATCCGAGTCCCCATTCCTGAAGCTCAAATTCAAGAAAGCAAGGAGGGAAGAATCTCTTAAGTACTTTTTCAAGCTCTCACTTGCATCAATCGCTATCAACGAACGAAAAGTCAAATCAATTAGCTTTCTGTTTGGCCATGTGAATCACACGTTATTGGGAAAAGAAGGTTTAACGCCACCGGCCTGCTTTGAAAGATCAACGCGATCCTCTCGAAATGTGCAATAGATATAAAGTTCTGTGGTCATTTGGTAGAACCTCCAAGGGTTCTTTTCTGGTTGGGTCCTAAGTTGGTGTCATACCTGCAGGAACGGGTAGGAATGTGAGCAAGCCGATTCCGTAGATCTAGCGATCCTGCTCGTTTCAAGCACAGCTCTGCCATCCACTCGCTGCCGGGTCAAGCACATTCGCAAACCCGAAACTTAGATACTGATTCTGTTAGCACAGAAACCTGCGATTTGTACATTCCGGCCTTCCGGGACTGGGCTTATAGCCACGTGCGAGGACGTATGTCAGATGCGTTTTGCGCAGGGGCCCCGATGAATAGTATACATAAGGAGCTACGAAATACCATGGGTCAGAGTTTCAGAAGCACGCATGAGGCCTTGGTTGCGTATGGCTAGGTTCAAGATTTAATGGGAGGTTCGCCTTGTCTGGGGTGTTTTGTCGTCGGTGCTTTGTCGTGAGGGAAGTGTCTTTGAGCTTGCTTGGATGAGATCACGAGTATGTTAGCGGGTTCCTCCTTCCTTCCAGATAGAAGGCATGAAAACGGTTGAACTAACAACTTTTCAATTAGAGATAGTAAAGGCTGCTTGATACTATCGTTTTGTTTTTCGATTGTGATTCATCTATTTTTCAGCCTTCTGTAAGGAGTGAAGAAGGATCCCACATACATCCACAGACCGCTATAATTTCGACTGTCCGCCTCCATCGATTTTGATCGTCAACTTACCGAAATGTTTCTGATCCCACATGTACTGATAAGCATCTTTGAGGTCCTCAAGCGCAAAGACCTTCTCATCAACGACAGGTTTGATACCATTGGCATCGATGGCTTCGTTCATTGCCTCAAATTGTTGCCTGCTTCCGACCAATACACCCCTCACAGTACAGATGTTACTGAGACAATCTAGGAATGAAGGCTGATCCTTGCTCATGCCACCCAAGAAGCCAATAATGCTGATAACACCCTCAGGGATGATGGCGGCAAGACTTTGCTTCATACTTGCAGGTCCCGCAACCTCGAGCACGTGATTCACGCCATGGCCGTGTGGGGATAGCTTTTTGGCAGTGGAGCCCCAGTCTGGGTCGCTCTTATAGTTGATCACATGGTCTGCTCCTAGTTTCTTGAGTGTCTCCCCTTTCGAATCGGAGCTTGTGGTGGCTATCACCCGAGCTCCAGCAGCTTTCGCAAACTGAAGGTTAACAGAATCAGCAGCTGTCTTGTTGGGACAAAGGAAATGGAAATGGAGTGACGGACCTGGAGTGCGAAGATGCTAACCCCGCCAGTTCCTTGAGTCAGCACGGTATCTCCAGGCTTCAGTGCTTTCGATTCCAGCCCATAGAGGCCGTTCCACGCAGTCAATGCCGCGCATGGTAGAGTGCTGGCTTGAAGGAAGTCTAGCGACTGGGGCATCGCCACCAATCCTTGCTCGCTGAAGGCGCCATACTGACGCAATGTGCCATCCACAACACCTCCAACGCCAGTCTCAGTGTCATCTCTCGAGATCGGCCCAGCGAGATGGCTTTGATTGAAGAGGGTAAGAACCTTGTCTCCGGTCTTGAAGCGAGTGACTCTCGAGCCCACGGCTTCTACCACGCCAGCGCCGTCCGAGGCAGGGACCACACCATCTTTGATTGGAAAAGGGTATTTGCCCTTCCCAAATTAGTTTAATATGATCTATGATCTTTATGGGGGGAGAGGGAGGTAGCAGTGTACCTTGGGGATTATCAAATCGCGATAGTTGAGCGAGGCAGCATAGAAATGGACCAAAACGTCAGTCTCACCCAATTTAGGGACCTCTGCTTTTTCGTTGAACTTCAGGCTGTCGAAGCCGTTCTGGCCTTGGATGGACCATTGTTTGGTAGTGGTTGGTGCCATTGCCGAATTTCCAGCGATGCGGCTGTTGGATTTCAATGTACTTGACGGTGATGCTCTGTCAAATCTGCTTGACGGGAGATGGAAGATGGGAGCATTTATACTCCATGACAATGTCGAGGGATTAGAAATGGAACTGCATGACGTGACTGGATTGAAAATCAATTGCTCGCGGTATCAAAAGCCGGGACATCGGCCGGGAGGTGACGATTGCGGGAAAAGAACGGTAAGCCGATTTTGCTTCCTACACACATGTAAGACTACTATCGTACACTTGTCTACTTTCGCAATTGTACACAGACAAGTAGGAAGTATCGTCGGGTCGGAGTTTGGAGGCAAGCGTTCACAGGGCATGTACGAGTGCTTCAGGACCATTGACTTTGTAAATTACTGGCCCAAGAGCCTCCGGTTGATTGCCCGCTGTTTGGATTAAAGCTATACTACATCTGTTTGAATGAATATGTCCGCGAAACGTATACCGCTCAGCCTGATACAAAGTCCAAGAAGAAGCGGCATTGAGCGAGTCATAGCTTGATGTGCTCCTCTCGTGTGCATGAGACGCCGTCGCCCTCACGGAAGGAGCCACGAGGTTTGATCCGAGTGCCTGACTATAACTTACCGAAGTTATCGAAAAGACCGCGGGAAAAGGTGAGTCCATCTGACGGAATAAATTGCTCGGGGTAAAAAGAAGTTGAAGGGTATCATAACGAGTGAAAAGGCTGCGCAAAGGTCTCCATGTTCGTAAGATCCAGTATGACAAACGCAATAGATCGTTGCTGCTGCAGACACCGTAGTATCATTCGTCCACATCGCTGGGGTGGCTCTCGAGCATCGGGCTACGTCGTGGTGATGGCAAGGGGCTTCGTTCGCCGGAAGACCCGCTCAATCGTTTCATGTCTGTCGACGTTCGTGCTGGCAAATTCAACAAACGTGCACTCCCGGCACTGATATGACGAACATGGCCTTTGCCCAAGTCAACACTAGTTGCGTTTTGAATGAATGATCCCTCCGTACCAGCCTGGGCAACTGGGGAATCCCCTTCGGGTGACACGGGCGATGACTCCACAGACTCATCGCCAGCTTGGAACTCATTCAATAGTCCCTCACGTGACCGAGCCCTTGCCCCTGCCCCTTGGCGGATGATGGTAGGATGTCGGCCAACAGCACCATGCCATTTGCCTTCTTCCTGAGCTATGCCTGTTGGTTGGGATTGAAGAGCGCTGTCATCATCGCTGTCATCCGCAAAATCTGTGTCAAGTATACGTCGATGTGCAGTCGAGCGCTCAGGGATGCTGCTTGGCTCTGAACCAAGGTTGAGTCGGTTCACCGATCCGGCTTCTTCCACAACATTGCCCGATTCTTGTTCTGGTTCTTCCAATTCTTGCAATTGTCTCTGCAAAGAGCCTGCACTTTCGCGCAGCGGGTTCGATTGCGGTTGCGACAGCCTCTTGACTGGTCGCCCAGTCAGCCACGACCCTTCCGAGTCAACAGATGCCAGTGACTGCGGAACGACTGCACTGGATGAGGGCTCTGGAGAACGTTGAGACCGTATAGATTGGTGTCGACTCAGTGCAACTTCGTCGCGGAAAGCAGGATGTATGTCTGACAGCCGTTGATCAGGCCCCACTGGTATACCTGGTGATGGCATTGGTTCCTGGTCAGGAATCGGGGTCTGATTTGATAGATCAGGGGATTGGACACGCGATTCCGATGGTGATATTGGTAGCTCCGGTAAGTCCTCTCGAAACCTAGATTGTGTCCGGATAGAAGCACCAGATCTAGCTTGCGGGATCCTAGCAAATACTGATGGGGGCATTTGTCTAGGCAAAGAGTCCCTAGAAGTATTTGAAAATTCGGAAGGCGTACGAGCACGATCTGCAGAGCTTCGTTTCGCCCGAGTACCACTACGTTTGAAAATTGCGGTCCAATTACTCGCAAGCCTTGCACTTGTGTCGGAGCCTCTTCTGTCAGGCTCTCCTTGCTCTGGAATACTTGGAGTGCTCCGTGATGCCAATTCGGCAAGATGTGACATACTTGGCGGAGCTTGCAAGGGCAACGTTGGAGATGCAGGAGGTGACATACTAGCGGTAGAAAGACGTACAGCTTTAGCCGTCTCGAGGACTGGCTCTTCCGCGTAATCGGTAGGCGTAGGCTCTTCTAAATGGGTCGTGCCTCCAGCATTTTCCGGTTCACCAAATGGATTTCTATTTATTTGTTCCCGAGACGGATCGTGTAGCCAAGATTCGGGAGTCTCGGTCTGCTGTTCACGACTTGTTTCGGGTTGTGAAGCATACGTTTGTGAGATTCCCAACCCATCCTCAGCATCCCAATGTGTAGTTTCACCCTCTTCAGCCCGCTGTTTGTCGGCCTTGCGCTGGAGTCGCCGTTGTAGCTTTTCCTGCTCGGACTTTCGAAGCTTGTCTTTCCGCCGTCGATCGCGCTCCATCAACTCTCTTATGCTAGTGGTATCCATTTCATCTGCCAGTTCAGCTATTCTCTTTTTCGAGTTGACCGTCTCTTCAGGTATCACAGGCTGTTTCTCCTTTCGAGTAGAATGGCGAGAATGAGCAACGCTGCCGGAACCGTTATTGAGCCTCGGATTTGAAGAATAACGTATTGTCGGTCGAGGTGACAGTACATCGAACGCACTAACTTTGAAGCCATGTTGATCCGATACGACCGAGGTCGCTGAGTGTATTGATTCAGGTAGAGGTATCGAAACATCAGAAACAGGACGTTCAAGGTTTCGATTGAGACCCCCCGGTATTTGCTTGGTGTCGCGAGCAAGAATTCCATTAGTATTGGAAAGGGGTCGCTTGGGTACGGACGAGCTCATTGATTTGATCTCTCGCTCACGGACGCGGTCATCGGCCTTTCTTTTGCTAGACTTTCGCCTGGGAAGGTTAGTTTCATTCGCGCTACGTTTGCCACGAAGTGTTGGCTGGATTGGGGTGGCAGTAAATTTCTCAGGTTGAAGGCTGGAAGTCGACATGGGATTCTGGAAGTAGTATGAAGGGACATCACCACGGCTGGCTGGGGCTTTCTTCAATTCCTGTTGGTCTGCTCGCAGATCTGCAGCCGGCAGATTGACCTTTTCATTCAGGGCGGTGCGCTTCGCACTTTTGGGCGGTATCGGAGGCGCGCTGGGAAGATGCTCCTCGGGCTTCTCCGAATCTCTTCTTCTCATGAGCTTCCGGGAAGTGCTACGTGGTCGGAGTCTACTCTCTTTGCGACTGGGTCTCCTCCCAAGTGTCGATGCATTGGTGTCTGGCGTCTGGTGGCCCGGGCCACTCAGCGCCACATCCAGGGGTATGTTTCTCGTCGGGGGCATGGTTTGAGCGTCGCCGCGAACGCTTTTCTTCTTCGATTTTCGGCCAAAAGGCCAAATCATATCGTTATCAGCGGATTCCGCAAGCAATCTTTCGCCACTGGCCTGTCGCCTGCGGCGACGCCAGCATAAGAAGTTCGGCAGGGTGACTCCGTTTTGATGGTTGAGTGCGAACTATGTCGCATAGATGAGGTACACTCGACTGTTTGATAGCTGTGCGGTCGTACGTGGCTGGGCGTGTGCGAGAGTGTGCGAGTGGTGCGGCCCGCGACCGTGGAGCAGGAACAGAAGGAACACTAGTCAGATGTGTAAAGTGAAGGTTTGAAGCCGCAGACGGGAGGGGAAAAGCAAGAGTAGGAAGGAAGTATTTCTTCGCGACGGATCTTGATCAATTCGGGCATGAACTAGGTAGGTCCTGGAGTCTGGAACAGGGTTTTTGTGTCTTTGGGAATATGCCAAGACTTAGCCAGGCCACTTCATTCGCTCAACCTCGTCCGTCACTCTCGACACTCTTCACCTGACCCGGTCCCCAGATAGAGATTAGAGTGGCCTTGAAGGCGGGACGGGTGTCGTTGATTGTCGAGCAGTAATACGCTCCACGTACGGTACATGTATGTGCTGTTCTAACGGTCCCTCTATCGAATGTGGTCTAGTTCCGAGAGGTTCCTGCAGAATGCGATTGAGCCTTTTTCGAGGCCTGTCATCTAATTCGCCGAAATCGAATATGCATCGAACCTTGTTTTGCATACCTAAATCCAAAGGAAAAGACCCCTGGTTCGCCCTGATCTGCTTCTGGTAGCGAATTTATACAACCACATCGCTATCATCAGTGCAGTGTTTCGCTGTGGTTCTTTTCCAATCGTCCCCGTAGTAGATTGTGCCGTGTTATTTGTAAGGTAGCAATACAGTAAGCATGGATTATTACTGGACTCCGCCCCAGACCAAAACGCCTGGCGGCGACAACACTCTTGAACACGTCAATAATCTCCACCATCTGCGACCAGGCTCGTTCACTCAACAAATACGTGAAGATCAAGGACCAGTTGACATTGAATCACCAAATCGATATTGCATACCACGTTCGCTCAAACCAATCAAGTCACATTTTAAGCACTGGCCAATTGACTGTCATGCCTGTCGGTTCTGTCCTAGTCACCGGGTAAGGACGGTTCAGGCTCTGCTGTTCTATTATGCATACCTGACTCGATGGCAGAGGTACCGGTTACATAGGTTCTTTCACTGCATTAGCTCTTCTCGAAGCAGACTACAACGTGGTCATAGCCGACAACCTTTACAACTCCTCCCAAGAAGCTCTCCGTCGCATCGAGCTCATATGCGGCAAGAAGCCCGAATTTTACAATGTCGATATCACTGTACCTGGATCTCTCGATAAGATATTCGAGGCGCATCCGGATATCGACAGTGTAATCCATTTCGCCGCCCTCAAGGTATGTCTTGCTCGCAGGAACCGAGACCTGGGAGGATCATCATGAAGCCTTCCACACTCTGACATTCAAACCACTTAGGCTGTCGGAGAATCTTCAGAAATTCCTCTCGAGTACTACCGTACCAATGTATACGGAACCATTTGTCTTCTTACCTCCATGACAAAGTACAATGTCTCCAACATTGTTTTCTCCTCATCGGCTACTGTTTACGGCGACGCTACTCGCTTCCCTAACATGATTCCTATTCCTGAAGAATGTCCCATTGGTCCCACCAACCCGTATGGTCGTACCAAGTCGACGATCGAAGCCTGTATCACCGATCACGTCGAAGCTCAGCGCAACAATCTGAAGAAGCAAGGGAAACCGAGTGAACACTGGAATGCGGCACTGCTTCGCTATTTCAACCCTGCGGGATCGCATCCGAGCGGCGTGATGGGCGAGGATCCTCAGGGCGTGCCCTACAATCTGCTCCCATTGCTTGCACAAGTTGCGATTGGGAAAAGGGACAAGCTTCTGGTCTTCGGCGACGGTAGGACAGCTGTTTCTCATAGCCATGGCGGTCCTTATGCCACACGATTTCTGACAGAGCTTACAACAGACTATTCGTCCAAAGATGGCACTGCTATCCGGGACTACATCCACATCCTCGATCTAGCCGCAGGGCATCTCGTTGCTCTCAACTACCTTCGCGACCACCACCCTGGCGTTCGTGCTTGGAATTTGGGTACGGGCAAGGGCAGTACAGTGTTCCATATGATCAAAGCATTCGGTCATGCTGTTGGCAAAGAGCTACCCTACCAAGTCGTGGGTCGTCGAATGGGAGATGTTTTAGATCTTACTGCCAACCCCAAGCGCGCTAATACGGAACTCGGGTGGAAGGCTGGGCGGACCCTAGAAGATGCGTGTGAGGATCTTTGGCGGTGGACCAAGAACAACCCGCAAGGTTACCGTCAGAGCCCGCCACAAGATCTGCTAGACAAATTGCAGGCCGAGAGACAGGCACAAAGAAAAATTGGATCAGATGGACCTAATGCTGTCAACGGATTGCTGACCGGAGGACATAATCCTACATCTGCAACGGACAGCACCATCAAAGCTGCCGAACAGGACATGGCCAAGTCCGCAGGCAGTGCTAGCATTGGTGCACAACAAAGCGAACCGGTCCCTACAACAAATGGCAACACCGTACATTCCGACGTAACGGAGGCTGCTGCTCTTGATCCCAGCAAAACTGCTCTTGATCATAACACTACGGGCGCCCAGAATGATCACTCAGCGGTAGCAAATGGCAAGCCCGTACCTAGTGATACGGATACGGCGAAGGCGGCAGAACGGGAAATGTCTGCTTCTGTACGGGCTGCTAGCCAGACTGCTGGAGAGAATCTGCCCGTTTCTGTTGGATCCAGAGACTCCTAGTGCTTCGAGAATGGAGGAAGTTTTGTGTTTGCACTTCGTACGTGCTCTTTAGCTGTAGTTACCCGATACCCAAAGCTCTAAAGCGTGTACGATGTCCATAGAATAGGAAGCTTGTTAAATAGCAATGAGCTCTAAATACACATCCATGTTGCGGATCAATGACTTGGAGGTGAAAGTTCGATTCAAATACTGCCTTGGAACCCGTAGATACTCATGTGCGCATTAGGATATGTTTGTCGGATGACAAAGAGCGCAAGGCATTAGTCCCTCTGAACGCCAACCGTCCCACTCTCACCGTGCAAGCAATAGTCCTGCTACAACCAGGAGCCTATAGCCCGCTCGACCCCGCCTTGATGCCCAGCAATCACAACACCTCCATATCACCCCGCATCCACCACACCTCACGTTTGTTGCTTATTATCCCCCTTAATCGCCTGCTCATAGCTCGGCGGCACCTGCGCACTCCCCTCGCCACCACTCCCCCCAGCCCCCGCACCCATGCCCTGTACAGTGCCATATCCCCTCTGCGGCGGCACCCACTGCCCCCTATCCCCCTGCGGCGGCGCCCCCTGCGCAGACTGGTCCTGTCCGCTGACATAGTAGTACGTCACGCGGCCGTGCTCGGCGTCCGGGGGCACGGTCTCGTAGTAGCTGGATTCTTCGGGGTTTTTGGCGATTATGTACCAGGCGTGCAGCAGGCCTGGGATGAAGCCGAGGCAGCAGAGGGCGAGGTTGATGAGGGAGTCGGCGCTGCAGATGCCGGATTTGACCCAGACTGTTTTGGGGTGGGGGTGTTAGTATGAGTGGGATATTTTGGGGAGAGTTGGGGATGGGGGACTGGTATGGGGAGAGGGATGGGTGAGGGGGAGGTGGGGGCGTACCTGCGATTGGGGGGAAGAGGATGGCGATTAGGCCGAGGAATATGTCGCTGCTGCACATGGTGTTGAGGTTCGAGATTTATCAGGGGTTGTGGTGCTTTGATTGTTTTTCTCTTTGAGAGGAGGTCGCAGGTTTGTTTTAAGAGAAAAAACAGTTGAAGGAACACCGATGGATAAAGATGATGAGGATCCGGATGACGCCGCTTTCTTTGGTTGGTGCCTGGCATGTGATCCTTGCAGGCTATTTTTAGACAAGTCTCAACCCTAACCTCAACGCTCTTGATTCCTTTGTACGCGGAAAAAGTGCGCTTGGGTTCAGGACTTTTTCTTCTTTTTTTCAGTACGGAGTGATTGCTCAAGGTCTAGTAAACTGTGAATTCTCAGTCGAACCTTCGGGCACTCACAATCTTTTCATTGTATCCTACCATAAGCGTTACCAGAGTGTGGTACGGAGGTATGTGCTAAGAATCGACTGTTCTCCGTCCCTCCTCCACCAGACCTTGCCAAAGAAGTCTGATTATTTGGTTTGTCTCGAAGAAGGCTCTGCTTGCATTATCTCTATACTGTGCTGACTTGCCAAAATGAACGCATCTTGTAATAGAACACCTAGGTCATATCCTGTCCGATGTTGATATTTCAGAAGTGAACGTCTAGCCGACTATGGATGAACTGCTGCCTGCTCAATGAAGCTCCTTTTCCAATGCCGCCAATATCCAAGGTAACGTGAACTCGTGAAGCCATAAAAACCACCAAATCATCAAGCGGTTAAATCATTGAATTGTCACAACTGGCCCCATCGGGGTCGAGGGAGCGAAATATTACGATCATGCTCGCACAAAACCGTTCAAAAGAACTCTCTTATCCTGCAAATCTCTTTCGATATAACTTCCAAGAAGTGAGTAACCGAGCAGCTTGTATTGTGCAAACCATGACTGCACGACAAACTGAGAAAGCCTCTGAAAAGGAAGGAAACAGATTGGTCTGCCCTTGCGAAGGTCTGATTTGCAAATGGAATATGACCAGGTCTAGCAAACTGAAGGAAGGTCGATAGCTTTGTCCAAGATACCTAAGTGAGTCATTTCTCCCACGGATCTGAAGAAACATGCTAGACATGAACCGCCGATACGAGGTCGACAGCGTATCCTTTGGTACCGAAAAGCGATACTGTCAATCGCTAGCACCAACGTCTCTCCAGTTACCGCAAGCAACAACCACCTCCCCCAACCCCCTCCTACCCCTCCGATCTCCTAACCCCAAGCTAGGTTCCATACACCAATGTCCAGAGCGCCATGTCTCTCCCCTCGAAAAATCCCCCAACCCATTCAGCCGTTCAGGTACCTCCTAACTCTCATCCTTATCTCCTTCACTATCCTCGCCCTTCTCCCCCTCAACCTTCT
This sequence comes from Physcia stellaris, assembly GCA_018902385.1. Classification (NCBI taxonomy): domain Eukaryota; kingdom Fungi; phylum Ascomycota; class Lecanoromycetes; order Caliciales; family Physciaceae; genus Physcia; species Physcia stellaris. Next base: position 279,767 of record JABSSW010000022.1, on the reverse strand, counting down.
CCGCTTCTGCCTTCCTCCCCGCCTCCCCCTCCTCTCCTGTCTTTGACGCGGCAACGCCAGATCGGTCATGAACTCCATAGGCGGCCATCTTCTCGCGATAGCTGTTCGGTTGGCCGTGTATACGGGTATCGGACGGGGAGCGGAGACGGGCTTGGGCGAGCCAGCCTGGTGCGTATGACATTTTGTACGGAGAGTTGGAGCGTGTCGATGTGGGCGATGAGTGTTGAGTTTTAGGTTTCAGCCTTCAGGGGTGTGGTGAGTGGGATGTCTTGGTGGGAAGAAAGGCTTTTATCGGTCGGGGCTGTTTTTGTGGTGGAGTTTCTTGGTGAGGAGTGAGAGGGGATAGGTTAAGGTGTTAGGAATGGGGAGAGTACCTTAAGGTAGTACCAATGTTTGACGTAAGAAGGGGTATGACGAAAGAGTCATGAGGCTTAGCCAACAGCAGGTGACGCGGTTTTGTGTTGATATGTGAAGCAAAGGAGGGGTTCATCACCGATCCATCGGACCAGGCTCCAAAACTCTGATACATCTCTACGGGATGTTGAAACGGCATGAAAGAAGTGAAGAGAGTGATGTACCAAACCTGTATTCGAGAAAGCAAGAAAACAACCGCCAGTTCCTTCTGCTAGACAACTTCATCCACGCTTACAGATAACGAGCATGTGACAACCGAAACGCTGGCACAGTAGTATTACATTAATCTATATGTATATGTCGACTCCCCTCCCCCTTGAAATCAGAAACTTTTTCAGAAATCATGCCGTACGGTGAAGCCCACCGTCAACATCCATGCCAGGTAGAGCTTAGAGTGCCGTCATTGCCTCAGGTTTGTCGTGTGAAATCTATGCTTGGGACCCATGGCCGTCGGCCCAGCGAACGCTGCCTTGGGTAAGTTGCGTGGTGCTCCCGCACAGGGTCGGCTGGCGGGAGTTGGTCGAAGAAGGTGGTTCGGCAGCGAGACACTGCCGGGAGGTGGTGGATGGATTATGTATGCCGAGTTTCTCCTTCATGATAGACTCCCTAAAGCCAGATCAGAGCCGGACTCGAGCTTCATGGGAAAAGGGATGGGGGTTTACCGTTCTTCGATGATGTTGCTCATGCTGGAGAACGGATCACTTTCGCCATGGAAGCCATAGTGGCTCGGATCTGTGTCTTTGCGGAAGCCGAAAGGTTCGCCCTTGTGGAAGATTAGGTACAACTGTCATGAGGTATCAGTAGCCTCGAGGTACTCACGATGCTCAGCTCCCTTTTGTGCGTTCGACCAGGTCTCAAACGATCAAGATGGCGTTTGAGATTGCTCAGACGGTGGAAGCAGCCCATTGTATAATTCCTAATCGATTTCATACAATGAAATCGATATGAGGCTGATTCCCAGAATTATATGAGTAGCAGTCGTGGCAAGAGGTGACAAAAAACCAAATGAATTGCTGAGGACGCTGCAACTATGAACCAAAACGACGGAGCACGCTCAAACGCAGAAAGGTAAATCAAAGGTAGATGTAGAGAACCAAAATTGTATTGGATCCTCCCGGTTCTGAATATAATGATGGCTGCGTGCTGGAAGTATATAGGAAGCTCAGATTGGAAGGGCAACGGCCGAAATGAAGCTAGACAGTATAAGCAAGGCAGATCCGAGGTTGTCGAGGGAAACAAGCTTGTGGGTCTCCTTGAAGATTGACAGCCACGCGAGACTGAAACAGCACGTCGGTAGTTCAAGAATGTCGGCTATCGACAAGCTCGGAAAAGCTGACCTCGGCCATGGTAATTCTCTTCTTTGCTACAGCAAATTTACTACTTCCGGAGCATCACATTGACTCGGAAAAAGCTTGATAGCCCCTTGCATTCTTTTCCGACATTCCAAGTTAGCGGAAATTCGGGGACATTCCATAGAGTTGAGTACACGTACGGTCTAATCTTAACGGAAAATTGAGGACTCGGCTGCGTGCTAATTCTGTTTTATGGGCGATTGTGATCTCCACGCACTCTCTATTTTGGATAATCCTTGACATGATAGCTTTTGTACTTTACGAACTGCTCAAAACCGAATTTGCTCAAAGTCACACCTTTACCGGAATTCTTCCATCCGGTCCAGGCAAGGTCCTGCCTCTCGTCAGAATTTGCAGGAATGTGTGAGCGTCATCGAGACTTACAGCGCTTGGATAGTCACAACGATTCACAAATACGGTTCCCGCTTCAACCTCACTTGCGAGCTCTTCACCTCTTGCGGCGTCTTTTGTCCAGATACTAGCAGTAAGCCCAAATTCACTGTCATTCATCAGGCGTATGGCTTCTTCGTCGCTGCCGACTTTCATCACTGGTATGACGGGTCCAAATGTCTCGTCATTCATGACGTCCATTTCGTGTGAAACATTGGTAAGCAGGGTCGGCTTCACGTAATTACCATCTGGCGGAAGGAAGTCAAAGGACTCGTTGGGGGGCGTGGCATCGACTGCCTATGGAGATATTGGAGTCAGCATTGTTTCACAAAGTTTGGTCAAAGGTAGCAACATATCTCAGGAGCCCATGGCTCTCATTTACTCCACAAGCATGAGCTCTAGACTTCGCAGACAGTAAGAGGAGGGAACTATGACTCCAAAATATACATACACCTTTGTCAAGGGCATCTTGTACATGGCCGCGAATCAGCTCAACAGCCTTCTTCGAAACCACAGGTCCTATATTAGTGCTGGGATCCATGGGATTGCCGAGCTTATAGCCCCTAAGTACGTCCTGAACGGCAGCCACGAAATCGTCATGTATCGTATCTGCAACGTAAACTCTTTCAATACTGCAACAGCTCTGACCTGAATTGAACACTGCGCCATCAACTATCTCTTCCGCTGCCCATTTGACGTCAACATCTGCTCTTAAGTATGCCGGGTCCTTGCCACCAAGCTCAAGTCCTACAGGGACCACACGATCAGCTGCCGCCCGTTGCACCTGGAGACCGCCAGCGAGGGACCCCGTGAAGCATATCAGTCGTATCTGAGGTGACTTGACAATGCTCTCCAATCGTGCTAGTGAGCCGCAGTGGAAATATTGAATGACTTTCTCTGGAAGACCAGCCTGCATGAAGATGCTATGTACTTGCTCGACAATCGTAGGTGTTTGAGGTGAAGGCTTGAGCAGCACTGAATTACCCGCCAGCAAGGCTGGGATGAGTGAGTTCACTAGGATAAGGTAAGGATACTAGAATATGTTTTAGCATGCAGCGTGATGAATGGCAATGGCTATCGTGACCAACGTTCCAAGCGAAGAGAATTAAGACGGGTCCCACAGGAACCTTCCTAATATATCTCTTGAATCCAGTCTCCGGTTCACCATCGGTATCGCTTAAAGCGTCGCTGCTGATTTGAAGAAGGTATTGACCTCGAGCCACGGCTGTAGCAATTTCTTTCGAGGCATAAGCGATAGGTCGACCCATTTGTTCCGTGAGCTCTCGGGCCAGGACATCTTTCTTATCATTAATGAGCTCGAGCGCTCTTCGGACTATTTCCTGACGCTGTCCTAATGACGTGAGCCGGTAGGTGTTATATGCCTGGGTAGCTAATGCTGGTAAAAGGGCGACATCCGAAGGGAGAAGTCCATCTCGAGTGAGGATCGGCCTATTGGTAACGGGAGATACGGTCGTGAGAACTTCCGACATCCTAAGTAAATGATCTTCCCATGTGCAATAGTAACGGCCAGCAGATATCTAAAGTACTTATCACTATATAGAATTCAGGGTTGAGAGGAAAGTGACTTGGCTCTTTAGGGTTGAGGGAGGAAATCCCGTGTTAGACGTGAAATTGAAGATGTCGAGGATGTGAATCCTGAATAATCCACCCTGCAACGTGAGAACGAATCGACCAAGGTATTTTACTTGAGTATGTACGGGATACCGGAGCTAGAATCCTACAACTATATTACACATGGCTGGTGACCAGCTATGATGCCCAACATATCTCGCCTTCGCTATGCTTGCAGATAATATTAATGGCAGATTGAACTGCAGATGCAAAAATGCCCTGGAAACACGCTATGCTAACCCAGGAGGCTAAAGCTTTTAGATCAAACATCACTGATCAAGTCTGATCGTTATATCAGACTCTCAACAGAAGAAGTATGGGCTCTTTTTCAGCCTAGAAACGTCGAAATCGCCCTAATGATCTCGTCAACGAATGCCAAAACAACAGGGATCAAATGTAATATTATGCTTACCTTCTTCGGCACAGGCGGAAATGTTAATGGCATCCAAAAACGAATTCTTCGTTCTTGCCTCCACTTTTTTTTTATACCAGGCTTCGCGTTTTCGTCCTCCGCCTCAGAGGTTCTATCATACATATCTGATAGGGAGCTTTCCAGGTGCTCCGAAACATCAAGGTCAAAATCCTCAGTTGCGGCATCCAGCAACTTCGTATTGTCGACATCTCCCACCTTGAGCTGCTCGTTTGCCTCCAGTTTCGTAGTTCTGGCAGAGAGCACCTCGCCAAGGCTTGTTCCAGGACTCTGTCTCGGTAAGAGCTCTTTCTCGTCAGCAGCTTCTTCGAAGATTGAAGCCGCAGTCACCATTGATGCCCCTCGGTCTCTTTCGTCAGCATCGTTGGACGCAAGCAGCTTGCAACGGAGTCGTTCCGTCCGAAGCTCCACAAGCTTGGCCGCGTTGCTTAACTTCCGAACAGCATTCGTCCCTATTGTCTTGCGCCATGCCCTTATCTTTCGGCCTACGGTGCTGCTTGCTTTGACAGAGGCCAAGTAGATGTAATCTTTATATCGTGCGGAAAACTCGGCCGCAAGACGATCCATGATATTCTCGGAATGCATTCTTATGAATGAATCCCGTATAATCCCATTCATCGAATTTACATCTGTAGCATGGGTCCAGAAAGAATCATGCACGGCTGCGAAAGTAAGGCCGATTTCGTCGCACTTGAGAGCGGTCAGGACCATGTGAGAAGCATCGAGAGAGTGAATGAAATTAGGAGGGAATGCCTGGAATTGCTTCCGCTTGCTCACTGGATCTGCACCAGAATGCGCCTTAATTGATACAGTTTGTAGGTTGGTTGAAACTCTTTGAGAAGTTGCTTGACGGTATGGCTGTACTACTGGCATTCCCATTGGGTTAGTCCAGATGACCGGCGTCTTAAATGCAGTGGGACCTTCGATACTTTTCCGCACACTGGGGACTCTCTTGTAGTCGGCATTCTTATGCTTGTCCCGATCACCGTCCAGCATGAGGTCAATCTGTTCCGGGGCCAATGACTCAGAAATCCTGCTGGCGCAATTGCCAAGCCAGTATTGAATATCGTGCGCCCCATTGAACATGGTGGACAGAGCACTGAAAATGTTTGTCGCAATATAAGTAGCCATCTCCCGTAAACCAATGGAACCAACCGTCCGGCCAGCAGAGAAGATCTCGGTCAGTTGTCTGCGAACTTGTCGTTGAGCGCCAATGAAGGTAACACCGTAGACATTCGTCATGACTGTTTGTTTGACAAGCTTCCTCGTCACTTTCCCTTCTAGTGCTTGCGCAACCTTGTTGCCTTGAGCTGAGTCCTTCTTAACTTCCATCTTGACAAGTTCAGATACTGCAGTATAAATGTCGGATGGACGATCTCCTGGCTCTAGATTGACTTGTTTTGCACCTAGAGAATCGCCTCCAAGCGCTGCGTAATGCTGGAGTCCGTTGCAGGTACCATCCTGGTGGACGGGAAGATGCGAGACAAAACGATGAGGGTCCTCTGAAAGGAAAGCATTCTTCAGCTCAATGCAGGCTGCAAGGCATTGCCACGGATCCTCAGCTTTCAGCCACCACCGCTTCCCGTTCAACGGGCTTTCGACGGAGTCGTATATGTTAGATAGATGATCTGTGGCAAAATTTTCTCGCTCTGCAAAACTTGCTTTGTCAAATCCGTACACATTGGCAAGGTGGATCTTGAGCCAGCGAAGGCCAGCTTCTCCAAGTTCCTTGCCTTCAGCGAATATGAGCAGACCACGCACATTGTCCGAGCACATGTGGTTGAACAAGGGTGAGATAGGATACGCACGACCTCGAAAATCGAGGTTATGCGGAAAGTAAAACGTCTCGTCAATATAGGCGCGTGCTATCTCTAACTGGAAATTCTGATAGCATCTGACACTCCTTAACCCAGACTTGAGATTCTCTATAGTCTTCAGTTGTTTAAGCCAATTCAGCCTCTGTGCTGGGTAGTCGACTAACGTTTTGGATGGCTCGGGGGGTGGCTCGACATTTGGATTTAGAGGGGGTATTTTCGCAATCGCTTCACCCGTGTTCCACGCTTCAAGCATTGTTTCGAAGACTGGACGATTGATTTGCCATGGCGTCTTCCCCAAAACGGTAAGGCCTCCAAAAGTTTGGTCCATGTCTCCATTATCAGAAGCAGTGATAGCATAGCGCCTTTCCAGACCACCTTGGATGCGCACGACCGGTATGTGGTGCTCGAGGAATCCACCCTCACGGAAGCCTGTCCATGGTCTGGGTTTGACAATCATTGGTAAATTCTTCGACAGCACACTCTTGACTGGTTCTCTGCTCAATTTTTCGAACATGGCTTTGTTGAGGCGAACGATACCTTGACGCTTGCCATCTACGTATCGGAAAGTGTGGAAAAACACAGGTTGCCGTTCCATTGTCACTGGCTTCTCCGCACGAGTAGACACAATGTCGACTTTCGCCACCTCCATCAGCTGCGACAGAAGAACGCTACCAATTTTAGCTAGGGTTGACCCGGTCCACTTTAAGCTTTCAACAAGCTCCGACGTCCTCTCTCCTGGATCGAGGAGCCGCGCGTACGAGTATCGCGAACTTGGGTACTTTGTAATAGCTGTCCGTGCTCGTGTCACTTGACGACTTAGTTGGGGCTCTTTCATTCTGCGCTGAGCCTGAACCCGCACTATCTCCACAAGGCTTTCATCTTGTATATTTGTCCCAATCTTTAGCACTAAACCTGCTAATTTGATTCCGTCTTCTAGCTTGGGGTCGGTGCTTAGGATTGTCATAGTCGTCAAAATTGTGGCTGCAGAGATTTTCTCCACCGGTAAGAGCCGAAGAAAGGGACCATACTGGCAGCGCTCTTTATCGGATGGGGATTTGGCGGACCGGCCCTCGGCCTCGTTTGCCTTTTGGACCTCTTCTCTGATTAATGGTACCAATGCCTCGTGCCATGCCCACATCAAGGCGCCTACAGAATTGGTACTGAGTGACGCGTCAATGCCGATTTTCTTTTGTTGCGCATTTTCTTCACGCCAGCGACTGATGGCCGCTTCATAGGTATCTTTCTCAAGTCGTCGCTGCCTGAGCTCGTCTTGCGATGTCGTTGATGAAGACGTCTCGTTTCTGGCTGCTTCGGTTGGTGACACGGGCGTGGAATCTGTGAACATGGACAAAGATCGTCGAAGTGCAGCGAGCCCCTGACCCTTCTGTTGCACTGATTTAATTTCGGGCAGAGTAGTCGTTACAGTGTGAGAGACATTGGGGTCGGAAGGAATTTCCTCTTCGCCCTCGAATAGCTGTGGAGAGGCTGTAATGGACTGCAGCTTGTTAGCGGACAAAGACGATCCCCGTTTTATTCCAGGAATTACCTACTATGAGCTTATCAGCTTCCTCATTGCTAATGAAAGCCAGCGTTGTCTCGAGAGTCTCATTGTAGATACCGCTCTCTTCTGCCAGACGGAGGTATCTATTGGTTGTGGTTGCAAGCTTTTGTTGATCATCTTCGACGAGACTAGCTTGTATCATCAGAGCATACGTAGTAGCATCAGATGGCACACCCTTTAATCTGATATTCCGTTCAAACCATATGTGTAGATCCTTCAGCATTTGTGAATCTCTGTCTTTCTTAACCTTCCATGAAAGCTCACGCAAATATTCGTTATGGGCAGCAAGGAGCCCCGGCGCAGTAGGCTTGTAGAGCTGATTGAGTCGACGCACCAATGCCTCAGCTCGCTCGAGCCGGCCCACTTGGAGACAAGCATGGAGAGTCTGATGAATCTGATCCAATTCACCGCTTATCCCATTGAATGATCGAAAGGTTGCAGGAGCACTTATGCAAGACCCATCAATAATCAAAGGCGCAGGATCGTCAAGGAAGAATTTGGGCGCCGAGCCAAGAACTGATGATCCGTTTGCAAACGGAATATAGTCTTCTGAGGGTTCGACGTAGGATTCAGTAACAGCAGAAGCTAGCCCCCGGCGGGTTGAACGTGGTATAGCTTCGTGTTTCCTCACGGGCCCGAGCTTTGAAGGCGTTGAGCTTGACTTTGCGCGCAGCGGTGCTACGGTGGTCGAGGGCCTTGAGCGAGGCGTTTGGCTGTGAAGCGATGGACAGAGCCATGGTAGGTATAATTCATTGTAAGAGTTTTGTAGGTACTTCTGATTTGGAGTGATGGGTGGCAACCTGGATCTCGACGCTCGTCCTAGCATGCCTCAATCGACCACATGCGAGATCCAACAGTTGCGTGGATCATTCATAAGTTTGTCAAGCACGGATGAAGCTGATTATGGTTTTTATGGATAGAGAGCTAATGTAAAAATTGAAGACACAGAAGATCGAGAAATCAAAATAGGAGAACTGAGTACTCTGGTACATATTGATTCAAAGTATGGCAAATTTTCCGCCGGTCCCTGAACGTAAGCTGATGTAATTAACGTTTAGCGTGTTTTGAGTGTGGCGTTACCTTAGCCACTGGTCGAATTTAACTCGCAAAAATTCACAGCCCGCCGCCAGATTCGGCGTGGAACTGGCCAAAACCCTCATCTTCCTGGAGCGGCGTGAGGTCGTTCAACGTCGAATTATTAGTATTGAGGAACTCTTACTGTAAATTATGGAAACCCTTCTGTAGGCACATTCGTCCTTGACGGAACTACCTTGATGTAACGGAGTCACGTAAGCATGCGGTACCTACCTATCTTTCCAAAATTTCGTTCGGGATTTACGATAATTCACGTATTTAGATGCATTCGCATAAGGTGAAATACGTTCTCATAGAGGCTGTATCCTTTTTATGAATTCAAGTCTTCTGGACAGAGTAAGATGCCTACCTACTTAGTCGTTGGAGAGGTACTCCGCATATCGTTCACTCCTTGTCCACTCCTGCAACATCCTGGCATTGCTAGTCGATTTCTCTGACACTTTTCCTTTCATCCTCATATAAAGAAGCCAAGTATCAGTAGCTCATGAAGTCACACAATGCTTTGTTAAACGGCTTTACTGTAGGCTCATTTGCTTTCTTTGTATATGTGAATACAAAGTCAATCCATAGAAAGCACATTCTACGGCATCTAACTTCAGCATTGGTCCAAGACTCTCAGACACAGTCAGTATTCGCCTCACATCTCCATTTGATATGGACAACCTTGTCGTTGCAGCAGAGTTCGCCATAGCCACACAACAGCTACTAGAAGAACGCGAGAGGCTCGAGAACGAGTTGGCCTACTACAAAAGTGCCTTCGATGCTTTACGATCCCAGAATGAACGATACTGTGCAATGCTAAGGTCAAACATGTCGACTTTGGACGAGGTTTCCGATCCGAGCAAGTCCTCTGACACGCAATGGGTCGCAGGTAACTTCCTTTATCAACCATCCATCGATCAGTACCTTAAAGACAGCATTGACGTATATCAGCATAACAGTGCTCAGCGGGCAATGGCCCTGCTGTCGCTCAAAATCAGTACTGGAAACTTGACGGACGCTCAGAGAGTTAATGCACTGCTTTTGCTGACAGCTATCATGCGTTCTTCCGGAACCAACAGAGACGCTGATCAACTGATGGAAAAGGCTTTGATGATCGCTGACGATGCGCTTCAGATAGCCGGAAAGATGGAAGATCACTCGTGGGTAAGTAAAGTACATTTCCATCGGGGCCATTGCTACCTTCATCTGAGAAAGTATGCGGATGCGCGATGGAGTTTCATACTTGCCTCAGGTGCGGAAGGATACTCAGAACTTGCAGAGCTTCAGCGCAAGCATGTTCAAAACATACTTGATGGCTTAGCGGCGCAAGATAGTACCCGAATGCACCTTAAGAGCTTCCTACCGGATGCTTCTAATAGATAAATCAATTTCTTCTGTTCAATCTAGGTAATCATGTCAGTCTTTGTGCTTGCATTTCTTGGCATTACTTTCACCGTGGTCTGTTTCGCATTTATATACGTTCCAAACCCTTCAAAGTCATTGTGATTTCTTTATACCTTTCGCGGAACCGTAGCCCATGTTACGAAAGGTTTCTGAATACCGTTTCCGGCATCTGTAACAATTGCAACAAAGAGACTCCGCATATCATTTTTCAAGCCCGTTTCGCAAACAATTCATGAGAGAAATAGCTGTAATCAGGATTTGTATATTTCTTTGATGTGGCTACAGTCTTCACCGCCAGAAGAACATTGCTCAAATGAATCTCTATCCATGAAATGTGAGATATGAGTAGGTTCATAAAAACACTGTTCGGTTCGCCCACCGCTGAGAATCAGGCGAAACAATCGGAGGCTTCTCAAGATCAAGAAATTAATGTTGATGCGGCTAGTGAATCCGAAGGGGATGGAGAAATCTCATCGTCCGACGATGATGGGCCAGTATCTCCAACAGGGTCGCCCCCGGCGACTACGGGGGGAACTGACCGTTCTCAACGTGTCCTTAACCGTGTCAGGAGTCTCCCCGGCTTAGAATAACAGCCGTTCCCGAGCCCTCGAGCCCCGACCAGGCTAACTTGACACCCATATTCTCAGGAGTCAACATCCCCAATGCGGCAGCAACAGAGATTGTTCCTAGAGCTACAATTCCTGACCCACCATTTCACTCTGATGGACGTACACTCAATGATAGACTCGCAGTGGTACCTGACGGGCCTGATGCATCAGTAAGTCGAGTCCGCATCTCCTCGTCATAGCAAGAGTCATTTCTAACTGGTTTGCAGCCTCAGCATAGACTTCCCCATGCGGAAAATAACATTGAACTACATAGAGAAGAACCGCCGAGCAAATTCTCTAAATACATGGAAGAAGCTGATCAAATACTGGATCAGCTGATTCAAGGACACGCTGAGTATATGAATGGAGTTGAACAAGGGCGGTCGACATTGATTGCAAGCGTTCTAGGGATATCTAAGGAGAACGCTCATGGCGAGCTCCCCGAAAAGTCCAAAAAGAGCATTCGCGGCGATCCTGAGGTTGATCCTCTCATAGAAGAGCTAGATTCTATGATGGCAGAAGTGAATGACCGAAATGGCGGGCAAGATACTCAGAACCCAAACGCGCGAAGTGACGATTCAGAGCGATCAGACCTACCAGCTGCTTCAAGGGCTCAAGTCGACATCGGCCGGACTCGGGAGCCAATTGTTCCATATAATACCATCCTGAAACAGATGAAGCGAATGACCATCGAAATACTCCATGCAAGGATTGAAATAGCTCGCGTATACCAAGAATGGGAAAAGATGGCCAGTCTAGCAGCAACAGCAATCGTACAATCTGACCTGATAGGGTCCAAATCTTTCATAGCGACAAGCAATCTTCAACGCGGCATAGCATTGTTCAACATGAGAGTCTACTGGGAGGCTACCAAATCATTCGAGATGTGTCAAAAATGGACAGAAAACAAAGAGGAATCCATTGTGGTGGAGGACTGGCTCGCAAAAGCGAATCAAGCACAAACCCGTGCTCAGAGCGTATTCTCCCAATCATCCGTCTTCAACTTTGACCACATGAGGCCTCGAACCGGAACCAATTCTGTGCCGGCGACTCCAGGTGCCTTAAGGCAGGAATTAGATATCGGCTCTGATTTTGATTCCGTTCGAGGCTTTGGGTCCCGGGCTCCATCCGTGGCAAGCATACCTGTGGAGAGCCCCCAATGGCGCAGACCGACAAGCGTCGATAGAGGCTCGCCCATGAGGTCATCTCCGGAGCCGTCACTGCTTTCAGCACACTGGACGCCAACGACCCCTCGCATAAGCTCGCCGCTGGCACCCAGAAAACCATTCAGAAAGGAGATGCAATCGAAGATCGACCAGCAGCAAAATCCCATCCCAACACGAACCGTCTCGGTAGGATACAAGCCACCTTCAAGGAAGCAGGATCAAAGACCTGAGCCTGGCCGCGCGAAGTCGGTTTATGAGAGATCTTTATTCGGGGGGGCAAATAAGTCTCAAGGGAGCTATCGGGCTCAATCAATTAGCAAACAGCCTCGAAAACTCCGAGAAAGCTTACTTGATCATAGGGCTAACCTTGAGGAGCATCGTAGGCAGTCAGAGCTTGCAGGCATTGAGGAGTTTGAAGCTTTGGGGAGGACCTCAAAAACCAGAAGTCCCTCAAATCTAACGGACCGAAACCAGATGACGCAGAAGCTGGATCGTTCAGCTGGAAAATCAGACGAGAGGCCATTGCGGAATTCTAAAGCAGACAAGAAAAGCCTCAAGCCTGGGGACCTTCAAGCCGAAATAAACAGTCAGGGAAGTAATACTCCCTCACCTGATAAAGAAACTGCAAGCCAGAAAGAGCCTCCAACGCAAAGCCATAATCAGAAGTCAGTGAAGCCCCTCACAGCATCAAGTCCAGACGACGACCTTCCTTTTCACCTAAAAGACGCCAGAAGGAAAACCTGGGCCGAGCTCCCAATCCTGGAGTACGATGACTTCGCGGAAGAAAATACCCAAAACAAGGATACTGGCACAGGCCCCCTAGCGGAGCCTAATCAATACGAATTCTCTCTAGCCAAAGAACTGGAAGGCGCAGACAAGACCGAGGGGTCAGATTGTTCTATAGAGGAGCTTGTGGAATCGAATGCAGGCACGCCATCTGAGCAGTCTCCGTCTACGGATTCAGGCAGTAAGTTGGGAGGTGAGGAATCATTCGTGGGGGAAGCTCCAGTGGAGGAAGGCGGTCCGGACGACCTCTACGGTATTGAAGACAGCTATGTACCACCAAGCGCCCGTTCTGCCAGCAAGTCCCCTACTCCAGTGACAGCGACGGAGACAGAGAAAGACTCTGACACCGACAACTTCGAATGGGAAGACGTATCCCCCAACCTAAATGCCCCGCCTCGCCCTACCGAGCAGGCAGCACATCGTGAAGCCAACACGGGTAATGAGCAACCATCGATCATGCCTCCAAAGCAGGAACCTTCGCCAGTGACAGAGACAGACGATCCATCTGACGACAAGGACGTCGAGGGGGAATATATGCCACCCAAGCCAGATACGCCACCTCCCTCAGACGAGCAGGACCCAGATTGTGGAACCAACCCAGAGATTGAGCATGGAAAGCAAGCGTCTGAGAAGCAGGAACAGGAAGTGGAAACCCCACCTGCGGAAGTGGGAGTGGACGAGAATGAAAGCATGGAACAGGAAGTAGAAACCCCACCTGCGGAAGTGGAATTTGAAGAGGATGAAAGCACGGAACAGGACGTAGACACCCCTACCACAGAAGTAGACGAGGATGAAAGCGCCGAACAGAAAGAGTCCTTGCTTTCCCTCAATGGAGAAGACGCTGTTGGTGAAGCTCAAGAGGGCGTAAACATGCAGCAAACGCATGCGCAAAGCCCGAAGAGTGAAAGAGGGGGACAGGGCGGCGGTCACAGAAAGAAAGGGAAGAAAAAGAAGAGGGGGAAAGGTGGGAAACGCTGAGATGAGGGTATTCGTTTGTCGAGCGATTATCGGTTGCAGAGTATCTCTCTCAGTGGTTTTTGACAATTCGAAGAGTTGGAGGAGGTTGCTTCCTCATAAGATAACGCGATTGCGCTTCGTATTGACTCTAGTGCTGGCAAATGAGGCTGGGTGTTGGTCACTCTGAGAAACGTTGGAAACGACTGTAGGATTTTGAGCTGGGCTCATGGCAAAATTTCCACTGTCAACGTCCCATCATAAAAATAGATGATATTTCAAGCTATCATAAAGGAGATGCTGTATGATATAGTGTCCTCCGATACCTATCGTGTGAAAGCATGTTAAGATGCAGTCTACCAAATCAATATGACATGTTGAATGTCGTTGCCAATGTTTCAGGCGTGAGAAAAGAAAAGAAAACATATGAAAGAGTGACTTGTAAATGATCGACCATGTCGCTGTTCCGAGCAGAGCCTCGAAGCATCGTGTGATGAGATCGAAGAGCCCTTCACCGCATTGCCCCCTCTAAACGTAGCTTTGAATCGTAGCGACTAGTAACTGCAACCGCAACATTTCGTGCGCTCTGTGCGGTTCTAATCCCATGGCCTGCCGCTATACACGTCTTTGAAGCGTGTGACAAAGTCTGCACTTTGTAAATGGGTCTCAGACCCTCAGCTAGGGGCATGCCACTAGATCTCTCACTTCAGAGAGTCTCGCCATTGAGCAATGGCAACTATGCCGATGATACCGTTCGGCATCAGACCGCTTTGGTCTCAACATCAGATTCGATGTGATCTGCATATAAATGACAGATGAATCCCAGAAATGGGATTACGGCCCCCGAGGATCTCAGCTCTTCTCACCCCTTTTGAGAGGCTCAAAAATGTCGGTCCACAGCTCGTTCGCTTCGCCGAGGTAGTAGGTCAGACTTACGTCTGCCATACCGGCCTCTGGGCCACCGCTCATGGTTTCGAGTTGAGAGATGATGTTTTCGAGGCCGAATGCTTTGCCTACGGATTGTGTACTGCCGGCTTCGAGTTGGGCGTGGACGATGTGCACGTGGAAATGATAGTAAGTCGGTTGATCTGTAGTCCCGTCAGCATGGTGATTTAATTTTGCAACAGGGTAATGAAGACAGGGAAATACAATGCACGTAAAGCTTCAGCTGATCTTTCTCCACTTCCTTATACAAGCCCACGGTCGCATCCAGCATCTTCTCTCTCATATGCTTCAGCCAGGGCGTATGACTCTTTTTTAGATCTCGGAGGCTCCAAATATCTCGTCTTTCGACCAAACCCAGCAGATGTAAGCTCGTGATCGTCTTCCGGTCCCAATTGAGGTCCGGCAGCATCAAGAACGCATCATCAGCAGAACCTTGGCCATTGTCTCGGAGAATGACATCTTCTTGCTCTGTCCTGCCTTCAATGATGTTAAACACCCAATTGAGGCGACCTTCATCGCGCTTCTTGCGCATGTATGGATGAATATGGTTTTTGTAGATGTCTGCGGTTTCGGTAACCATACGGACGCCTTGGGGGGAGTATTTCCGAATGTGCGCTTCGGTGCATGGATAGATTAGATTGAGCTTCAAATCAGAGGGAGCTCCGTCGGATGCGCCAGAGCAGGCAAGATACCAGCGGTAGATGTCATTGTCGCCCAGATTTTTGATATTCGCGAGAGCTTCATGGAAGCTTTTCAGAATCTCAGGGTCATTTGGGAATGCTGCTCTTTCCACGGTCAAGAGTGCCTTGGAGGAGTCGATGGATCCAAGCAAGGTAATACGTCGGCCTGCCTGATCTGTTTGGATGTCAGAAGATATTCACAAATACGGCAAAGGCGGATAAGAGACCTTGATTGAGCAATTTCTCGAGCTTGAATTGAGGAATGAGAGCTTCGGCAGTCGCTGAGCCCATTTTGACTTATAGCTTCAACCGCAACAACTTCTCTCTGTGAAGAGACACTTCGAGTAGACTAGAGCACTCCCGTCCCACCACAGTCCAAGTTCTTGGAATTAACAGACTCGACTTCACATGAACGAAGTGAAGCAAGCTCGCGGATGTCAGAATAATTCGGACGCCTAGGCCACATTGGGCATGTCTCACCAATTCAAATATCCTTTTCACACTTGATTTATTCATTCACGAGCTCAGGTTTTGAAAGCATTTGAATCCGAATATTCTCATATAAATCGAAAGAACATGCTGAAATGATCGATTTGACGAAACGTGTAAAAGTTCACGTATGAGAAGAAAGGTTCGCATACCAAAATTGATGGACATGTCCATTGTGGCTTAGGCGTCCGAATTATTCTGACATCCGCGAGGCAAGCAAATCCGTTAGCATAACCCTAATCTTCCGCTTTCGGCAAAGCGGGGTCCAACCCCCAACGCGCATGCACGTGAATTCGTCTCCGCCATTCCTCTTGTCTTGTAGCACAAATGGCGCGCACCCTCCCCTGGCTGAAAGATACCTCAACGACATCCTCCAGAGCAACCTCAACCCGTGCACCCAAGCGTCAACGAGTGCAAGAGCCCGCACCCGACTCCGACGATACCTCCTCCACCGCCGCGCGCTCCGCAAAACCACCGCGCAATGCCTCCACAAGACCTGGTATGAGTACCCCGCTTCCTATACCCTCTCTTTCTCTCCACATCACCCTCAACATAACTCCAACCTGCTCACCGCTGACAACAATCTCCTACAAAGACCGCACCCCCTCAACCTCCCCCCCACCAATACTCACCCCCCCCTCCACAACCCCCATGCGCCCCGGCCTCTCAGCCGACGACATCTACATCATGGTCGAAGACGAATTCCTCTCCACCGCGCGCCTCTACACGCAGCACCTGCACCACGCCGAATACGTACGCCTGAAGCGGCTCGCCGCGACGCGGAAGACCTCCCCCTCCGCCAGCTCCATCAATCGCCCTGTAGATTCGATCACGAAGATGCGGGAAGAGACGAAGCGGAGGAAGGAGGCGGAGAAGCATGCCCGGAAGGTGAAGGATGGGATGGAGAAGTTGGTTGGGGAGGCGGAGCGGAAGTTGGCGGATACGCAGACGCAGGCGGGGGGGAGTGAGGGGGAGTTTGAAGAGGAGGAGAGGATGGATGCGCCTGGGATTGGGACTGTGTTGGGGGATTTGATGAAGACGGGGCCGAGGAGGGGAGGTGGCGGGTTGGGTGGGTTGGAGGGGGTGAAGAGCAGTACGAGGGCTGCGAAGGGGTTTGGACGGGGTGAGAGCGGTGCGCAGGGTTTAAGCAAGGGGCTGGGGAACGGGGTGAGAAAAGCGGTGGAAGTGGAAGAGGACGGGACCACCGATGACGATGATGATTTGGATGCGCCCGTTGTACGGCGCTCCAAGATACCAGCTACGACAACGCAGGTATCGGAGAGCGACCGCGACCTGGACAAGATAGGCATCAAAAGGCCACTCAAGCCTCCATCTGCTTCCTCAAACTACGCTCCACGGCCGTCCAGCAAGCCTCTCTCCAACGGTTCCACAAATACATCATTCAAACCAAGTAAAGTCGGCTTTGACGCCCATCTCTCCCGTTACAAGCCTACGTCACCACCGAAGCCTCCCATAAATCCTACCAAACCCCTCAAGTTGACCACCGAGGATGACTTCACACGGCCATCAAACGCACAAACAGAGGCGATCAGGCGGAGGATGCAAGCTAGGCGGAAGAAGGAGCAGGGGGAAGAGCGGAAGGAGGGAGAGAAGGCGTTCGATGTAGATGAGATACCCATTTTTTTGGTCTAGATTGGTTTTGTATGAAGCTGTTTGGTATGGTATGAAATGGAAGTCTGGATATGGTAAGATACCCCTTTTTAGCAGTTCGTGGAAGGATGGAACGATTGTTTCATCATCCATTGCTATCACAACAGAATCTTCTTACTCCTGGTAATTCGAATACCTTGTGAAATCAAAGATCACCATCAAAAGGCTAGGAAATGAAGTCTTCGAGAAGGTCTGTTTCATTCAACTTTTTTTTTGCATGCAAAAAGCACGAGTCCTTAGTCTATCTTATCCTTTTTTTTTTTTTTTTCTATCAAAGAGCCCAGGGAATCTCCCGAAGGGTATCAGAATCACGATATTCTGCACCACAGCTATGAAGAGCAAACGCTTTAACCCACAATCGTAACCCATCCATTCATTAACCGTTCCGTGCGATCAAGATGCATAAAGCTCCTTGGGACCAGCCTAGAAAGGAGATAGCAAAATCCCTTTTTTTTTGGTTGAAAAAAATGAATCGTCCGGCGTGTCCGCCAACAAAGAAAAATTCGATAACGAAAAACCCCGTGGCAGTCGAGCCAGGGCTAGAGTCCAGAGCGGCGATAGTTTGATGAAGTGGAGAGCGAGTAAGGAACAGAGTTTCTCAGCAAAAGTTTGATTGGAGCATAATCGGCCAAAGATCCAGTTCAGGCGCCGGGGATGCCCGGAAAGCCAGTGAAAGGTTATAGCACGAAGCGAATGTAAGTTGCCGCCGGCGGCCGGCCGTCAGCGGTAGGCAAGACAGGCAGCCTTGACGACGCCGCCAGTCTACATCATTTGCCCAAGTTATTCTTCAGCATAGCCGCATAGTTAACGGGAGCC
Source organism: Physcia stellaris (assembly GCA_018902385.1). Lineage (NCBI taxonomy): Eukaryota > Fungi > Ascomycota > Lecanoromycetes > Caliciales > Physciaceae > Physcia > Physcia stellaris. The sequence continues at coordinate 261,575 of JABSSW010000022.1, read as the reverse complement.
GCGTGCCCGCCACGGCTTGCACCACCAACATGTCCGCCACGATTCGAAAGGTCTTTTCCAAAATCAACTGCTTGCTTCGGTGACAGCTTGGCTGGAGGATGCGGTGCCTTGATCCTATCTTTCACCGCCTTAGTGGCAGGTAACTCGGGAAGCCTGACAAGCCTTGCGCTGGACTGGATGTACCAGCCACGTTTCGCAGAGGGCTTGGACGAGGCTCTTTGGCCGGCGGCTGAATGTTGGCAGTACGACGGACGGAAGAACGACGAGATGTGGATACCGAGCCTGCTTCGTCGAAACGCACCGGTGTTGTCTGAGGTTTTTCCGCACGGTATACGGATAATACTGAGAATCGATTGTTTCGATCCATGCTGGATTTGCTTGCGATAGAGTCTTTGCCTTCGGTACGCTTCATCTTCACTTGAAGAGGGCTTTGAAGCACGTTCTTGTCCTCGTGTTTCACTTTCACTTTCATCTCTTCCATATCCTTAAATCCCGTTAGAGCCTCCCTGTCCTCTTCAGGTGAGGTTGTAATCTCAAAAGTAGATAGTTTCTCTTCGTCGCCTGGGGTGGCTTGACGAATAGGTGTCTGAAGATGCCGCTTATCAATTCTGCCTTCGAAAGAATATTTGGTCTCGACGTCCTCAGCTGAGAGTTCGTTCTGGGTAGTCGAAACATCGTGGGTGTCCACGATGCGGCTTCCATTTCTGACATGATTGCACTTTATGGAAGCTGTGACCAACGGTAATGCGGTTTCCTTTACCGGATATTGATAGACGTCTGGGCTCTCACCCGGCAAGCTACTTGACATGCACGTGGTATCCTCCTCGTTAGCCTCCTCACCTTCGTCAATCACTTCTAGCTTGGCGCCGGTCTCCCAATCCCAGATCTGGTTCTTCTCTACCATGTGATTGTAAGTCCTGCGATTTGCATAGCGCCAATAGCCTGCCAATCTCATCATCCGCTGCTGGTTCTCGTTAGCAACGCACTTGAGATCGTTCCTGATCGCTTGTTTAAGTTTTGCTATCAGAGACCTACGCTGCTTTGTGCAGCCGTTGAAGTCTGACATGTCAATGCCCAGCTCTTCTATGAACAACGTGATCTCAGCGTCCTCGCTTTGCAATCTCTCTTTGTCGAGAGACTTGGGGGAGATTTTGTTCTTTAGCACCTTTTTTTGGTAGACATCTGCGCGCAGGCTCGCATATTTGAAGGTGCTTGGGTTGAAAGCAATGTTTGCTTCAATGGTGCTACTTCTCAGAGGATCTCTTGAATCTGGACATCCGTGGCTACTAGAATAGCTTGGATGTAGGACTTCTTTGACTTGGTTGATTTCGCTTTTGGTTAACCCTGCGAAGCGCGCTCTATTCCTAGCCGCTCTCCGCGCCGCCTTCCTTTCTCTCCTGGTCCCTGGCTTAGGGTCATCATAGTCCCTTGAGTCGCCATAATCGGTCCACTCGGTCGTACTACTTTGGGCGCATTCATCGTCAGAATCGCTATCATCCTCAACATCTCGCTGATGATCCAAAATTTCGAAATCGCTGCTGACTCTAGACCACCTGGTTTTTATGGGCATCGGACTTTGGGAAGAGACGACAACACCATCTAGCTTCAGAATATCTCTCACGATGCAAGCAATGTCCTTGTGTCTTTGGTAGTGCTGTTCCCTTTGAGTACTGCACCTGCTCCGTGTCAATGTCCGAATTCTATCGTCATAGGTGTCGGGTTGACTTACGCCTCGCATTTATGACTAGTGCCTATATGTCAATGGTTCAGCAGAGTGCCAAAGTAGGCAGGTATATTGACATACCGATGTAAAATAAGGTTTTATGGTACCCTGGTGATCGTGCCATAGTCAGCCTCATAGTTATAGAATTGCGTTGGATTAGAATAGTATGGGGAAATGGTACCTATGCAGACTTCTTCGTGAACGCCAAAGCATGATTTTTTGGCCCTTGGACTTGAGAGTACCGTTGCGCATATGCCACACTATTGCTAGCACATCAGCTCGAATCACAGTCAAAAATAGCAGCAGGCTCGACATACTTTGTGATCTAAACCATGATTGTTTTCCTATTGCCAGCCTATCAGCATAAGTCACAATCAAAGAGAGCACTGGACAGTAGTGGGGCTGGACGTACTTCCCATCTATAGAGGAAACCATTGCCAGCTTTATCTGAGAAACTCATTCTAACTCTTCTGGTAGCACTTGACGCCGACGCGGTGGCTCGGAATTAGGGCCTTGAAGAAGATTGTCGAGACGATTGAGTGCCTATGAGCCCGAGCCCAAGCAAGTATCCTGAGGAGAAGCGAACTGAATGTGCAGAGGGGAAGAACAATAAGATTTCCGAAAGGTGATGAGCAACCCATATCCACAGTATGTCTAAACTGCGTGTCAATGTCGCTTGTTTACGTAAACAAGGCTGGTCACTGTCTCATAGATGTGTTGATGGACGGGGTGTTACCCGAATATGATTTCAAAGTCTATTAAATAGGGCTTGTGTGGCTGTCGAGCCGATGCAGATGTCGGTGTCGGAGAAGCGTGAGTGGACAAAGCCTATTAATTGCCAAAACCCAACTCCGAACAAAAAACCTCCGAGGAGACTTTAGTAGGTTCTAAAAACGCGTGGAGTCTTCGTAAGTCTGTCTTTGCAGGTATGCTTTTATGTGTTTGTCTGGCCAATCTCTAGATTTGATGAAGATGCTGATATTTGTTGTCTAAGTTGACGTTCGCCTTGTCAACTGGCTGGGTATGCTAAAGAGTTCGATCCACTTGCTTTGAGGAGCAGAAATACTGGGATACTTGGACCTGATAACTAATAAAGAGAGGATGCTTCAGCTAAGGCAGGTAGGACAAAGGATGGACGGCAGGTTGCAGGCCAGAATGCGGATTACGAGGCAAATGTGGTATTGTTTTAATACGATAGATTCGCGAATCCTTTTACGGAAAAGAGATTCTTGAATCAATAGTTTGGCCTGCGAGTCTAGGGAATGATTCAAAGGAGAGAGAATGTGTGAAGATTAAGTACGGCTCAACTGCGGCTCCTCCTCAACTTGTTGAAAGTTGACTCCAAGCAGGACGGCATTTAGGTTAAGGAATTGCCGCCTACATCCATCCCACAACCTACACGGCAATGCCACGTACAAGCCGTGCTCCAGCCCATACATAGGGGTAGTTTCTTTGATACCAATTGACGCTGGATTCGGTCAGCTGAAGCCGCATTTTTCCGCGCACACAACCTACAAAGTCTTACGTCCGGCTATACGAGGATGGGTAGCCCATGATCCTCCGAGGGCAATGTTATGCTTTCCGTCGAAGAAATCCGCTTCAATGATCATCAGCTTTCCACCTTCGGCCATAGCTAGAAGATGACCATACCAGTGTATAGAGGGTAGAGTCCCATCGCTTCGAATCCATCGTGCTGTTCCAGTACCGAGCTTGTCCACCTAAATCATCAGCCATGGTCTACGTGAGAGAACACTCGTGACAGGAATACTAACTCCCACGCCCCACCCATGTCACCTTGCCCAGAAAGACGGGTACCGTTCTGGGTGACTGCCGTAGGGTGGAAGTTCTGAAACCCCACGTTGCAGTCTTCGAGATTCACGAAGAATTGATGGGGATCAGGGGAACGCTCAATACTGGAATCACCTTTATGATAAAGGTGTGGTGGAGGAGTCTGCCAATATCTCCGGATCAGCTTTCCTCTCTTGGGTAGTCGATGAAACATAAAACTCGACTTCTTTTGAATCTTTGAGATGTGAACTTGAGGAGACTCTGATAATAGGAGATAGCTTCGAGGGGACTGACCTCTTCCACGCCATTGTTGGAGAGGTGGCTACGCAATGTTTAATCAGTTAACGTTCAGAATACTAGCATGGAGCTTACCCGTTGACTGCAGATATCGTCCGACTTTGCACTCCTTCTGCCTCCTTACTTTTGAGCCGGTCCACATGATTGTAAATGGTCCGCGCCTCTTCCGCGGTAGGTATCCTTCCGTTCATCCACTTAGCGCAGCCGGAAAGCTCATCAAAGGAAGCGAGCACCGGCCAGTCTAACGCGTGTATCAGAGGCACGAGCCCGTAAAGTGTTCGGACGGCTTTTCCCTGCAAGTAAGCATCGGTGAGAGGCTCACTGCAACCGTTCATGTAGACACCGTTGCCTGTCAAACCTTTCGTTTCTGTTGCCCCAACCTTGGAGTTGGGGGTCTCTGCGGTCAAAAGAGCCCACGAAGCTGGTACTCGAGAGGAGTGAGTATGCTCTAGATACTGCCCATATTCCTGATTTGTGATTGGTCTAGCCTTTGCCTGAAAGGCTGGAACAATGATTTCTCGGACGGGCTTCTCATTATCCCAACCAAAGTAGCGCTTGGGCCCAAAATCATTCTCAGGGTCTTCGAGACCAATGGAAATTCTGCCAGCGGGCACATCAAACCATTCATTGGCCGTACGGTTTCGCTTCGCTTGTATAGCCAAATCTGCAAAGTTCGGAGTCACCCCAGGAGGTGGTCGAACTTTGTCACTCTGCACAAGCATGTAAAGCAGTGTTTCTAGATGCATAGCTGAAGACTCGTCAGTCGCCTGACAACCCGCTTCTAATAACATAAATCGAATTACTGACCCTCATGCTCAAACCCAATCCAGAGGGCGCGGCCCATGCCTGGATCCTGATCAATGCCAGCAGAATACATCGACCTGGCTCTATCGCGGACACTGGTCTGAAATGTAAAGATTTCTTCAGCAGGGGGCCACGTGTCTGGAATTTCGCTGTGGGCGTGACACTTCTCGGGGTTGTCCACATCTGGATCAATCCCACGTTCGAAAATTGTACGATAAGAACTAGGCTCAGTAGGGCTTTCGTTTGCAGCTCTTGACAGGTGAATGTCAAGGAATGTTGGAATGTGTCCTAAGTAAAATAGACAGCAATTGCGGAGCTTTATGGGCTTGGATAAGAGCTGCTTTTCCGGGAGCATGTCTCTGGTCACCAGGTCCCATACTTTCCACAAGTGCTCGAACTCTTCCAGTGAAGGAACTGGCTTCGCTGCGTAATGCTCTGGCCTGAGTGGGAATGAAGTTTTTGGCGCCGACAGAGCGTGAATATCTGAAGACATGTCGATGTTCATGTTAGCCAGTTCCTTGTTACGCGCGTTGTACGTTCATAAGGTGAAACTCTGGAGACGCCCGAAGGAAGGAAAAGGTTGACGACGGGATGATGTAATGATGCTACACAATGAAGCCCGTGACGACAGAAAGTGGTTAGAAAAACGCAGATTATAGATCGACGGTTGTCGTAAAGCCCAGTAGGCCCAAAATGGTGAGAAGAGCATTTCTTGGCGCTGTAGAAGCTGTACTCGAAGCAGTCGACAGTGAAGCACCATTCATGGTGGGGTATTTCCACCAAAGTATGGTATGAGATCAATTATACGAAAGCTCACCCATTGGCCATGAATGTTCGCTAATAGGTATAGACATCTAACTTCTTAAAGTTCTCCTCGTGCAGAATAACAGACGAAACTTAAAGCTAATACTTACGATAGTCATCGCTCTTGTTACCAAATGTAGCTCTCGGCATCAGACCAGCTTGTTTCCAGAGCTCACATCTCTGAGATGGAGAGTATTTGTAGCTTTCTTCAACACGGATTCGTTCTCCTGCGCTGATACTTATCTCTTCAAGGAGTATATCACTTTTGGCCTGATAGAAGGCTTGGTGACACTGCTTGGTTTCATTGTATTCTCCAACGACCTCCCACTGAGAGTGGTCGAAGGCGACTTTGCCAATGATCCCGTTGATGTTGGTCAGCCCGTTCCGGATAAATTCATGAGTTTTTCCTTCTCTATCGTTGTACGCAGGGAACACCTTGGCCTCAAGTTGGCAAGCATCCAGGCCGACAAGCATCAAGTCTTCAGGCCCCATAACCTCGGCAAACTCATGGAGAAATTTGGCAGCCTCATCACGGTCAAAGTTCCCAACGCTAGAGCCCATGGTCAAGATACATAGTGGCCTGGGAGCGCCGGTTTGCTCTTTTAGCCATGACACTCCATCATCGTAAGTTCCCAGAAGCCCACGGCACTGAACATGTTTGTACGTGTCTTTCGGCAGCTCTGAAAAAGTACGTTCCAGTTCTGGTAAAGACAGGTCCAGCGCATAGTACTGAACATCTTTTCCGGCGTTCTCAATCGTGTCTAATAGAATCTTTATTTTTCGAAGATTGCTGGAGGCATGCTCGCCATGCCAATAAAAGGCTGGAATGGCGCTAAACCCGATCGGGCAGTCAGGCGCCGCAGTATCCAACCACCAAACAGTTGATATATACAGATATTTGCTTTCAATGCACGTATTTATCAGCCTGTCATAGCCTTTTCTGCTTTAATTACGTCACGAAGCCGTTGCGGCATCGTTTTTATCTGTTCGTTAATAAACTTCTGCGTAACTAAATGCTCTCAAGCCCATATCATTTCCTGTTTCAAATGCTCGTCGTCCCATACCATCGTATTTGCAACGTGACGATGCAATACACCCCAACAGTTTTCAATTATTGACAGATCTGGTGAATCTGCACAATTGAAGAAGTATTTGAGACCGTGAGTATCTTTCCAAGTTCGTATCTTATTAGTTTTACCCGTACCGTGAGCAGAGTCACGATTTTTTTCCAATACGAACTCGATATCTCGAGCTAGCCAGTCTTTTACGCTGTCAGGTCGTTCTAGTATGTCCAGATACACGAGTTGAGTCATTTTACCGTTATCGTTGGTTGGTACGTTGTAAAAGAACAGTTTGGAACGAAAATTCCAACCCACGGCCGCCCATACATGTATACGTTTCTTGTCTTTATCGCTAGGTTGTACTTTATGCTGTACATTGTCGGGACGAATACGTCTAGCTCGACCAGGTTTTCGTATCACTAATTGTCGTCCTGTAGGCCCGAAACCTTCATGATGTTCGTCGCTGAATAAAACGTCATGCCAGTCTTCCTCGTTGGGTCGTAATCGTAACATTTCTTTACTGTAATCGATACGCAAAGGAGGTATTCTGGGCTCACGAGCATCCTTGATAGGCGGTTCGCGTTTGTGCCAATCCATGGCCTCTTGCAACGTATTGCGTACCGTTTTGAACCTGTTTTTGAATCAGATTTGGAAGCTATACAAAAAATATTCAATACTTACTTGGCTTCCGTATTGATTTCAGCATTCACCGTTTTTCAAGACATGCCTTCGTCATCTGCTGTAGCTTTTTCCAGTATTTTATCGACCTCAGCTATTTGAGCTCTCGTAATAATGTGTTTTCGTTCGCGTAATTCGCCAGTTTCTGAGTCGTTGTGATACGTACGACAAAAACCTGCTAATATACTGTATTCAGACGACACACTTTCGATACTCATAGTCTTGAAAATGTTTTCTTTGACTTCCGTATTCAAAGCAATATCTTTAGCTTCGAAAAATTCGACCACGCCTTTGACTTTGGAACGTTTTGGCGTTTTGTAATGTTCAGGAACTTGTTTGTGAACGCGAGCATTACGAGCCGCTCGTACTTTATCCGTAAATGACATTGTAGTATACACGTATTGAGACGAAATGATGTGTGAAAAGATCAGATGTTTGGATCGAGTTGTTTTGGTTTTCGCGCATTGCGGCGCCTGACTGCCCGATCGGGTTTAGCGCCATTCCAGCCTTTTATTGGCATGGCGAGGCATGTTAGTACCACAACCCACAACACGAGGATCTTTAGACCATCCCAGTGTCTGGCGACTGAAGGATCGCTATGCTGGCAACAGGGGCTGACGCATACCCACTTCCCAATTCGAGTAGTCGAGAGCCCGGGGAGATCATTTTGGCAATGTCGGCGGCATGTTTGTTGAGTACCTCGATCTCCGCGTTCGTAAGATAGTATTCATCGAGGTAAGTTATGTCTTCAAATAGCTTCAACCCTTTTTCATCATATAGAACCATGGTTGGCAATGTTCTATCTTTCCCGTTCTCGGGCTGAAGACCTCTGAAGATATGGTCCAGCATGAAGCCATTACGAGCCTGTCGACGAATATCGATGATGGGGATATGATTCCCATCGATTTGCGGCGCCATCGCCAAGTTAGTTCAGTTTGAGGTGACACCGATGTTCGATTGAGACCAGATTCCAGAATAGCCATCATGCCATACATGGTTTATATATATTTTGACGTACGGTCGGCCGGACCGTCACAGCGTACCAGGCAAATGGGTGTGAGCCAAACGGTCTGGCGTTCCTAAATCCTAAGGATGAGGAGTCCGTCTTCTCCGCGCAAGCCTTCGACAATCCTTGCCACAAGCTCCACAGATCCTGCACGATTGCGGGTTTCGCAAAGTCTGATCCATGATCCCCACGAAAATGACGTGACAAGCTTCCGTGGTGTGGATACACGCGGGTAAAATGGTAAGCTTTACAGAAGCTACCTATGTACAATAGCCAACCAGATTCAACGACTCTGGAGACGTGAGGTATGAGGAGAAGATAGATGCAGATTAGTTTACAACGGATTTCCAGACCGCACATAGCTTTGAAAAGTGATTCCTAATCGATTCCACCCGAGATGACGAGACCGCGAGGTCGGACTTTCTTGTCCGCTAAATGGGATAAGGCCCGGAATGCCGCTGCAGGTCAAGGGCAGAGCGGGTGAAAGACTTGTTCGATTCAACTGATCGACTGATTTCTCATGCCCATCACTCAAATTCAGAGTATCGCTGGTGCTGGAAGAAGACGAGACTAGAGTGACAGCTCATATTCTAAAGCTTCCGAGATCCATTAATTTTACAAATCAATTCTCGCACCCCCGGCACAAATTACACACTCCATTACAACCTGGGCTATTCCTCATTCGACCCCATTGGGAGCTTAGGGAGCTTCAGATATCGCCTTCCTTTTCTAGGAAACTAGGATCCACTTCTACCCTACGCTCGAACTTCTCCCACCAGGCTTTGAAGCTCCTCAATGGAACGACCTCCTCACCTCCCGGACCTGTCGAACCAGCGAAGCTAGCGAGAAAATTGAAGGCGTTCTTGATGATCTTTTGTGCTAATACTTTGGTTGATAGCGGTGACGCCTGCTGCTGTTGCTTCGTAAGCACCAGCGCTGTCGATGCCGGACCGTTCGTATACTCGGAAGTCTTGCATGCGGCCAGCTGTGCCTGAATGGATGCTGCGGGCTCAATGGACACACCGACAACGACATTCGGGATCGAAGCAGAGTTGCCATTGGCCGCCGATGCGTCGACATCGGTCATCTCATCTTGATCAGCCCCGCTTCCTCCTACTTGTCCATTGAGCCCTGGCGCCTCGCCGTTGCCGACACGGAAGATAGCACTCTGCTTCTCATTTCCGATCGCACCCAGGAGTTTGAAGGTAGGGGTTGCGCTCGGAAATTGTACGTAGACTCCAGCAAGTGTCTCAGGGGGAAGGGTCGTGCCAGGTAGAAGGAAGACGATGATGTGCGTGAAAGGCGGCGATGAGGGTAATGAAAAGGCGTATTGCGTGGGTGAGAGAGCAGCTGGAGCCGCGTAGACGGGCCGCGAAGGGAGGATTAAGGCAAAAGGTGAGGGCGCCGACATCGATACCTTAGGCTGGAGTGGGTTCTCAGAGAGCAACGTAGATTAGCATTGATAGCTTAGCATGTACATTGGAAAGCTTTCCCTACGACATCTTTGATTAGGAAACTGACTCATACTCTTGGGTGAGCTTTTCAATATCATCATGGCTGATGCTTGTTAGCCACCATTCGTGGAATTTTAGGGATGAAGCCAGACACCGCGAGAACGGAGAAGTGCAGTGATGTCACGCGGAATCGATCCGCCGGGCTTCCTGCAACTTTTGAGCACTGACAGGCAGTCGTTTGTGAGATGATCATATTGAATTCTTCTGAGACTGATGCATAGAAGAATGTATGGGATAAGGATGGACATTGTAAATTGATCTCGTTCCCAAGTCGAGCTACAACGCATTGACATAATTCCGGTGGTAATTTTGTCCGCGTTGAGCGGACGAGGTAATTCGTTGATAGAGAGCTCTTCAGTTGTTTAACCCAGATATGTCTGTTCCTGTGAAGAGCAACCTTGATCTTGTGAACGACTGTGATCGGTCGGGCATTCCCTGTCTTCAGCTCACGTACTCCGAGTTGACTTGTGATACAGCTTTCCTTATTACAATGATAACCCTCAGAGGTATAAGGAAATATTTTCTTCGCTGTACGAATTCCACCATGATGGAAATGAGGGTGGTGCTCCTTCAGGATACCTACTAGAATGGGTGGTGAAACAAATGCCATGGAACGACAAATGGTTAATCGATCACGACAAGAAGACCGTAACACCCAGAGACGAATATGCTCAGTCCCTCACTAAAATGATTGAAGAGACACTACTTGAAGCAAAAGCCAAAGAAAGCTTTAAAGTACTCAAAGGATGGAGAAATGAGCTCTACCCCGTCACAGGACTCCGTAGCCGAATCAGCATGGAGCGAGCAGGTAGTGCCTTATTTGGAATAAACAGCTATGGGGTGCATTTGACTGCATACACGAACGGGGAAGATGGCATGAAGATCTGGGTCCCAAGGAGACAAGCGCATAAGTCAACTTATGGCGGCATGCTTGACAATACCGTCGCAGGAGGTATGAGCTTTGGAGAGACAGCCATCGATTGTCTTATTAGAGAAGCGGAAGAGGAGGCTTCATTTCCAGAGGATCTCGTGCGTCAACATGCAAAGCTTTGCGGCACCGTTTCCTACTTTATGGTCCGCGACCAGAGAGCTGGTGGAGAGACCGGGCTGTTACAACCGGAGTGCCAGTTTGTGTACGACCTTGAGCTTACTCCGGACATCGTACCAAAGCCGAACGATGACGAGGTTGAAGATTTCCAACTGTGGACGGTTGAGAAGGTACAAAAGGCTCTAGCTGAGGATCAGTTCAAGCCCAATTGCGCCCTGGTACTTCTTGATTTTTTTGTGCGGCATGGCATCTTGACTCCAGAAAATGAGAACGATTATGTGGAGATTGTCTCAAGGCTGCATAGAAAACTTCCATTCTCGACCAGCGGCTGATCCACATATCAATCCTTTACGGTCTCTGATTGCCCAGGAACCTGATCGTGCTCGGTAGCATTCCTTCAAAAAAAAAGCCGGCAGATTCAAGATGTCTGCAAGCAGCTGTCCTTATAAACAAGGCAGGCAGTTGACCGATCAATCAAATAGGCTGGCACCAATCCTACTTACACCGGATCTCATACCCCTGACTTCCCAAATTGAAGGTAGATTCAACCTCCTCTTCTGCAAACGCGGGTTTTTGGCATTCGAGTGGACGAAGTCTTGTGTTTGGGGCCGGAGACCTTGTTGGCTATTCAGAGAACAATTCATTCCTCAACGGTCTGTAGAGGATTAATCTGAGGTGCACCCTAGTAGATACGTATCTCGGGTAGAGATTAAGTCTGCTCCATTTTGGACACCTGCAATGCATTCGCTAATCGAAGAGTCGTCGACATATTCGTACACACCGCGGGGCCACGGTCCTGTTCTACTTCTTGACCAGGAGATAGACGTAATCAATTCGCAGAGGAGTAAGCTTTTTGTACGGGCCTTGCATGTACAGCAACAGCCCGCCAAAGGATATGAAGACCTTACTACAAGCCCCAACTGATTAGCACTTCTCCCTTGGATTTTTGTCGCCCTAGAAAACTCTTGAACACAAAGAAACTCACATATTCTCCTCATCCCCCTCTTGAAACCGATAGATCTTGCCATGGCACACATAATCCCACGTGTCCGCCAGACTCTGCTCTCCTCTCCCCACATCCCTCCACCCCTTCCCATCATCCCTTGTTCCGTCCAGATTCAGCGTAGAAGCCAGCATCAATTGTATCCGTTCGCCTTCGGCGATGGGATAGAGCTCTGTATTGACATCGAGATGGAGTTCTGTGTCGCCATTCTCGGTGTGACCGAATATGCGTGAGACGCGGTCGTATTTTTCGGCGTTGAGGGAAGCGATGCTGAAGGTGTCGAGGAAGAGTTGGGAGTCGCCCATATTGGCGGTGAAAGAAGCGGATGAGCGGACTAGCTGCAGACGAAAGTTCTGCTATATCCTGCACTGTATCTATACTGATCCGTGAAAGGTAAGGTAGTATCAAAGAGAGCTTTCCGGGGACGCGAATGTCAGAGAAAGTTGCTCAACGCCCAAAAACCATTCAAAAACGCTTGGCACACTAGCGAACTTTTGAAGCTCTCTGACAATTCTTTCCTGCAATTTCCACCATTAATATTATTCTCTCAACTGTTCCCATTCCTCCTATACTTCCCAATGTCCTTCCGCAAACGCAACATCGGTCTCTCCTCATCCACTCCCTCTCCCTCCAATCCCATATCCCAATCCACCCCACCACTACCCGGCACCCGCCCCTCCCCTCTCGACGGCCGCCCCACCACCTCAACAGGAACACCCACCCTCGACAACCTCCTTGGCGGCCACGCCGGCCTGCCCCTTCGGCACCTCCCTCCTGGTCGAAGAAAGCGGAACGACTGACTTCGCAGGGACACTGCTGAGATTCTATGCCGCTGAGGGGGTGACGCAGGGGCAGCAGGTGCACGTAGTGGGTGTGCCCGAGGGATGGGGGAGGGAGTTACCCGGGGTCGTCGGGGAGAAAGATGCAGGCGGACGGGGAGCTGGGGAGGGAGAGGAGGGCAAAGGAAGGGAGGCGGAGAAGATGAAGATAGCGTGGCGGTATGAGCGGTTGGGGCAGTTCGGGGAGGAGAGAGTGGCCGGTTCAAGAGGTGGGAGTCCCACTTTTCATGCGTTTTTGTATATACTCATCAGAGATAATGTATATGATGGATTGAGACGGATGGTGGTTCAGAGTATCTGATGTTACGTTGCTGATATTGAGCCCAACAGCTCCAACACCAAACCGGGTACCCATCTCTTCCACACCGGGCGTCACCGCCGAGTCACCACCGGTCCAACAACCCTTCTGCCACACTTTCGACCTCACGAAACGCCTCATCCCGCCCTCTTCCTCCCCACCAATAATCTATCATCCCCTCTCCAACTCCACCCCAAACCCATTCACCAGCCTCCTCGCCTCTCTCTCCACATCCCTTTCCACCTCACAAACTATACCCCATCGCCTCCTGATCCCAAACCTCCTTTCTCCCCTCATCTACCCGTCCACATCCAACCACCCGCACATCCTCCTACCCTTCCTCCACTCCCTGCGCGCCCTCCTCCGGAAACACTCCCATCAACTCGCCACCCTCCTCACCCTCCCCTTGACCCTCTACCCACGCCACACGGGTCTAGTACGATGGATCGAGCTGCTCATGGATGGTGTCATCGAGCTAACGCCCTTTCCACATGGGCACTATCGCTCAGCTTCCTCGGAAAACACAACCACAGCGAAGGGGAAAGAGGATGAGAAACCGCAAGGGTTGCTGAAGGTGCTGAGATTGCCGGTACTGAGCGAGAAGGGCCAGGGAGTGGGAGCGGGCGCGACGGGTGGAGAGGATATGGCGTTCTGGGTCAGTAGGCGGAGGTTTGTGGTTAAGCCGTTTAGTTTGCCTCCCGTGGAGGGCGATCAGGAGACTCAGAATGAGGGGACGAAGGTGGATATTGAGTTTTGAAAGATATGAGGAGATAATAAGAGGTAGAAGATGGAATTGGCTATGATAATGGGTTCTGGGTGACAAGATGTACAGGAAGAGCTATATGGTACAGTAATGCAGCACTGGGGGAACAGCAGCAACGAGATGCTAGCATGTCCATATACCTACGATACCATCTTTGCGGCCTTCAGTCAGGAAGCCATCCTTGACTCTTACCCTCACCACGGTCGACACATCGTTGACGCCGGAACCGCAGTCCCAATGTCGGCCATCGGTCTTGTCATAGACCTTAGCGACATTCTCACCTGCTGCAGCGACGATACGACGGGCGTCGAACATCATGCTTGTAACAGGGTGATCGTAGGCATAAGCATCATGGATAGAGCCGGTGCGGAGATCCCATATCTAACAGTTCATCAGCCCACACGAGTAAGCAAAATGACAGTATGGTTGAGCGCTTACCCGGATACTTCTATCCAGACTCCCAGTGACCAGGTGCACATCATCGAACTGCAAGCAAGTTATTGGCCCAGTATGGCCTACTAGACTGCGATGCACTTGACCACTTCTCAGATCCCATAACCGCACCATGCCATCTGCAGTCCCACACGCAAGCGCTGCGTCAAAGCACTGCAAAGCCCCTACGAAGTCCGCAGATGCATCTGGCGTTCGTCCAGTAGCTCGCCACTGATGGTCGCTGGATCCAATGGATGCTGAGGCTTGCGCTGCAGCCCACAAAACATCCAGTGTCTGCACACATCTACCTTTGACCAAATCCCATTGTCGTAACGTTTTATCTGCTGAGCCAGAAACCAAGGTATCACCCTTGAAGTGGAGAGCCGTGACTTCGTCGACATGCGCTTCAAGGGAGAACAAAGGACAATCCTGCATGCTGGATGGGTGTGGCGGATGCGTTTGGTTTTCCTGCTTCTCATGGCTGGACCCTTCGTCTTCTTCCCCCTCCTCATCAATTGTATCCTCATGGGAGGAATATTCTGCTCGACTGAGATCCCATAGCCGGATAGAAGCGTCCATAGAACCCGTAGCGACAATGTTGTCATCAACCTGCAAGCAACGAACAGAAGCGTGATGACCCTCGAGAAGTCCAATGCAGCGTCCTAAGTTGAGATCCCATACCCGCACAGTGTCGTCAAGCGCAGCCGTTACCATAGTACCAAAGGGAGCGTCGAAGTCCAAAGCCGTGATCATGTCATTATGGGCTTGCATCTCTCGAATGCTCGAACCTGGCTCGAAATGCTCATGCCTGATGGGCATAGATATCCGTCGTGCCATTTTCTGCCTCTTCGTCTTTGGGGAGGGGAGCTTTTCGTAGATCGACGCAGACATGAAGGACTCACTCATGGCTTGCGTCTCCGCAGCCGTAGGCTCGGCCTCTGGATCCGCCTCGGTAGGAGGCGTCATACTATGGCCCAGGGTTGCTGCATCATCCATCTCCTCCATCAAATCGTCGATCTTGTTGTCCATGGCTAGCATGTCTTGTTCAACCTGCAACTCATCTTGCTCGAGGTCCCCTAGCCGTTCGAGAACAATCTTCCGCATGCTGTTCAGATTTGAAATCTTGTTGTCAATTTCCCGGATTTCGGATGAACACATGTTCTTCCGCACGCCCATCATCCCTAATCTACGATTCAGTGCATTTCTCTCCTTCCTTAGCTTTACTAAAGCCGGTGGGCCCTCGAGTTCTTCATCGTCCTTCTCACCGAGTAGCTTCTGCCCCTTTAAGTTACGCCGCTTCTGCCTTTTGCGGTGCTCGTCTTCGGCCACCTCGGGTAGTGTTGCTTGGAAGCCTTGAAATAACGAAAAAGCATGATCGGTCTCAGGGATATTGCGTAATATCTCGTCCGGGAGGTAGGTAAGCGCACGATGCTGGATTTCCGAGGTCGATAGCTTTGATCGAACCAGTTCTGTTGGGGAAGCTCGAGCGTATGAGAAAACGCTCCTCTGAATACCTGGCCGCCGAAGCTCCTTTTGTAGCTCGCTCATAGCATGTTGGTAGTGTGTGCTGCTGCTAGGGTCTAGTGGTCCCATCAGGTGGCTTGCCGTTGTGGTCACCTTGCGCCCAAATGCCTCTATATGCCTGGTCTTGATATCGTCAGTATTGCAAGCAACTAAGTCCACTACCAACGTTTACCGTCAAAGCAGATCCAAGCAGTGAGTCCTCATCCAGCCCTGCTCGAGAGCGGCGGCGCCTTTGCGAGGAACCATCGTGAGCTTCACTTGCCATTCGATGGCTCGATCCAGTTCTACCGAGACTCTCGAATGGTTTCCCCGACCCAAACTTTTTATGGACGAAGCAGTGTTTCAAGCTTGTGTTTTGGTTGTTGATGTAGGCAGCTGATCGGCGGCACTTGGCGGGCAACGAACCCTAAGGTAGAAGAATCCACCCGGTAACCGGACAAACGGGGTAACCGGACAGCCTAGGGTTGGCGCGGGCTTTTCTAGGGTTAGGGTGACAAGCTACGAGGCCAACCCTAGGCTGTCCGGTTACCCCGTTTGTCCGGTTACCGGGTGAAACCTTCTACCGCGGAATACTTCCTTCCACCCCTGCAAAGTGATCCCTTACGGGTCGGTTCGAGTGCTTAAAATCAATCGATCCCTTGAGAAGTTTCAACTTCGCGTGGTTGACAAAACGTTACTCTCCGGGTTCATTTCTAGTAGGTGCCTCTGGGAGTATCATTAGACTTTGCTAGTACTAATGTCTATCGATTCTGGAGCCAAGACTTTGTTGTAGCACCGAGAACGAAGTACGACATAAAGGCAGCGGCTGCTGACGGCTTTCGTTTAGGGAACGGGGTACAGATGCTGCTGGGTGACGAGGACTCGCACGTTAGTATAGATACACATTGGCCCCGATGAGGGTAGTTCTTCACGTCTTCACTCAAAATGCTTCATCTCTCATTGATCTCTCTTAGTTTTTTGTTCCTTTCGTATCCTTCTGTAATTAGAACCATGGATAGCGCCATAGATCTTTTGAATGCCACCGAGGCACTTAATTTGAATAACATACGCTTCGAATTGATGTGAGATTTCCGAGCTTGTTGATACAGACCAAGAGCTGACTTCCGCAAGCCGGTTGGAGGACACGATCACTTTCCACCTCATTGAGCGAGTACAGTTTCCCCTAAATCCGACCATCTATGTCGCAGGTGGTGTCAAGATCCCCGGCAGCCCACTGAGCCTGTTCGATTGGATGCTCCGGGAGCAAGAAAGGCTCCAGTCTTTGGTTCGCCGCTACGAATCTCCAGATGAATATGCTTTCTTCCCAGATGCCCTCCAGAAGCCGATCCTGCAACCCCTCAACTACCCTAAGATCCTACACCCTAACCATGTCGATGTGAACAAGTACATCAAGGATCAATACATTACTATGGTGCTACCGCGGGTTTGTAAGGATCTTGGACGAGAAGACCGCGGCGAGGACCAGGAAAATTACGGGTCGTCTGCAACTTGTGATGTTCTATGTGTGCAGTCACTATCACGTAGGATCCATTTTGGCAAATTTGTTGCAGAGTCAAAATTCCAGAAAGAGACGGACAAATTTGTGTCTTTGATCAAAGCTGGAGACAGAGATGGCATAGACGCCGCCATCACCGATGCTGCCGTAGAGAAAATGGTCCTCGACAGACTTCGCTTGAAGGCGAAGACTTATGGGACCGATCCAGGGTTTGGGAATAATACCCAGGTTAAGATCAATGTCGATGCCGTTGTCTCTATGTATAAGGTACGCATCCCAAACAGTTCTTAGACACTATCATTGACAGAGCTAGGACATCGTCATACCGTTGACTAAGGTGGTAGAGATTGAGTACTTGATGCAACGTCTCAATGGTACCAGATGGGCGTAACGATATGTGATGGAGCCCTCAAGTGCAGAAAATCTGCGGATGTAGATATCTACAAACAAAAGTCTTTTCATGTTTGTCGAAAGTAGTCTCCCATCGCTCTAACCGCGGCTTCAAATTTTGCTGCTTCAATCAGGATCATACGTCCTTGAGGTTTGATGCCGAGGTCTTGGAATGCTCTCCTCGAATCAGATTGACATTCGGCTTCCTGCTTGAGGTAGTCGAAACCACCATATGCGGAAGCGTGACGCTGTAACACTTCGTCCTCTGGATGGAAATAAAACACTTCAGATTGATCCTTTTGGCTTGAAGCCATCTTTTGCTTCTTTTTCTTCTTCTCCGATTTCCTTATCTCATGATCTAGCTGTGAGTCGATTTCTATGTACGTCTTGGATAGAATCAGATAGTGCGTGAAACTATAAGGTTCTTTCTCTTCAAGAGCCCAAGAGATCTCTTCTAATAGCATGTTGTACATTGGAGGCACAACTTCCGATGGAATATTGACAAGACGCTCTGTCAGTACTAGGCCAATTCGAGCTTTGCTGTCTGATTGTAAGAGATCCCTCAATGGCGTTAGATCTGAATTGAGAGTGCTCGATCTGACAACGTAGTCGATCAACGAGTTGATGACTGGCTTGTTCTGATGGGCTTTAGCAAAATTAGTCATACGATATCGAGTCGCCTACTTTATGTTCGTGAAGATTGAGAATGGTAAGGAAAGCATAAGGGTCTGTCTCATTGCCTTCGACCTTGACAGTGGATCCCAGCAATGGCTGAGCTAAGATTAAATCTGCCAGTGCACTCAAGTCGAAGTTCTGTGCATCTACATCGAACAATTGCCGCAGGAGGGTTTTGAGTCCTTGAAAATCATGTTCTGGCTGAGGATCGAACCACTCGAATTCAACGTCAAGCATGTTCGTATCCTTGTCCAAGTCAGCTAAAGATCAGTTGAAATGTAAAACAGCTCACATCATCACTGCTACTCTCTGCCGAGCTACTTTCGTCAAATTTGTTCGCTTCGTCTTCGCTTTCTTCAATGTCCTTCCTCTTGGCCATCTTAGGGCTCGCTTACTATAAAACTCTGGGCTCATGCAAGGAGGTAGCTAAGATGACGGATATTCTCGGCTTCACTATCTGGAAGTCAAAGGCAACGATACAAATAACTCTTTGAGAGAATGCGGAGACTCACGAGAAATCCGGGGATTTTCGGAATTCTCAACCCTAATCGATAAGAAATTAAGCGAGATTTCCCAATGTCAAAATCTGCCTTTGACTTATCACTTATTGTGTGGTGCTTGGGGTGGAGGCAGGTAGTGGGAAGTCGATAGGCGATAGGGTAAATGCTTTGTCTTTCATAGCTATGTCATACTTTCGCTATCTTGCATGCCCTTGATAATCTCTGGGGTTTCAATTACCTTGTTTTACGAGCTTTTCCCTTGGGCGACCAGCGGTTGAGCACAACACCGTTTCCCACCGTTGCTATTCGAAGGCTACAGATACAAGTGTCACTATGGCCGAAGGAATAGAAACCGCCAATGAGCCTCATCAGCTCTTCGATACGTTACTTGTCCTTGATTTTGGGTCTCAATACTCGCACCTAATCACCCGTAAGCTCCGCGATCTCAATATCTACTCCGAGATGTTACCCTGCACCCAGCGCCTTTCCGACCTGTCTTGGAAACCCCAAGGAATCATTCTGTCCGGAGGTCCATATTCAGTCTACGAGGCTGCCGCTCCGCATGTGGATCCCGCCGTGTTCGAGCTCGGCATTCCTATACTGGGTATATGTTATGGCTTACAGGAAATTGCATGGCATCACGGTAAAGCTGTGATTGCAGGGGAAAAGCGAGAATATGGGCATGCCAACCTCCATCTTGAGAAGTTAGGAGGCAGAGCTCCACATGTCAGTAAGCTTTTCGAGGGCTTCGATGATATGCAGGTTTGGATGTCACACGGCGACAAACTAGAAAGATTACCCCAGTCTTTCATCACTATTGCTAAGACTGAGAATGCACCATTTGCTGGTATCGTTCATGAGGAGAAACCTTTCTTCGGTATCCAATTTCATCCAGAAGTGACCCATACCCAGAGAGGCAAGAAAGTACTTCAAAATTTTGCCGTCAATGTTTGTAGAGCACGCCAAAACTGGACCATGGCCGAGTTTGTCGATAAAGAGCTTGCGAGAATAAGAGCTTTGGTAGGTGAGAAAGGCCAGGTTATTGGCGCAGTCAGTGGTGGAGTGGACTCGACCGTTGCGGCGAAGCTGATGAAAGAAGCTATTGGAGACAGGTTCCACGCCGTGCTGGTTGACAATGGACTACTGCGGCTTGACGAAGCTGTGAGTGTGAAGAAAACATTAAACGAAGGACTTGGAATCAATCTCACAGTCGTCGATGCAACAGCACGGTTTCTGAAAGAGCTAAAGGGGGTCTCCGAGCCAGAAGAAAAGCGTAAAATAATAGGAGGCCAATTCATAGAAGTTTTCCAAGAGACAGCACTGCAAATATCAGCAGAAGCAGCTGGCTCACCAAATGCTGGTGATATTGACTGGCTGCTACAGGGGACACTGTACCCCGATGTGATCGAATCCATCTCCTTCAAAGGGCCTTCGGCGACAATTAAGACACATCATAACGTTGGAGGCTTGCCTGCAAACATGAAGCTGAAGGTCATTGAGCCTCTGCGAGAGTTGTTCAAAGACGAGGTTCGTATACTGGGAACGAAACTAGGCATTTCGGAGAGTCTGGTTTGGCGCCATCCATTTCCCGGACCAGGGCTTGGTATCCGTATCCTTGGAGAAATCACACCACAACAGCTAAGAATTGCTCGTCAGGCCGACCACATCTTCATCCAGGAGATTAGTGATGCAGGTCTCTACCGGAAAATCAGCCAGGCGTTTGCAGCTCTGTTGCCGGTAAAGGCCGTCGGTGTAATGGGTGACAAGCGTGTTCACGAGCAGGTAATCGCGCTCAGAGCGGTAGAGACAACCGACTTCATGACAGCAGGTAAAGTAAGATCTTGGGAGTTCATGTGATAACATATTTAACGAAGTTATAGACTGGTACCCATTTGACGGAGCTTTCCTAAAGAAAGTCAGCTCACGCATTGTCAACGAAGTAGATGGGGTGTGTAGGGTGCTTTACGACGGTAAGACTTGCTGGGCCACGATGATGCGACTACGCTGACTATCGTAGTCACCAGCAAGCCACCAGGGACGGTTGAGATGGAGTGAAAATTCGGATATCTCTACCCTTTGAAAATCCTAAACAATAACATCAGGGGGCGGCGATGTCGGATGTCTTGCAACCTCACGTCATCTTTCTATCAGAAGGGTCAGACGAAAGGTATTGGGCCATTCTGCTTCGACCCGTGTACCAGGAAGCCTAATTTGGCTTCAACCGCAATGAGTCGCTGAGCAGATACCTAGAGACGCTGCACGATTTGTGCGGATAGAGCAGAAAGTGCAGGTCCGTACGTTAAGCAAGCATTGCTTCCAGAAAATGGGGCTCCGTACGAGCTCGAGAGTTCGAGCGTTGGATGAAGAGTGCTGCCGAGCAAACACAGACGATTTACACAGAGTATACGGCTAGTGAATTGCAGAATTTCTGGCCTGAACACGTAAATAGAATCCGCTTTCACCGTGGTATCTTCCATCGCATGTAGTAGTTCTGGAGAGATTTGCAGAGACTAGCGATTATCATGGGCTGATGCGTGATCTCTCCTAGCCCTTCGAGTTCATCAAGCTGTAGAGTGCATCTTCGGAATGAATTATATTTGACGATACAGGGCGCTTACTATTACATAAAGGTAAAGAGTATGCCAGTGTAGAGTGATCGATGGAATTCATTCGCATTGAATGTTACATACCCAAGCCAGACGTCATCAAGGTGGGAGGGAGGGACAATTTGCAACATGCGGCCCCACTATCTAAGCGCAATTTACATACATCCCCAAGTTCGTCCTCGTCCTGCATGAAAACACAACATAATCAGATCTTGATAAATTTCTTAGAGCAATTACAATCATGAGCGGAACTTCTAACGTCGGTGGCCCTGGGGTCTACGAGGCCAGCGACCAGCGCACTGAAAAGAATTCAGAGATCAACGAGAGGGATCGGTACAAGGAGGGCAAAGAAAACAGCCATCAGGCCAATGACTCCAGTAAGTATCTTTGCATGAATCACAGCACTATTGACACTGTTTCGCTTACATTTTGAAGAGGATGAGAGATCTATCGCGAACAAGCTAGCGAGGGAGTCGGAGGTTTGTCCGTCATGCTTGCCTCTATTCACCAGTACTGACGACTGGTACAGCGCTCCGACCAGCCTAAGCAAATATCCAAGGAGGCGAAGGAGTCACAGAAGGATCCCACTCTCCCAGTACGTGTGCTCTCTGTCTCTCTTGTCGCCACTTGTCTGTGACAGCGTTGACCGTATCCTTTATAGGCAAGGAACCATGGCAACGAGCCGTCTAAAGGTGCCAAGATTGACGCCGAGCTTCAGCAGGAAGAGGAGGAGATTTTGAAGAAGAAAGGAGCATGGGGCAGCAAGCAATAGAGGGAGAAAGCCGGGGTATGACAAAAATGGAGATACGAAGTATTTGACGGGAGACTCTATGAACAGGCTCCTCATAGCAAGTCAAGACACAGCCATAGGTAGAATTAAACTTCCTCAATACTCTAGTTCTACCTGTTGCAAAGTTTTCCTATGCCGCGGTGGAAAGCCCGACAGGTTCAAAGTCCGCTGAGCGCACTACGCGTCGGCCAAGCCTCCCCAAAAGCCTGTCCTCAAGACACCATTGATCATGATCTCGTGATTTCCTGTGATGTCCGCCCCGAAGACTCATTCTCATGTCACATTTTGTCTCTAATCAGTAACCCTCCGTGTTGCTTACACTGCGGTGTGAAGCTGCCCCACGATGCAGCTCCATCGCCCACCCTCTCTCCTGCCTAGATGAGCTTGGTGAGAAAGCGAAGCCAACGACAGTATGGGCCAAACCTTCTCTCTTGCAACGCTGTCGGCCGCTTCTGCGGGTATCCAGGTTGCAGAACTATCAGATTTGACTTACGAGAAAACATTGGGAACTGCACGTTTCATGAAATGTGTCCGTGCCAGGCATCAGCACGGTCTGGTAGTGGTCAAGCTGGTCATCAAACCTTTCCCACAGCTCGACTTAGGGAGCTACGTCAAAGCAATCCGGCGTGAGTAGGTTGCTTATAAGTACCCTACTCTTGCAATAGAGCACTAATATGACTTGCAGGAGAACGTGATGCCCTTGCTGACGTCCCGAATGCCCTTGGTTATCAGAGGATATTGGAAACCGGCACAAATGGGTTTCTTATCAGACAGTATTTGTACAGCTCATTGTATGACCGACTCAGGTATGGGAAGCCCCCACCAGTTCCTCGATTGCCTCTAAAGCTACTAGCACACGTCCGTTTCTTGAGGATATTGAAAGGAAATGGTTAGCCTTCCAGCTTCTCTGCGGTCTTCGAGACTGCCATGCGCGCAACGTCTATCATGGGGATATCAAGACCGAGAACATACTCGTCACCTCTTGGAATTGGCTATACATCACTGATTTCTCGTCCTCCTACAAGAAAACTTATCTCCCAGAAGATAACCCTGCAGATTTCTCATACTACTTTGATACTTCAGGAAGGAGAACTTGCTACCTGGCGCCGGAGCGATTCTTAGGAGCGGGCGACAAGGATGACGGCAGGGGCATCACCTGGGCTATGGACGTCTTCAGTGTTGGATGCGTTATCGCAGAGTTATTTTTGGAGTCGCCGATATTCACCTTGAGTCAGCTCTACAAGTATAGGAAGAAGGAGTTTGACCCAGATCTTGTGTTTTTGAACAAGATACAAGACAAAGACATCCGTGAACTGGTCAGCCACATGATACAGCTAGAGCCGGAATCCAGATACACTGCTGAGGATTATCTCAATTTCTGGCGTCGGAAAGCCTTTCCAGAGTACTTTTATAGTTTCCTTCACCAGTACATGGGTCATATCACTGATCCTTCCTCCGGCCGCGCGCCCGTCTTACCAGAAACGGATAACTTCGGCGAAAGCGACGATAGGATTGATCGTGTGTACTACGACTTTGACAAGATAGCATATTTTCTTGATTACGAAGAGGCTCAAGACCAAAAGAGCATTTCGGCGAATATCGACGTCGGTTCTGAAGAATTACTTCCGGTCCAGCTTGATATTCCAAATAACCGGCATTATGCCACCACACGTGGCAGACACCCGGTAGATGACGGATCCCTGATCTTTTTGACGCTTGTGGTCTCGTCTGTCCGAAGTACAGCACGGTCTACTGCGCGAATACGTGCTTGTGATCTGATGTTGGCATTCGCTGAAAGGATTACCGATGAAGCGAAACTTGATCGTGTACTCCCATATATAGTTGCAATGCTCAACGACCGAGCGGATATTGTCAAAGTCGCCGCCCTACGGACAATGACACAACTGGTTGGCAGAACTCTGCGAGCTCATTGGATGTCGAGAGCTGATTCTTTTATAGCTGGATCTTGTTACTGTTGTCTCACCAGTGAACGCTTATGTCTTCACGGAATATCTACGTCCGCGGCTTCAGCAATTTGTTCTTGGGCCCGGCTCGAAGGCTAAGCCACTTGTTAGAGCAACTTATGGGGGATGTCTCGCATCATTAGCACACTCCTCGACTAGGATCTTAGACATTGTGCAAGCGCTTCGCGTTGACGGATCTATACCTACAAATGACCCTGAAGCTGAGGCAGGCGTTGCACCCAGTTCTGCTTATCAGGCTTTATTCGATGTGGCAAAACAGGAAGTATCAGAACACTTTGAAGCACATACGAAAGCATTACTGACGGACCATGATGCATTAGTCCGACGAGCTTTCCTGGGATCAGTTTCGAGCCTTTGTGTCTTTTTCGGTAGTTCCAAAGCAAGCGACGTTGTTCTTAGTCACTTGAATACCTACCTGAACGATAAGGGCTGGATGCTAAAATGCGCTTTCTTCCACACAATTGTTGGTGTAGCTACCTTCGTTGGTGGAACTAGCCTTGAAGAATTTATTTTACCTCTAATGATACAGGCCCTGACCGACCAAGAAGAATTTGTTGTCGAGAAGGTGCTATCTTCCTTTGCGAGCATGGCTGAGCTTGGACTTTTTCAAAGGTCGACCGTCTGGGAAATGGTCGACATCGTTGCGAGATTTCTGATACATCCGAACATGTGGATACGAGAAGCCACTGCTCACTTTATCTCGGCCTCCACACGTTTTTTGGCGGCCGCAGACGTTTACTGCATCATCTCTCCCCTCGTCCAGCCATATTTAAAGACACCAATCTTTGCTTTCAACGAGACAGATATTCTGTATGCAGTCAAAAAGCCGCTCTCGAGGTTAGTCTTTGACACAGTACTAAGCTGGGCCAAGAAAGGTCAGGGTGGACTATTCTGGAAGACTGTAATGTCGCATAAAACGTTTTCATTCGGTTCTTCCGAATACGCTGTTCCTACTATCTCATCCAAAGACCTACATCCGAATGCTTTGGGCCGGATTGCGAAGAACGAAGAGGACGAGCAATGGTTAGCGAGACTGCGAGCCTTAGGCATGGGTACAGAGGATGAGTTCAAGTTATTGGCGCTTAGAGAGTATATTTGGCGCTTAGCAAACAGCAAGACGAAGGAGGACGCCACCAATCCAACGTCAAAGCTCAATGACATCCTGAGCCTGAAAGAATTGCATGTCACGCCGCAAACCGTGTTCTTCGAAAAGCACAGAAAACAGCGGAGCGTTCGTCGCCGCCTTTCTCAGACTAGTCAATCACCTAAGACGAACAACAAGCGGGTGAGTTCATCGGCTCCTGTCACAATTGCTGATGCATTACTCGACGCGAGTACTACCATCGATGAGTCGCCAATCCGCCGCAAAAATTCTCGCTCGAACATTGCGAAAGAAATGCTAGGTGGAAGTTCTCCAGCAAGGCGGCAGCACAGCAGTGTTCGACGCGAAACCTCAAATCCTCCATCACCCATGTCAACATCTCCAAGTGGTCGCCAGAAAGACTTTTCTGCTCTGACCACCGGCCCTGAGTTTAGACGGCCCTCCAGGCTCCATGTTCCTTATGGCGATGCTAGCAATCACAGCGATGGCACATCAACTCCCACGGACTCTTTAAGGGATGGTGTAGGATCTGACAGAGGTTACGGTCTAAAACACCGGTCGAGTGCCATGAACCTTTTAAACCGCCGAGATACTTCTAAGACGCAAGCGGAGACTAGTACAACGTCCACCAATGCGTTTGGTAAAGTCGATGCTCCGTTCGCCCAAAATCCAGCAAAGGCCCAGACAATCAGTAAGCGGGATCCGCTTGGCGAGAAATCGGAGCTTGGAAGTCAGGTTCGTGCCGGGCATACTTACGATGGGAATGACCCAACGGTGCTTAAGCTCCTCGACAAGCTGGCCTCCGAGAACCATGCCCTCGAAAGATTTGAGTTTGGCCCCTTAGTGACGCCCATCAGCAGAAGGCATCAGCTCAAGCAGCCTGATGGTCAAGAGCATAGGAAGCTCTGGCGACCAGAGGGTGTGCTTGTTACAACATTCGGCGAGCATACCGGGCCTATCAATCGAGTCGTAGCGTCGCCAGATCACGCATTCTTCATTACGGGTTCAGATGATGGGACAGTCAAGGTCTGGGATACTCTAAGGCTAGAACGCAATCTGGCGCATCGATCTCGACAAACACATATACATCCAGATAACGCCAGAGTTCTTTGCTTGACGTTCATTGAGAATACACATACTTTCGCCAGCTGCGCCACGGATGGTAGCGTGCATGTTATCAAAGTCGATTGTGTCCAGATTGGTGAGACGACAAAATACGGCAAGCTAAAGCAGCTCCGACAATATCAGCTTCCGGAGGGTGAGTACGCCGTCTGGGTGGAGATTATCAAGATAGATGGCCGTTATGTCCTTCTTTTAGCCACAAACACATCGCGAGTGTTGGCTATAGATCTTCGAAGCATGACAGTAATCTATACATTGGAGAATCCAATCCATCATGGCACTCCGACCTGCTTTTGCGTGGACGGTAAAGTCGGTTGGCTCTTGCTCGGAACCTCGCATGGTGTCCTTGATCTTTGGGACCTACGCTTTCGACTGCGCATTAAAGCTTGGGGTCTCTCGGGCGGAACGCCAATCCACAGGCTCATAATTCATCCCTTTAAAGGCCGGGGTCGTTGGGTTGCTGTCGCTGGTGGTACAGGCCAGACTGAACTTACTGTTTGGGAAATCGAGAAAGCTCAATGCCGGGAAGTTTTACGAGCTGGAGCTAGCCGAGCCAGCAGTAAAGAAAACGTCAAAGCCTACGATGCCTGGAATGTGGATGACGAAAGGCCAGAAGCCATGCTAGCGCGCTTCGCTACCTCCCTCGACACAGGTGGAAATGGTAGTAGTGGCAATGATCGTGGTGTTCGCGCTTTGGCTGTTGGAACCGACGGACCTGAGGAAGCCAGGGACGCCAAATACGGGTTCTACCTCACCGGTGGACTGGATAGGAAACTTCGCTTCTGGGACTTTACGCGTATTGACCAGTCAATGGTGGTGAGTGGGCTAGAGGCTGAAGAAAACCAGCCCAAGTATGCCGCTACCCATCCTACAACCATGCTTACTATCTATTCTGAGAGGGGCACCCAGGGGTCAGCCGGAGAGAGGGATACTGGAGGCAAAGCGAAGGAGGACCCGAAGAAGACGAAGAGCAAGGCGCCGAGGAGTACTGTTATCAGTGCTCAGCAAAGAGCGCTTTTGAAGAGTCATTTGGACGAAATCATGGATGTGTGTATTTTGGAGCGTCCCGTCAGTATGACGGTGAGCGTAGATCGGAAAGGCGTCATCTACGTCTTTCAATAATCTAGATCGGTATGCTGTTTCACAACGGCCCAAAACATAGAGCTTATTTTACGTGGCCATGAGCTGTAGCAGGTAGTTTTGAGCCTCATTCTTGGATAATAGAATCACGAGAGTCGAGACGTTGTTAGGCAGAGCTGACATCTCAGTTTTGTTGACTTTGTTTAGTGTGTTTCGGCTGATGATTCACTGAAACAAAGAAGCTGAATGCTCCGAAGTAGGAGCACTATGCTTCGACCATTAGTCTGAGTCACCCCATTTCTTCCCGACCAACATCTCATACGCCGCCTTGTACCTCTCGGCCGTCTTCTCCGCAATCTCCTCCGGCAACTCCACCCCTTCCTTCCCCTTCAACCCCTTCTCAACCAGCCAGTCCCGTACGAATTGCTTATCCAGCGACTCCTGCGGCCGTCCGACTTCATACTTCGCCGCACTCCAGAATCGACTGCTGTCTGGAGTGAGAACTTCGTCTACCAATACTACCGAAGGGGGAGAAGTAGATTCGTCCAGGGCAAACTCGAGTTTCGTATCTGCTATTATGATGCCTCGCTCGGCGGCGTAGGCTGAGGCTTGGTTGTAGATGGCGAGGGAGAGAGCGGCGATTTGGGCCGCGTATTCGGTGCCGTCTTCTGGAAAGTTTTGACGGATGATGCTGGCGGCTGTTCCCTACGTTAATCTCTTAGCGCCCAAGATATCTGTGCTGAGTACTGGCCTTCTTCAGCGCTGATATTCTCGTCCTTCCCGCCCAACTCAGCTTTGGTGCTAGGTGTCCACAATGGCTTTTCGAGCTTTTGCGATTCCTGCAAGCCTGGCGGGAGGGTCATGCCGTGCATGGTGCCATCCTTTTGGTAGGAGGTCCAGGCGGAGCCTGTGATGTAGCCGCGGACTATACTCTCGATGGGGAAGACTCTGAGGCGTTGGACGATCATGCTGCGTTTTTGGAGTTGGTTGCGGTGGTTCTGAGCGTGCTTCTCGTCGGGCTTATAGCGGTATACCTGATCTTCGAGTGAAGGAGGAATACCAAGGAAGAGGAAATGCGTTCGTAGATCAGGGATCTTTGACTGGAGCAGCTGAAACCAGAAGTTGGAGAGCTGGTTTAAGATTGCCCCTTTCTCGGGGATTCCCTAGGTCATGATTAAACTCCGATTCCACTATGGATCATGGAAATTAGGGTTTCTCACAGTCTTCAGAATCTGGGAGGAGGTCAGTGGTTGTTGGATCAATAGGAGACTTGATACTCACCACGTCGTAACAAGATATACGATCGGTTGTCACGAAGAGCAGACTCGTCGAGCCTGGTATGGCGTATAATTCACGGACTAGTCGTATAAGCCTCCATCGGATCTAGATAGAGAGATAGACATTTGAGAGAAATTTGAGAATCACCTTTACCACTTGCAACTTTGTCAAGGCGAATAGCAATATGTGTCAGTGATGACATGGCTGCTGTTGGTTTTTAAGAGAGCGGTGCTTGGAGAAAAGAAAATAGTATGGCGTGTTCTTAACAAATGGAGACGATCTGACAAAAGGCCTGAGAATGCGATAAATATTGTCTGGAAAGTCCCGCTTGATGAACCAGTCTTTGAGCTACGTATGATGCAAATGCAAATATATACTGAAATACAGAGCGATGTTTGAACTGGTAATTACTGTCAGTTAGTAACACATCTCTTATAATTGTAACACAAGAAAATATACATAGAATAGTGAAGAAATGACAAAATTCACTGTGTTTGTCTCCCAAGGATGTTTGACTCCCGGTGGTCGTGAGGGGAGATTATATGTTAGGGTTGGAAGTTACAACCCTAGACCCTCCAGCCCAAGTGTTTTCTCAGAGCTTGTCGAGTCCGATCTACTGCCCTCTTCGCAAAGCACCTCACCACCTTGCTACTCTTCTTCTAAAAAGGACAGTGTATTGCAGATTCTCGTTAGAGCCCCTCCGTTTTCTCATCTCGGTTTCGACTCGATCCCGGCCAGAAACCCGCAATAATGAGGTTAACAGCCGAGCTCATCCAAAATTCTCTCTCCTACCTCAACCCCCTCAAAGAACGCGAATTAGATCTCAGAGGTGCGTACAAGCTGAAAAGGGCAGATACTACACTTTGAGAATGAGCTCCATTGATATCATGATTGCGGACTGCAGGCCACAAGATCCCAGCGATTGAGAATTTGGGCGTTGCAAAGGTACTTTGATCGCCCCTATTCTGCTCTTTTGAATCCACTCTGACTTCTCAAGGTCAAGATGCTGATTGCGTGGAAATGTTTAGGATCAAGACGCGATCGACTTCACAGACAATGATATCTCGGCCCTGGCGAACTTCCCGCTTTCGCCGCGCCTCCGTACTCTGCTTCTCGCCCGCAACCGCATCTCCAGTATACAACCTACTCTAGCCAACTCACTACCCAACCTCACATGTCTTATTTTGACACAAAACAATCTGGCGGAGCTGGCGGACTTGGATACGTTGAGGCATTTCACGAAACTCACGCATTTGTCATTGCTGGACAACCCTGTCACCAGGAAAGAGGTACGGACGGCAGGCCCGATATATGTATTGGATGCTGATGTAGCTCTGGTGCAGCATTACCGCTATTGGATAATCTGGCGTTGCCCCACCGTCCGGTTCTTCGACTACCAAAAAGTGAAAGATGCAGAGCGAGCAAAAGCTAACGAGCTTTTTGGCACCTTCAAAGAGCCATCTGCGCTCGCTTCAAAGGTTTACCCTCCTTGAAACCGTCACACGTGGATATACTGACAATTGACTAAGATAATGGGCATCAAGTCTCGCACTTTTGACATCCCGTCCGTCTCTGGAATCGCCAACGGCGTCATTCCGGGCGACAAAAGCTATCGGGTAAAGCTTACGGAGAAGGAGAAGAAGCACGTAGAGGCCTTGATACGGAATGCGAAGAGCTTGCAGGAGATTACGAGGCTAGAGAAAGAACTGAACGAAGGCCGGATACCTGGAGGGGGTGGAGGGGATAAGATGGACGAGTAGGCTATTGAAGCTGTCCTGGGAGCCGTCAAGGACACGACCCTTGAGCAAGACATCTCTGTACAAAAAGTGGGTATCGTATACATGGTGGCTTGCAACTAGAATATTGGAACCATTTTCCCTGCGGTCCCGGGGCAACTGCAAGACCTTCCTTCACCACGAACCATAGACATCCTCTTAGATCTGACGCGGCTAGATCGAGAGATTACAAAAAGTCTATACCGCCCTCTTACCTCCCCTCTCGTCCTGTTCTCGACCAGCCACCAAGTCCATTCCTTCTCTCACTCTATTAGCCATGCTCCTATTAATCTCTCTCTTCTCTAGCTCGCTCTCATCCCCTTCCCACTCCTCAAAGCGCAAACGCTCAATACAGCAACCATAGCACCACAAGCGACAACCTAAACCCTGCCCCTAACACCCCTCCTACCTTGCCTCCCCTCCCTCCCCCCTTTCCTGGCCTCGCGAGCTGAATTCAGATTCTAGGTAGCATGCTACCAGCAAGCCATTGCTAAACTTTACCTCCATCTCCACGGACTGTATCTTCGCGCGCCTCGATCCCTAATCGGGCACTTCTGGCGAAAGGACAGTGCCTCTGTTTGCACACCATGGACCAGTACCATGAATTGAGTCATGATAACTGAAGAAATATGGCAGCTATCCCATCTGGTATCTGAAGCGTATTTGGAGTAGATTTCGCTTCCGAACGTGGGTCTTTCGAATTAGCTGGTACCTTGTCCTCGTATATATGTCTCATACTCTTTGGCTCAAATTTCGTGAAATACTGAGATCATGTGTGTCTCATGATGCGGCACCGAAAAGGAATAAGTGCTTGCGTAGCTTAAGAGTTGACAATTGTCGGCCGTGCCTAGCTATCCTGATATCTGTCTACGACTCTTTTTCCGCCTAGTACGGGGGAGTCCATCTGATTGCCATGGGGACCTATTGTCGTGATGCGGGTTTGTAATATATCTTTATGGATGTATGATGAAGGATCGGCACAGCTCGGATGAACACCATCATCGCCTCGGCCACCTGTTCATCCTTGATATTCCACCCCTGCGCGGCCGTCGCTGGGGGCTGCAGCTGGTATTGCTTCCAATTTACACCCTTGGGGCTTGGATCCGCCCCTTTAGAGAGGAGAAAGTCGATGAAGGGGTTTTGGCAAAAGCGGCAGAGACACAAGGTCTACGATAATAGTGAGACCTCTAAAACCATCATGTCTACACGCCTTTAGTCAGATTTGGTAACTTGTTTCCTTTGATTTTAATATTGATTAGGTGCTTAAGAGATAGTAACCAGGAACATGTATCCCTCCTGAGCATTGTTCACAGCGAGACCAGCTCTCAAGAACCGTGTTCCTCTCGGCAGCGGTTGCATTCTCAACGAAAAGCATCCTACGCATTCCTCTGATTTCAGAATACTCTCGGTTAGTATGCGCTTCTTCGCGACACTGCTTCCTCGTCCTAAAGCATCCAACTTGAAAGGATTCGCACCCCCCATCCCCATTCTTCGAGTCCAATCGGCGAGCACTGCATTGGCTGATACTGTACCAGCCCCTGGATTGGGTATCTCGATACTTCTAGCAAGAGGGCCGTACGACTGCCGGATCTTGGTGAAGCTTCGAGTGGAAACGCAGTAAGCTTTCGCATCTTCGACGGCCAAACCGGTATCCATACAAATTTCATTGGCTGCACACGCTTGGGGAATGGCCCTTGTCCATGGGAAATGGTGATCGCGGCAAGTGACTTCCAAAGCCTGGAGATTTCTGGGGTGCAAACAGCGAGAAGTTTGGAAGACCCAATCCCGCATACCAGTGCCGGTGCATTTGTTCATTAGTCGTGTCTGATCGTTGGTGGAGAGGGATGTGTCCTTGGAGATGGTGGTGTTGAGATGATAGTGCATGAAGCTAAGCGCAGCAACACCATGATAATCGGATTCATTGACAGCCGAGGACGTGCTCGGCTGTAGCGTAGTTCTTTTGAGTATCAGCAGATTGTTGCAATGTGATAGATAAGGAGTCAACGTACAGGCTCCTCGGGTCTGTTGCAAGGACAATGCACACAAGGCAGAAGCCTAGGATAATTTCGAGCATGTCGCTGCTGAGTGTGAGTTTGCGAGTGTCGATTTGCAATCACTAGAGGAAGAGGACGGCGGGATGCACTCTTCGGAAGAAATTGAATTCTTGAGTGGGACAAGACCAATCAGCAAACACTGCGCCTATCGCTTGGATGCTTTGTACATGTTAACCTTTCTTGATCTCCACTGTCCAAAACACAAGATATGCGCCACCATGCGGTTGTATTTGACTTTGAGTATTAGTAGCGCTGACGCAAGGCGTTGATTTCAACGGTTTGTCATCCTGGTGCTCTTGAATGAGGGTTTGGGTGCATCGTCACCACGAGAATCTTGTCTGTCGTCTTCGATGAGATACTGACTGACGACAAGAACGAGCGTAACCAAGACTTTCGATAGACCTTCGATTATCGAATATTTGCAATGCAACGCACAACTTGGGCCAACATTTTCCCCAGGCTTGAGATTAGGTACCAGAGGCCTGAGTTTGCGGCCATATTGTCTAGGTCTCTTTTATTATTCTTCAGGATTGGCATTCAATGACCTGCCGATAGTCAAAGTCCTAACACTACGCCTTGATTATCAAGCCCCAAGACATCAACAAGGTTTTCCCCTCTTCAATTCAATGCGCAAGTTCCTGACCAAAATCCACCCATGGACTATTCCCGTCGCGCCAAGATATCACTCCTACGGAATCCCTCGCTAATGTTTGAAAATTCGAGCTTAGTTCTCGTCTGATGCAGCCTTGATAAAGATGAGAGGTACTTACGCATATGCAAACAGCATAGTAATAGTCTCCTTCCTGGTAGGTTGGGTAGCACGGATCCCGACAGTGGGCCTTGCAGCCCTCGGTAGCGAGGGTCTCGTTCGTGCTACGCCATGGCTGGCCAGTGCATCCTGCTGGCTCGGGAGCAGCTTCACGGGGCCTTTGAATTTGTTAAAGTGTTAGCGATGTAAGCCAAAAGGGTAGAAAGAAGAACAAACACAGTCAATGCGTTGGTGCTGGCCAAGAAAGCGGTCGCGAGGACGAGGAGGGTGTTTTGGAAATGCATTTCTTTCGAGTATTGTGTAGAAAAATTCAGCTAGTGATGGTAAGTTGGTAGCTGTTGCGGTTCGTTTTAAGTGGGCCTTCGAGACGGGCAAAGAGCGGCTCTTTATAGCAGTGGCCGGCCGAATGTACCATTCATGTGCTTGTTTTCGTGGACGCTTTTCAACATCACGATGGCGTCTTGATGTCTGAAGGATTGACCAAGAACAGATTGTTATCCCGTATTCGACAATTTGTCAGCTCGTGTTCGCTTGGCTTTCGGCTAAGACGTGAGAGTAAGCTTGATATTCCTACAACAATTATCATAAAAATGAGCTCATTGGGACTCCCTTGCTGACATGGCTACCTCTTTGAGCAAACCCCAAGAATTTCCTGCAAACCCTCAAATCGGAATCGCTAGATATGGTGCCTCCTGAAATCAGATAGTGTACTTTTAAGTACAAAGTTCATTCAGCGCGTACCTACATCAACGTGCTTGAATGTGTTATAGCTGACTGGTGGGCGCTTCCACCTCAATAATGTAGTTGGAAATGTTCCATGATCACGACGACCGCCACCAATGAGCGCCCCATAGACTGTATTACTCTTCAAGGCCGGCACTGATGCTGACCGGTTTTCCAGTACTTGTACGACCGGGGATGGGCGGTGGCTCCGCGGGCCAGCATGAGAGAATGGGACGACGATGGGGCGCTGACAGGAACGTTGGACAGGGTATGGTATAATTTGTGTATACGTGGCCCCAATCCTACCCCAGATATCCATGACAACTCCTACGTATTGATATTAGTCTGCTTGTCTCGCAACTTTCCTTAGATTGTTCCAGATCTCGCTAATTCGGGAGATACGGCTTCACTGAAGCGGGTTTGAAAGCAATCCAGGAATCTTGAACCGTTATTGGATAGTTGGAAGGTCATACAAAGGTTTCAGCACAACGCAAGATCCTCCGATCAAATCCTTTCAGAAAATTGCAATCTCGATACGAAGGGTGGAGTGACAACTTAGTGCTCAGAAGGGGTGGTATCCATCCCCGCAGACTGAACAAGACACATCTGTCAGATAATGACATGACTGTTCTTCGGGATTCTATGCAAGCGATTAGTGCTCAGAAGCTCATGGAAAGCCAATGCTTACACACTTCTTAATACCAGCGACAAGGATAAGGGAGTTCCCGGAAATAGTTAGAGGCTTTAGCGACCCAGGAGTTCGAATGGCTACAGGGATTGAGAAGCCTGGGATATGGTTACGATGATATTGCGGAGCTTCTACCGGACGAATGAGCCAATATTTCTTCTATGCATTTGGGCAGCTTCCCGAACAGGTTCTTGCAGTTTATAGGCTTAGGAAGAAATTGAAATGTGAGACTTTGAAAGACTCTCGACACACTCAAACTAATGGAAGCGGGTCTTTCTGGTGGAAGTTCGGCTGAAGATCAACTCTTCTCAGTAGAAACATGTCAAAAGAGGAAATGACTTATTGAAACTCGAGGGCAGCCCCAACCCCATTAAATGTTGAGTAAGGAGAAGCTCTCGTGGAGCAGGGAAAATTGAGAGACTTGGCTCACATCTACTGTATCCTCGGTAGACCTGGAAACATAATATGGATCCCAGGAATGACGAATTGCTGGAGTCATGAGGATCCTCCCATGTCCCGTAGGAGACGAGGCCGTTATTGCGACTGCATTCGTACTTGATCTCAGTCTGTGATGGAAAGCTGCTAGAAACTTATTGGACGTACCCGAAGCCTGGTTTGACTTTGTATCCAACTCCGAAGAAACTGATAACGAGACCAATCGAAGAATTAATCTGTAAAGGTTGGCATGAGCCTTTTCAGTTCTCAACATACTAGAAGCCAGCAAGTAAAATAAGGCAGGAGACAGTGGTCATCAGTGGCACACTGAGCAGCCCAAGCATCGCGAAAGAAAACCTTTAAGATGGGATTTAGCGAAGTACGTACACAGTCTGACCTGCCGTATTCCTTAACACAGTCTTTATTGACGCTATAGGCCGAATACGCAAGTCCGTACAAGCCGACAGCCCAGGAAATTGCGTTCCAGATCTTATCCAAGGAATAATTGAACTAAGAGTTTATATATGATAATTAGACGTTGTATTTTCATAAGCGGGCTAAGTGAAAGTAGGTGCTATAGTAGGTTGGGGGTCATACCCTGGTTGATACTGAGGCGTGCAAGATCGTAGTACGTACGTCGAGTAGCCAATTCGGGACATCCCAGGGGCATTAAATACCTTCCGAGACGGAAAGAGGCTCTGCTTTTTGCATCTTGGGTTCGACTCAGCGATCGACCATCATTTTTCTTTTTTCTTTTTTCTTTTTTTTTTTTGGCTTCTTGCTTTATTGGAAAAGGCAGCTTGATCGTTTCTTCCATACAAACGGAAACCCAGTAAGCATCTGCCCATTCCGAGTGGGGTCACGAAGGCTTGGAGGAGTAATCCATATGATGGATCTCGGGCTTGCTGACCTGTGCAACAAGAACTACCATCAAGGCAACATGGATGGCGGCCTGGCGTTCCACTAATTCCAGAGCGGTAGAGTCACTGCGGTGGACTTCATTGCGCACAACGAGGTCTTTGGTTTGGGCATCTCTAGGAATAGCCTGTTGAGCTGTCAATGTTGTAATGCTGAAGTGGTCAAACGAGCCTGACACTCACGGTAGAGGTAATTACAACGGCGAAAGCAAGAGCCACCATCCAGAGCCTTGACATTGAGGTTGCCATAGTTATGGCAGGCACTCGAAAAGGGTGAAAGCGATGTATCAAGCAGATCAGGTGTAGAATCAGTCTGAGTGAAGCCAGCGAAGAAGCTGAATGAGTTGCTGCATCTTTGGTTTCTCCAGCATACCGTGTTATACATACTTGATTTGGTCTGAGCTTGCTCGAGAAGTGGAAAATCGTACATTGAACCAATTTTAGAACTTCTGAAATTCAGCCATGCAAGGCTCGTATGATCACGGTAGCTGAGCCGAATTACATAAGTCATGATAAAGGTCAGCAGTATTCACACCGCCCTTCTTGGTCACAGAGCTAGTACCTAGAAAGTCCCTTGAGTTTTCCGTCTGAGATTGTTAATATGATTCCTGGCGCCATGCCTCGTGTAATCAAACAAGAGTGCCGAACGCATCAGACTCGGACATGATTTGGAATTTTCTCATTTCGATGATGGACACACTGCCTTTGATAAATGATCAAACGCTACTTTTCAACGGAACCTTCCATGGGCGAGATATCAAATCGCGAAAGAGAAGGCACGAAGATCGAATTGAGCACTCTCCTTTCACGAAATCGTATGCTGTCAAAAATACGCGTCTCTATAATAATGTCAATTGCACATTTGCCGGATGAGTTTCTTTCTCGTACGACTGCATTCAGCTTATTGAGACTATTGATCGGGCTGTCTGGTTCTGGTTGCCGTAGATGCCATTTCAATTGCGGCCGATTGTCGTACCGCTTTCATTTAATTTACATTGCCCTGTCCATTGCATTGGCATTGGTGTTGCCCTGATGGGTGCCGTTCCCGCCTGTCACATCGTCGACCATGGCGCGGCTCTTGCCTTGTTTCCATTTGATCTGGCTAATTCCGTCAAAGAGTGGCAGCACCGTCACGTCCACCCTCGAATCGCTGTACACATAGTCGTTGAATTCCATGAGCGCCTTGCCGCACGCTGACCCTGCGAGTTCGTCAGTAGCACAACCAGTCTCCAATCAATCCACTGTTCCCAGGTCACTCACAGTATGGCCGAACTGCATTGCTGAGCGACGGACTAACATCCTTGCCAACGGTGAGCCCGCGCGCAAAGACTGGCGCAGCTATTAGTGATCAGGCTGGTGTTCTCCGTTGAGACTTAGTTACCGTTGTCACAGAGAATGATGCCGTTCGCGCTTAGGAGCTTGTTATCCAGAATCTGCCGCACGTACGCCAGGTAGCCATCTTTGTTTGCATCGACAAACACAAGATCGAACTCACCCGTGAGCTGTGCGATAGACTCATCGGCGGGTCCCTCGATCAACTTGACCCGGTCGTTGACGCCGTATTTCTTGAATGCCTTCTTGGATGCATCGATCATGACCTGGCTAAGCTCGAGCGTGATGATCTCCGCTTGCGTGTCCTTGGTGCCCTCATACCAGGCTAGCGCCGAGTAGCCGCTATAGCATCCAATCTCGAGGATGCGTTTGGGTTTGCGGTCCTGTGCCGTAAATATCATCCATTGACCCTATTCATGGTCGCTTACATCAGCTAGAACTTAGAACTACCGATGCTGTCGAGTGAGATCGGACGCTGCTCTCACAACGTACCTGAAGCATGGACGACATCTTGTCGGCGTCACCAAAACTTTGTGCTGTCCAATCCCAATGGTCTCGGAGGTGCGCTGGGATGTCTGTCGAGTGTTCTTGGCAATACAGGCTCACTCGGTCAGCAGCCTCCGGCTAAGATGCCTTCGTAAGTGATTGATCTTGGCCAACGATGAGATATGACGTACGGTGAACGGTAGAACGCTTCCCAACATGGTGGATGTGGCGAATGGATGTCTGAGATAGTGGTAGAACGTCTGTTTGACCGTTCAATGGATTGAAGCTGCAATGATTCGAATTTTGGCACTGGTCTTGTAGAATCAATAATGACCGTCCTCGTACTCATTTATATTCTGCCCCTGAAAGGCCCGCCTCGGTCAGGAGCTTGCCACTGGCAATCAGATACTAGGGCTGCATGGTTTAAGGCACCGGACAGGTAAGTTTGCTCGTGAGTGACTTTCAAGTGGCATGATCTCCGCCAACCATCGATGTTTGTCGTTGTAGAGGCCTGTGGCAGATGCGCCATCTACTACCGTAATCTTGGCCATACGGACCCGATCCTCAAAGACGTTAGGAAGACCCGCATTCGTCTCATCGATTGTAATACAGAAGGTTCGCATTGAATATGTATGACTTCACGGAATCGGAGTAGCCGAGTGATTCTGCAGATGTCGATCTTAGCTTATCTGCCGGCTGATGTCACGAGCTATAAATCATCTGGCTGGCCCTCGCCTTTTCCTTAATGCACATGAAGTCGGAGCATATCGCATGTTCCATACATGCAAGGCGGTCTCGTCGATCAAAAAAATCAATGCATTGATAAACATAGTGCCTACGGCAATATGTCGGTGCAACTGGTAGCTATGCACGCAACAAATGTGTCCTAATCGATGTTATTTTGAGCAAAGCTTCCGATTGCCATCCCAAGATCAGAAAGAACAAGCCTGATTGAGGGTCGTTCCTAGACCAAGCCAATTCCCGATGCCGGCTTTCAGGGTCCTATATCTGTTCCTAAATATCCTTCAAGGCCTGGCCTACTGGACGGCACGTCGCACGGAAAGTGATGACCCAAGGCGTTTGTCAACCAACTTCTCCGCCTCGAAGCTTTGTTCCATGACTTTGACGACTGGAGCTGTAATCAGGGATGATCAGGTCTACCGCAAGTAGGGAGAAGCACATAGCCTCAAGTTAATTAATAATTCCGTAGGTTTACATGGCTGTATGATGGACTTAACATCTTGGCATCCATAATCAGATATCAGCCAAGCAAGTCGACATCGAGGCCAATAGCGCGCATGAATAAGTTGACGTTCGCAAGCCTTTGGCTGGCCATATCAGCAGGCAGTGTTTTGCTCTGCATGACTGTCTCCATGACTCGATCCCTGTGAAGTAGTTTTAGCAGCGAATGACATTAAGACAATTGAGACCACATACTTGACAGCAACCACCAGCCTCTGCTGCTGGTCAGGACTCGCACCAATGCCAGTAGCAGCCAAGAATTGCCAGACGTACATGTCTTGTCCATCATTCACCGAACCTGGGAAGATGATGCCAAGTATTGGCTCGATCACATCGAAAAACCGATTATAAAGGCTCACCCACTGATCCCATTCCTGATCGCTTGGGTTCTCTGACTGCTTCACCAACTCTGCCCGGCTAAGGAGCATAGTGAGGATATTCAAGCCAACCTTGGTACGTAGGACAGCTTGCATATCGGAGCGGCTTGTAATAAGACCCAGCAAGCCGATAACGATCTGCAATGGTGCCTCGTTGACGTAAGCAAACAGACTTGGCATGACTGTCTGCGAGAAAAGCTCAACCTCGTCGCGAGCAACGAGTGCTGGTCTGGTGCCTGACACCCCAGGCTGGGCATTCCTGATGACATCAAGAACATTGAGGTGAACAACAATCATTGTCAAGATTGTGAGGCGTTTCTCCTCATCAAGGTGACGGAAGATTCGGGGTATAGCCTTCTTACCCTTGGGATATGAAAGAAATGCAATGAAGGGATGAAGAACTGACGAATCCTCAACGATTGGTTCCATCACTTTCAGATCGTCCCATAATCTCCGACTAAAATTACCCATGACTTCTCGCCAGGCACTATGCCGCTCTTCAGCAACCGCCATTTGTTCGTCGTTCGCTGGTGGTGGCGGCAACCGGCGTTCATGGTCTTCCATTTTCATGAGTATTGAATACACTGCCTCTATGTTCTTCAGTATTGACTTCCGATCACTAGTACTAAGCTCTGCCGGAAACGCTTTTCTTGAAGCAGTTCGACCCGCGCTTTGCGGCCTGTCATGGCTGTCGGTGCGCTTGATATTGAGTAAAGGCTTCGGAGTCTTGGCATTACTGAAAGAGATCTTGCCCAGACTACCTTCGATTACCAACTGCTTGTTCTTCGGCTTTGCCTTGGCCGCTTCGACTGCTCGCTGAACCTGCATCTCCATACGCTGCATGTGGTTGTCCCCGCCCCGGTTTTGCCTTCTCCCTGCGCCGCCATGGCGGCTGCCGGTTTGGAACAGATACGTCTGAGCAAAATTGCTGAGAGGTTGCTGAGGGTTTTGCCTGGAACCACCTCTGATCTGACTGGTTACTTGATAGTAGAAGTCCTCTGAAAGCGCCGCATCTGCATCCTGCTCCAGTACGTTCCCAGTAGCTGTCATAAGCTGCTGGAGCTGAATCCTTGTGATAAAATTCTTGTCCTGAGGTGTCATCAAGCCATTATCCCGTGATAGCAAGTAGATTTTGTGATTCCTTTTTGCCCGCTTCGCATCCTCCAACAAAAGTGCGTTGCGATCTTCTTCTGACAGTTGCATGAGCTGCTGAGGATGGGTTATGATTGGCAATTGATTAGGCAAATTCATTGGACCACTTGTGGGTACACGTGCTTGCTGTTGCTGAGGCGGTGGCAGCGGAGGTTCGGCCGGTCTGGGAGCAAGCTGAGCAGATTGCCTCTTCGGATTCTGCAAGATCTGTCTGGGTGGAGCTGAACTCTGGGACTCAGGTTGCTGCAGCACCTGGCTGCGTGGAGCGATCTGCGGGGCACTTGGACGAGCAGTATTTGGCATTGGTTGCCCCGGAAGTTCAGCCTGTGAGACTTGTTGAGGAGCTGGTGATGCTCGAACCTGAGAGGTTCGCTGGTATGGCAATGACTGAGGCGGCAAAGCAATAGGTGCAGATGAAGGAGGTTGCACGTTCTGAGAAGGCTGAGCATGCGCTGATTGTGTGGCAAAGGAAGATGGCGCTTGCCGTGGCTCTTGTGCTTGAGTTGGTGGAATTGGCGCAGGCTTCTTTGTTTGTGCACTCATGGCAGCCTCGACTTCTTCTAAGCTCATCATCTTCCTAGTTGAGGCTGCTGCTGATGTACGCTGCGGAGCAACGCTTGGAGCTGTGGTACTCTGCGATGCTTGGACATTGCCGCTGCTTCTTGTTGGCTGCCCCCAAAGACCAGCGTTCATCTGCAGGTCAGGTATGTAATCGGGGTTCTCATAAGCTTCGTAACCGGTTTTGAAAGGCTTTGTTTGTCTTGGGGGGTTTTGGGGTTTCGGCGGTGCATGCTGTCGATTGTACCTGTATTGCTCTTCATTGATTGCGTTAGAGACTTTGGCTGTTTGTCCGTGAAAGTCGAAGTCCTTGCCCAGTGGCTTTTCCGCTGCGGGGGCTCTGGACTCTGTCCCACCAAATGTAGCATCGTTAAGGTCATCGTTGGTTTCGTCGAGCTGGTCGCCGAGACCGTCATACGTATCATCAAAGTCGATCCTAATGATCCCAGATCTATAAGTAGATCTAGGTGTGAAGTCGCAAGGCCTCACTTACGCGTCGTCATCTTCATCTTCCACCCCACGATGCTGAGAGATTGAAGCAAACGGATCAGGAGCAGTCCCAAAGCCAGGAGCTTTATTGGGATGTCCGCCACCTCTTGGAATTGTAGGATCGAATCCAAAAAAAGACATGATCAAGTTCAAAAAAGGAACAAAAACGCGCTTCCACTTGTATTGGCTGTGAATGATCAAAGACGTGCGTATTTCGTCGAATGCACTTATATGTTTGCTATGCAGATTTCCTACGGAAATGAGAGGATTGGACAAGACTGTAAGAGTGTGTGAATTTGCAGGTGAAGTCAGGCTTCACAGATCTGGATCGACAAAAACTGTATAACACGAGTAATGAGAGTTGGTAATGACGGTTTGGTGTCAGGCCCGATTGAATGTCGCCGCAGACTCAAAGTGGTGGGTAGCAAGAAGATTATACGCTAGGCAAAAGG
Organism: Physcia stellaris; assembly: GCA_018902385.1. Taxonomy (NCBI): domain Eukaryota; kingdom Fungi; phylum Ascomycota; class Lecanoromycetes; order Caliciales; family Physciaceae; genus Physcia; species Physcia stellaris. The sequence goes on along the minus strand of JABSSW010000022.1, from coordinate 219,521 downwards.
TTTCGCCGAGTGCCGATACGTGTCTTTCAAGTTGTCAGGGGGCTGAATTAGTTCTATGTCGAAGCAAGGGGCACCTTAAACTACATTCTTTAAAAGGACCATCTACCGTTCTCTCCATTGTATACTCATATCGTATCTACGACTTCGCGCTGCGCGTTGGTGCAAACGTAGTTTTCACGGGAGGTTCCTCGTCGGACTCACCACGGTTGTCCGAAGTTAAAAAGACGTCAAAGCGCACTTATGATATAAAGCGTTGAGATTCCGCCTCTCTATCAACCACCTTGTGTGTCTTCGACGGCCAAAATAGGCAAACCAGACGTTCGCATATCGCCGAAAGGCGAAGCTCCAGCCACCATGGCCGCTGGATCTTCGAGAATCTTACGATATGTTCTATTCGCTTTCTTTGTAAGTACGCCTCTTGACCCCATTGGTACCGTCATGTGTTGACCTTCAAGGGGGTCATGATACTATACTTCATATCTTCATCCTCAATACCTCGACCAGCTTTACCCGCAGTCCCGACAAAGGGCTTTAATTGGAAAGGTTCAACTGAAGGGCCCACCGCAGAGGAAGTTGGGGGAGAGAAGCCAGGTGCCTTGAATGGACAACTCTCAAATACAGAAGCTCCCGCAGTATCCGCAAAGCCCGCAGAATCTGTAGCTCCAACTACGCCGAAGCCTTCGACTGACCTTTCACCAGCAGCATCCACGGGAGGGAAAATGAATGCTACCTTTGTCACCCTGGCGAGAAACTCGGATCTTTGGGAAATAGTGAAGTCAATCCGCCAAGTCGAGGATCGGTTCAATAGAAATTATCACTATGATTGGGTTTTTCTTAATGACAAGCCGTTCGATTCGACTTTCAAGAAGGTCACCTCGGCGCTCATATCTGGCACCACACATTATGAGGAGATTCCGGAGGAGCACTGGTCGTACCCTGATTTCATTGATCAAGAGAAAGCACGCCAAGTCAGGGAAAAGATGGCCGAGAAGAAAATTATCTATGGAGATTCTGTCAGTTACAGGCATATGTGCCGTTTTGAATCCGGGTTCTTCTTCCGTCAACCTATCATGAATAAGTTCGAATGGTATTGGCGCGTGGAGCCTAGCATCGAGCTCTACTGCGACATCGCCTACGATCCCTTCAAATTCATGGCAGACAACAAGAAGAAATATAGCTTCGTGCTGAGTCTGTATGAATATGTCGAGACAATTGAGACTCTTTGGGATAGTACTAAGACCTACATGCAAAAACATCCGGAACATCTTGTCAAGGGCAACGCGTTGGATTGGTTAAGCGACGACGATGGAGAAACCTACAACCATTGCCATTTTGTGAGTTGTTCTGATTACTTCTTCTTATGCACAACTGACAAAAATCGAAGTGGTCCAATTTTGAGATTGGCAATCTCGATTGGCTGAGGTCACCAGCCTATCTAGACTATTTCGAACAGCTGGATAAAGACGGCGGATTTTTCTATGAACGCTGGGGAGATGCTCCAGTACACTCAATCGCCGCAGCTCTGACACTGAAAAAGGAAGAAATCCATTTTTTCAATGATATCGCTTACTATCATGTGCCCTTCACGCATTGCCCAACGGGGGACCAGAAAAGATTGGATCTGAAGTGTCATTGCAATCCCAAAGACAATTTTGATTGGAAAGGATATTCTTGTAAGTCAACTCTTTGCATTTGTGCTATCTCCTGTACTGAATCAATGTTCAAGGTACTTCAAAGTGGTTCAAAGTCAACAAGATGGAAAAGCCAGAAGGCTGGGAGGACCAAAAGGATTAGGTAGTGTACTTCAGACCTATGGATTTTAATTTCATAGGGGCCCTTGGCTATGTGGCTACGGGAAAAGGCGTTGCATCCGTTCTGGTAAAAGGCGCTTAGGATCATGGCCTACTTGCCTCTTCATATCCTTTGAATGTACATAAGTGCTGTATTACAATAGTACAGATTTCACCCCATTAACTCCAGACGCTATGCAACCTCAAATACCTCTGACCCAAGCCAAGTCCGTCTGATAATATCCAAGACGCAGTTACCCGGTTTTGGGCTTCTTCGTCCCATATTTCGACCTTGCCGTTATACGATTTCCAACACCACCCTGATACGATCCGTCAGTCACAACGTTCGTGCTAACGTCAACAGAAGGCAGCTCACCAAGTCCATTGCCCCTCTCACAAGATGGTATCGAACCCCTGGGCAATCCTGACTTCGTCCACCTCTAACTAAGACCACACTATGCTGTTGAACATTGTGTCCTATACATCACACATTAGCATTCAGACTTAATCGCTTCCTGCCATAACCACATCTCTTCATCCCAAAATCCACTGTCCCAAAACCGAGCGAGGGCTACCCATCGTCCATATTAGCCTCCCCCTTCCCCTTCCCCACTATCCCCCAACCCGCATGCCCCTTCCCACCCTCCTCACCAAAACAACAAAGATCCAAAACTCACCCTCCCCAGGGATATAAGCCTGCACCGCCTTCCCACTACTCAAACGCACCCTCGCGATCTTCCTCTCCCCCGAATTCGGCTTCTTCGGCTTCGTCGTCGTGACCTTGAGACACACGGCCTTCATCTGCGGGCGGTTCTTGAGCGCGGGGGAGGTGGTGTGCCGCGCTCGCTGGGGTACTCGGGGGCTGCGGAGGACTTGCATCAGGGTTGCGGCGAGGGAGGGGGAGGTGGAGAAGGCGTGGGTTTGGGGGAGCGGGGAGGTGGGAAGGGTGGGGCGGCTGGTGATGGGGAATGTACTGGGGCGCTTGATGGCGCGGGATAGGATGGTGGGCAGGATGGGAGGCATGGTTGGTGTTGTGGTGGTGAGTCGAAGTCGGGATTCTGGTCGTTCGCGTGGAGTTGAGTATCGTATTGCTTTGGGAGACGGGTTTTTCGGACAAATCCACTAGTTCACTTTGGGTAATTGGGGATCTATTGACACGGGCATCTTTGGGCGCGTCGAGGCTGTCGTATACTACGTACTATCAGACTACAGGAAACCGACACCGTAAATAAAGTCAATTGTCAGGTGGAATCAGCCTGCAACTTTGAGCCTGCTCCCTGAGTCCAGCGCCCTGGTAAAGGGTTTGCATAGGTAGCTGATTCTTCACATTTTATCTCATTTCTATCCTAATCACGACGTCTATGAATAATTCCCTAAGGGACCGATCCTCTATCTCTATATATTTCCCAAACATTCGCCCAGAGGTGGTAACATTTCCTCTCGTTCTTATCACAGCGTTTTTCGACAATCTTTCTTCGAGACTTATTCAGCTCGTCACGGAGATGTCCTTGAGCGTAGCCTTTCCGTCACTGGTACAGAATCTCAATTAGCCACCGCTTCTTGGATCTCTCTGAGGATGTTTCTGCTTACTAGATATCTCTTGTCTGACTGAGAATAGACTTCCAATCCTCAAACACCGTGAATGGAATCCCTTCACGCTCGCAGTAGGTTACTAAGTCTAAGGCCAGCAAGTCAGAATCCACTCGCCACGTTCACAGAGGAATTGCGTACCGTGACCCTTCTTGGCGAATAGAAGATCTGTCTCTCGCGCAGCTGATAGGTCTGAGACGCCGTCTCCAGCATAGAATAGGATTGGCTTCCCCTCTTCTGGATGCTCGCCAATGTGCTTTGCATATGGCCGAATCGTTAAGGACTTGTCGTGGCCGAAATCGCTGTCATCATGGTACTTGATGTTCCATCCGCCTTCTTGGTCTTTGGTCATTCCTGGTCTGTCGACTACCTCATTACAGACGATCTCGATATCGTTCGCTTCAGGTCCGATAAGATGAACAAGCAAAGCGCGAATGATTGGTGTCATGCCGGAGGAGAGAACTATGACTGGAACCTTCGCTTCTCTTGACCACTTGTAGAAGTCGCTGAATCCAGGGTCAAGTGTTATGTTTTCGCAAAGCAATCGAATGCACTCTGGGAAAGGGGTCTTGATGCTGTTGATCATGTCCTGGAAAGAATCCCTAGAATCTCGATCAGCAAAGATGGCCACGCAGTTGACCCACCAATCGGCCATACCACAGAATCTCACCTGAACGTCACTCTTCCCTCCAGCGTGTCAAGATTGCCTTGCTTTCTCTGCTCTTCGCCAAAGCCTAGGTTATCTGTCTTATATAATGAGCTTGGAACAAATGAAGGCGCTGAGGAGGTTGTTACCATCCAATCATTGCCTGTGCTTCTTATCAGAAGTTGTCATCAAAAGGGGCTTGGCCGCTTTGCTCACTGTCCTTAAGGGTTATGGTGCCATCGAAGTCTGTGAAGAAGATGCACTTCGGCTTCTCCTTCAAAGTCTCGGGGTATGGCATGGTGAGGTTTGTCGGTGGTGTTGACCCCTACAGGAGATCTAATCGAAGAAAGTAGACGCGCAGAGTGTCTGAAATACTGGATGTCTACGTATTGTAGAATAGACCTCCAATCGCTCCCGAAGAAAAAATCTCTAGTGGGGGCGGGGCATATTAACCTCGGCTTGCATCTTCCCGCGCCCGCGCGAAAACCTGAAATGCAACTTTTTTTTTTTTATCTCTGCATGCCAAATCGATAAAATCGACCTTTTCGGCCTCAATAACTCACACATTTTCCTGAATTGCTCGTAAATCGTTCAAATCAATGTTTCAACACGTTTTAACGATTAGACATCGTGATCGTTTCGATCGCAATTTTTTTCGTTGTTGCAAATCTTATCGTCGTGAATAATGTTTTTTTTTTTCAACGAAATCTGCAAGAATCGCATTGAATATTATATTCATCGAAATTTGTTTATCGAAACTATACGAAACATCGAAAGATGTGAAATTTTCGTTGTCAAAAAAATTCGACGAAATTTGAAAAAATACGATCAACATATCGTTTTTCATGAACGTTTTGATTCAAAACTTTTAATCGACGTTTTCGTGATCAAAAAATTGAAAAATTATTTTCTGAATCGATCGTGAACATATTTGAATGAAATGATAATATATTTGTTCGATGACTGAAACATTGTGTGCAACGAATTCATTGTTTCGAAAATTTTAAAACATTATGATATCAACAAAAAAATTTCAACGAATCGTTTTGAAACGTTTTCAAATATGTCGCAACGAATACATGTTATTTTTGATGTCATTAAAAAACGATCAATTATGCTTTTTAAACGAAATCGCGAATAATGAACATATTTTACATCGCAAAAATGAATGATTTGTTTATGAAATCATTTTTCGAATTATTCGATTTGTTAAACGTTCGAAACGATTCAATTTATTTCTCGTGTACATCAAAAACGATATATTCATTTATCACATCGTTCAAAACGATTTTAATCAAATTTTGTTTGAATGATTTTTAAAACAAAAATTTTTTTTCGTTGTAATTCATTTTCAAAATTTCGATCGATTTTAATAATGAATAATGTTTCAATACATTATCATCGTGACGTTCGAAATTTGTGCGCGAAACACGATGTTCGAATTTTCTATTTTTTTTTTTATTTTTCAAATTTCAATTTTATTGAAAAATTCTTTTCGATGTTCAAAGCTCATTTGAAACGCTATTATAACGACGTTTTTGTGAACGAAAATCAATTCGAAACAATATTTCGTCAAACGATTGAAACATGCAATAATTCGAAAACGATTAAAAATCATTTCTCGCATGCAAATATTACGATTCATTAGATTGAAAATATCGATGAAAAAAAAATCATTTAAAATGACGAATAAATCTATTTTTTCTGTACAAGACACGAATTTCGAATTTTTGCATGCGAATTGAATGCAATGAATAAATTTTATGTATTAAATAAATTAAAATCAATGAAATGTTCGCAAAAAAACAAAACAATTTGAATGCAAAATCATGTAATTATTTCGATGTTTTTCATGTCGCATAACGTTTTTTGACTTCAAATCGAAAATTACGAATTCGAAATTTTTGAATCAAAATATGTTTTCGATTTTCGATTTTATTTGCATGACATGAAATTCGCGAAAAAATCAAATCAATTTTGATGTAAAACAACGTTTTTTTTTCTTTTATTTCTCGTTCGCTGTTAGAAGTCTGTCGACTATGAGACGAAAATCTGTCTGGCGATTGTCAATGACAGAATCTGAGAATTAGACGTGTTTGTCGTTGAAAGATAAGTCATTTGTCATCATAACTTTACAGTATATATTTCGAAACTTTTTCGTAAAATTAGCAATCAAACTTTTTACATTTTTTCACACATTGTTCTTGACAATTTGATAACATCATTTATCACATCAGCTGTTGTTTGCATCATTTATTGCAGCAACATCATCAAGATTTTGTCAGTTTTGCAATCTGCATTGCACGCAAATCTATCAGTTTTTTTAGTTTTTTTGTCGCTTTCGCTTTTGTTTGTTGATGTTGTGAGTCTTGACGTCAATGCTACTCATTTGATTGTGAAAAACTTTCATTTCACTTTATTCTATTTTTCGTTTTATCAGTTTGTGAAAGATTTTCTTTCTATTTACTGTACGAGTAATTCGAAAAACTTTGTAAGGAACTCAGGGTCCAAGGCAGTGCGGGCCGGATCCCGGTTGCCAAGGATTCAGGCCAAGCAGGTTCGAAACACCAACCCACGAGACGGCCAGTTTCACCATACTAGCCACCCGGCACCCATATCGCATATCGGCTAGATATTCATGCGCAGGGGCTCAGGGGCTCGTACAATTCAACAGACAGAACGAGTATATACTGCGAGGCCTGCAAGGCAATTAGTTCTGCAGTTATTAGTCTAGTCATACTATTGTCTCTGCTATACATCTCTGGTGCCATGCCCCTTACATTCTAATAACTACAATAACCAGCAGGTTAGCACCACTCGTGTATAGCTAGCAGTTCAACGGCTGAATGCACTACGACGTCCTCGGCGATCGATTCGGACGAGGTATCGATTCTACGAGAGTCTGGACGAGAAGCAGGCCTGGGATGAAGAATCTACCCTATACAGCTAAGTATCGCAATCCTGGCTGATTGTGCTGCCCTGCTATCACCTATTGTTCCGTCTAGGAAGCAAGCACGAGCTCGAAGAAGCTGGAGGCTTCAGGGCAGAGCTGCGAATGCAAGCCACCTCAGTACAACAAGCCTGCACACGTGGCTTCAGCCATTCGGTCTCATCGGCGTCTCCAGCGACAAGCGCCAATTGTTCCAAGGCCTCGGCTGCCCATAGCAGTAACGGTAGGCCAAGGACGTCAAGATGGGTGGAAAAGCCTGCGCAGCTTGCCAGAGCTCCCATGCGAAATGGATCTCCATTCAAGCCATCGAAGAACCACTCGAGAACAACGGCTCTGGCCTCCTTACTCCCACCGCAGAGCATAAAGGGCTAGGACATCAATACAGTCACAAGAGCAGGTTGAATACTGGCCTCAACAAGGGCGGACGACGGCGTGAGCAAGAACTCCTTGACGGCTGCAGAATTGCATGGATACCATGAACAATTCAAGAGCAATGGTTTCGACCGCCTCGCTCCCACTGCAGGGTATCAAGAGCATTCCCCAAATTGGTCGGATGCTGGGCTGAACAGGAACTCCTTCAATGGCTGCGGTATCGTATGGATACAACGCAGTTCAAGCTCAAAAAGGCGGTAAGATACCCAGATTCGCTAATGCTAACAAGCATCCAGTCAAGCCGAAGCTGCGAATGTAGCAAGCCTGATTCGCACCTAATACGGCTGCGAAGATATCTTCAGATCGTATTCTTTCTGTGTGAAGATGCTGGCTCTGCAAAGATCCTTTACTGCTTCCAGCATCGAGACTATGGATTCCCCTGAGTCGTTCTGAAGGACGAACAACAAATTGGGCCATTTGGCCACGGCCAGTCAAGTCCACATCACATAGTGGAGCTCCCAATAAGTCATAGCAGCAATGGGCTCTCGACGACGAGCTTTGCTGGCATTATCACCAAGCATTGTCGCAAGAAGTCCCGCATGGCTAGTTACAATAGCAGCCGAGAGGTCAGTCTGGGAAGTAATGTCTTACTGAATTCGAACAGTTTCGCTTCAGGCCCCTAGCAACGATACTGCGGCATTGGACAGCAGCCAATTCAGGTCATTGACGTCTGTTTCGTACAAGTATCAGCCTTGAACATGGACAGCCGCAGATGCTTCTAGGGGTTGAACTGTATTGATCTATTTCGTGGAACTGCCCTAGATGCAACAAGGCCAGAGTGAATATATCGGCCAAAATTCGGTCTTGGCATCCTTCAATGCAAAGTCTCTCCATCATAAACCGTTTCGAGCACCTCGAGCCGGAAGAACCAGTCGGTTCTATTACCTATAGCCAGTATAGGACCTTCGGTGTATTCGTACGAGTACATCGTAGCGAGGATACGGCTCCGCATGAAGCGCATCTTGAGCAATGAGCTCGCATAGGTCTAGCCCTATCGGAGATCAAGATATTTCCAAAAGGAACTCACAACAAGACTCCTGAATCTGACAGATAATGGACCTGGCGGACATATCACTTGCGCAATGGGCCTACGACAGGCTCGCAATAGACCTAACGGGCATACGATATGTCTAACGAGTCCGCAATAGGTCACGAGCATGCTACACAGCTCGCAACCGGGCAAGAAATCACCCCTTAGTCCTATCTACTTTCTATCGAAAGATGGCTAACAGTATTGGGGGTATACTTGATTGAGTATCTAGGCAACGATCTCACCAGATCGCTCGTCCCTCCTACCCCTATCGCTGAAGCCGAGCAAGGAGGTATACCGTACAAGCACCAAAGACGGCCTTATTAGGCCTCTCGATTCTGTCACCTCATATGAGGGCATCAATCTGCCACCTGATCAGAAATCGCTCGGCGAAGGCGTTAATTCTATCGTCTGACTGCCCGGCGACGGTCTTGCATGCTATACAGACGAAAGGGGTGCAGCGTACAGCAGGCTCCGCCTGTATGAACTATCTGGCCATTAATCGCCCGGCGAAGGCCACTACCCGTACAGGCCGTATGGTTGCACACGCAACAGGTCTCGCAGCTGCAAGGCCTCATACGGTTGCGGCATGCAGCAGGCTTCGTCTGGAGCAGAGTATAATCGCCACGCGGCGCGCTGAACCAGGTTGTTGAGTACACCTACTCCTGTCTCGCTAATTTGCCTGCAAATAGATTCCTGGCGGAATACCTTGATCTATACGTTATAGTTCGTCTTCCCGTTGAGCGTGCAGATGCAGCCAAACGGATTGCCATAGAAGCGACAGGCTACTTCCAGGAATGTGAAATTCTCGAAGTACTCCACATGGAGAACGAAGCAAATGTCGAAACAATCAAGCTTATAAACGCCGGCGAAGCGTATTCTGAAGGCATCTATTCTGCAGCAGTTCGATTCGGCTAGACCGTCCGCGTGAAGACCGACGCCCAGAACGAAGCAATAAGTCATACTTCTCGCTAAGATGACTGCTGCAATACAACGAGCCCACAAGGGACTCTGGCCACAATATCACCGAAACCCCGGCAAGCACGATGAGCGACCACGTCATCGATTCTAGGCGATCCGACTAGGAGGCCACTGAGGGAGAAACTGAAGCAATCGCCAGTCTGATGGCACATGGTTGCAACGGTCTCTGCAGACGTCTCGATCAAATCGAGCCTGCTAGGCGAGGAGGTCACGGCTATAGTGGCCCTCCAAGTCATTTCGGTGCGGCCCAAGCAGCATGCGAAGGTCAAGCCAATGGAGCGAGTACGCCTTCGGGTACGAGCTTCATGAAGGATATCGCGCATCCGGGTAATCTTCGAAGGGGAGTTGCGAGTTCGGGCTCCTAACAACGAGTGACGTGCGATGCCGGCGGCCTCGTTTCTGCTCTCGGACGTGCACCAGACGTGGGCACCCGACGAGTACAGTAGTATTGGATAGTGCAACAATCCTCGAGTCGGCCTTCATGAAGGTGGCTACGCAGGAGCATGTCCACGAACCTGATGTAAGCAATGGCGACGGCTCTCAGTGCTTGAACCCGTCCATTGGCGTAAGTCCCGTGTGCAGTTGTGGGGCAGAAATTAGCTACTTCTGGTACATCACGCTCGCATTGGCATTAGAAGGGACGTTGCTATTGCAGGACAGCCCTGACCGGACCATCGGTGTGGAACGCATCTGGCCGGGCATTTGGTGTGGAACGCACCTGGTCGACCTCGATGTGGAACGCATCCTGGAGTCAATACGGAAGTATTGTAGACCGAGTCAACAAGCGAGGTGGTCTGCCGGACACCGAGCACGATTCTAGCATGCAAGCAAGGTCGTAAACTGCAAGACATATAGGCCACCTCACAGGCATCTTGGCAGGACTGAGCATGTAAATAAGAATCAAAGAATGAAGTCATAAACTGCGAGGTATATAAGCCGCTGCAGGCATCTCGTCAGGGCTTCTGTATACTCCCATATGTAGTGCGCAAGTTGGAACCGAGATATAGGCCAGTTGACAATGGCATCTCGTCCGAGCTAAGGCATACGGAAGGGATTGAACTACGAGACATGCGTGAGCAAGGCTCAGCATCTCGTCATATCTTTGCATACAAAGCAACGGTCAGAAACTGTGAAATATATAGGCCGCCGCAGGCATCTCAACAGGACCTGAGCATGTAAACGAGAATAGATATGCCATGAAGCATGCGTCAATGGCATCTCGTCATATTCTAGTCTAGCATGTGCGCAGGGTCATGAACTGCAAGAAATAGTGCCGCTGCAGGCATCTTGACAGGACCTAGGCATGCGCATGGATCAGAGACTGCAACCAAGCATCTCATCCCACTCTACACGATAAGCTATCGTCCCAATCCAACGAGCACTGGTATGGGCTAACTTTACGTGAATCTCATAGCAAACTCCCGGAGAGTAGAGTATGAAATGTGCAGGTGATCGCGGAAGATCTCGCGATTGGCATTCCATGACTCCGTCCTACAAGAACAACGACGGCACCAGCCTCAATCGTCGTACGGGCAATTGACTGCCCATACGGGAGTCTGCCTGCGGAGCATGCATAGCCCGACGAGGGTATCACCCTGCCGGGGTCTTTCAAAGATAAGTCAACCTTGCAAATCAATGCGCGATCTCGCGGTGCTGCTGAATATGCAAAGTCCAAGACTCGAAGCGTTCAAACAACAAGCTCATCGCTCGAATTATGATACAACGCTGATGCGTTGACGTCTTTGGTGTCTCGCTTCTTGATGAAGTTATGACTAAAAGGGGGAAGAGAGCTCCGCTAGAAACAACAATCTAGAACCCATATATCAGCCAGAGCACATCGACATCGACAGCAAGTCATGATCAAGCCATACAGCAGGAACGTACCAAAGCCGACGACAGGCAGGTGCAGGTTTCCTGACGATACAACCGACTCGAGCAGTCGTCGATATCGTGACGCGTCCAGAAGTCCTGTAAGTGTAGTCCATCTGATAGGGCAACTGACTCGAAGGTAGTCATGCCAATATCGCGGCCAAGTCTCGGCCAAACCGTACAGCGGAAAGATACCTGAAGGCCAATGACACCGCAGTGCAGTCTTTCTGATGATACAATCGACTCGAGAACAGTCCAGTATCATGGCGCGTTCAAGCGTCCTGTAAGTGCAATCCTTGATGAGGCAACTGACTCGAACAGTCATGCCGAGTGGCTAAGTCTCGAACGTGCCGTACAACGAGAAGGTACCTGAAGGCCAATAGCACGGCGAATGCAGCCTTTTGACGATACAAGCGACTCGAGACCAGCTCAACCCATGATACTGGCGCGTCCAGCGTATTGCAGGTATAATTCCTTTGACGGAGCAACTGACTCGAAAACAGTCATGCTTGCATCACGGCCTCATGCCACCACTCTGTGCTGCTTACTGCCTAGGGCTTACGGCGCATGGAGGGCTGAACCGTGCCAGAAACACCTCCAGAGGCTGCTGCCCGGTCTAACCGAACGTTGAGTGTTGTGAGGTAGTGGTAGGAAATCGAGGAGGTTTTCGAAGCCTGGTATATCGAATGCGGTCGCGTCTATTCGGCGCCTCTCGCGCTTAACCACCCCCTCAAGCAACTCATCGATTCGGTGTAGGGAGTAGGAGAATAAGGAGGTAAAGAAGAACTCGGATTCGGTCTCCCTGCCAATCAGTCAGCTGTCAGTCACCAGATCGAGGGCTGTGGATTGTACGAAATCAGGCTCTCGATACTGGAAGCAGCAGGCAGTGGAGCCACCAGACCATGCTTTTCCTGAGTCACCCACGAAGGTGGTTTTCAGGTTTTTAATGCAGGCTGGTTGGGATCGAGGAGGATATTCGGTGCGGAGGTCACGGCCACAGTGGTCCTCCAAGCCTTAGGATATTCGGTGCGGGGTCACGGCCACAGTGGTCCCCCAAGCCAGCGGATTCGGTGCGGAGGCCACGGCTACAGTGGTCCTCCAAGCCTTATGGATGCAGCATACAGCGTATAACTCCAGCAATGTGGTCTTGTTACCTCAAGGGACTTCGGTGCTTAGGAGGGAGCGCGTGTAAGGAACTCAGGGTCCAAGGCAGTGCGGGCCGGATCCCGGTTGCCAAGGATCCAGGCCAAGCAGGTTCGAAACACCAACCCACGAGACGGCCAGTTTCACCATACTAGCCACCCGGCACCCATATCGCATATCGGCTAGATATTCATGCGCAGGGGCTCAGGGGCTCGTACAATTCAACAGACAGAACGAGTATATACTGCGAGGCCTGCAAGGCAATTAGTTCTGCAGTTATTAGTCTAGTCATACTATTGTCTCTGCTATACATCTCTGGTGCCATGCCCCTTACAAACTTTTTCAGTTAATTTTAAATCATCAGAAAGATTTTCACGACAAATCATCTGTAGTTTATTTTGACGTCAGTTTTCAACATTTTCAACGAAGTCACTCAGTTTACATGATTCATTTACGACTTTTTGCAAATCGATCACGCTTTTTGCTCATTATTCAATGATATTGATCGACGTACGATGAAAATTCTGATCGTCAGAATTTTCAAATCGTCTAAAATTCGAATCAACGATTTTGTTTATTCATCTCAATGAATCAACGACGTCGTTTCGTTTCAAAACGTTTTGATTCAATTTCGTCTCGATATCGAACGCTTTCGTAATTCGGAAGTTTTTCAAAATTTTCTGATCAAATTTTCAGCTGTAATCAGTTCAGAATTCAGTGATTCGACTTTTTTTCGATTTTTCGTCTGTTCAAACTAAAAACGTCAATTTCGTCGATTTCATCAATATCGTTTGACGTTTTTTTTCAAAAGATTTCGACGCAATAACGTGTCAGAAATTCACGATTCAAATTTTTCATTTTCATCGATAGCATTTAGCTATTCATCAATTATCACGTCAAACACGTCGATCGATTCTGTTTCTGATTTCAATCTCGCTAATATTCGTGATATTTCAGCTGAAAAAACTATCTACACACAATTCATTGACTTTGTCATGTCTGATCAAAGACAAGATCAAAATCAATTTGATTCGACTATTCAAACAGTCATTACAGCAGCGATAATTGCAATCGTTATTCAAGCATCTGTCGATTTTACAGCACAATTTCAACGTTTGCAACAAAATAACGTCGAAAACAACAATGAACGTGATGATCGACGTTCTTTTGATTTTGATTTTTCGAATGAAATTGCGACTGACGCTGATGACGATAAATCAATTCTAAAAAATTCAGAAAATATCGATTTCTTTGACTCTCGTCGTGAGAATGATAAAAACAAAAACGTCATTGTCAACGTTGATCGACATATTTATTACAAAAATGTATTTGTTTTCACTGACAAATTTAAAAATTTGAAAAAGAATTCGTTTGATCACAGAGTGCGTGAACTCGTTGTCGAATGTTTACGCGATGATGTTTTCATTTGACATTCACTGAAACTAAATGAAATTGAAAAAAATATGTTTCGTGATGCATCAATGAATCAATGATGTCGTGATTTGATTCGTCGATTCAAAAAACGTGATTCACAAACTTTCAAAAATTTGCAAACTGAAAAATACATCATGCAAAATGTTCGCAATGATAAAACGTTTAAAATTTACGTGCAAAACATCATGCGTCATTTTAGAATCGTCGAATTCAATTCTATTTACAATCAGCTAATTATGACGTGAAATAATCTGAATCTTAATTTCAAAATGCAAATATTTGAGTCAATTACGATTATCATTCTTATTTCATTTTTCGATTCATTTGACGTCAAAATTAATATTTGACAGAAAATGACTGTTCATAGATTTATTCAACATGTCAATTCTAGTTTTGATCAAATCGATAAACAACGTCAAATCAATAAACAAAATCGTGAGCGACAAAACGATTTTCAATAACAATTTGACATCGACGATTTTCAATTTTTTTATTTTTCGTATGAGTATTGATCATCATCAGATTACAACTCATATCAATATCAGAATTCGACGTTTCAAAATAATGTTTATCAGAAATATCAGAAATTTCAATATCAATTTTCAAACGCATTTCAAAAAACATTTGTCGCTTTTGCTTTGTCAATTGACAGACAATTTTTGCAACTGATTTTCGAAAACGCGTCAAATTTCAAATTCAAAAATCAATCACAACGTCGATTAGCAAACGACACAGAACAAAATATTAAAAACGAATTTGACAATCGTGATGACAAAATTAAAATTTTTGTTGTCGACGAAAATAACAACGAAAAAAAAAAATTGTGAAAAGTTTTCACAATTCATTTGCGAAAAAAAAACATGAAAATTATTATATTGAAAACGATAATTTGAATTACTACAATTCGAATCAAAAAAATGAAATTTTCGTCAATTTCATTGCGTCAATAATAGTGATCAAATCATCGTTATTTCATTGTCGTCGATGTAAAAAAACTTTCACATTTAACAACGAATTACATCGTCATTTTCGTGTTGATTGTAATTTGATTTTTTCAAAGAAATCGAAATTTTTTAGCGACGTCGAAGCATATTCGATCAAAAATTTCAATTTCAATTCGTTTACAATCGATGTTACAAAAAAAATCAGCGAATTTAATCATCAAAACACAATCACGTCTGTTGAATTTACGAGCTCATTTATTTCGTTTGAATTCATCATTATTCGTTTTAACGTCGATTCGTCAACAGATATTGTGTAAGGAATAAGGGTTCAGGATCTTCGGGAGTGCGACTCGCATTCCGTCAAGCAATTCGGTTATCGAAATTCGAATGACTTCGAAGAGAATCAATCTCAATCATCTTACAACTCGATCAACGATAAACTCAACAAGCTCACACTGTCAGTCGAAGTCGATCGGATTCGTACGGTTGAATAAATAGAATGTCGATAAAAAGCAATTGCAAAACGTAGTCTGTTCTGTAGCGATTAGTAAATCAATATACTACATTTCAAGTTATACATTTCTGGTGTCAATAATTCATTAGACTATACTATTCTTAATACGAGTCTTACATTTTAATCGCTATCATATTTCAGAGTGATATCACTCGTGTATATTTAACAGAACACAGTTTTGTTGTCTCGCATACATCATGTCGAATTCTGATAATGGTTTGCTTTTTGAATTTGCCGAGAATGCTGATTTATCTCTCTGATTGACCTATTACAAACAACAGATCGAAGAAGATCACAAAAAAAAAATCAAACTCAAAGTTCGAATTGTCGAGCGTTCGAAACTTGCAATCACTAATTCATTTGTTTTTATTTCATTTACTTTTGCTTCTGATTTTGTCTGAAAGTTTTTCGTCATGAAAATCATCGAGACGACATCGAATCAATATGAAAAAGAAAATTACAAGAAGTGAAAGAGATATTGCAAACAAATGAAAAATCAGTTCACGCAAAACAACGTGAATCACATGATTCAATTTTCGAATCTAGTCAAGATCGCATATGTTGATATTTATTTTAAGTCAGATAGCAATGCGGACAAATTCTGAAACGCAGAAATCGACTTTCATTCAGACAAGCAATACATTTGAATCGAATTCAAGATTTTTCTGAAGAGCGACATCGAGCGAGCAATCACGTTGCAACAAAATTTCTTGAGAAAGTATCGCAAGCACAAACAGAGTCACAATCAGTCGATTAAAAATTACAACGTCGAACGAATAAGTATGTTTGCTGAATTGAAATTCGAGTTCAAATTCACGAAAGCAGTGAAACTCAACGATTTTCGTGACGAATTACGTCTGGAATTTCGCTGCATGCTCTTTAAGAAAAAGAAAATTTTCACAAAGACGAAGCTGCTTGAACGACTCAAGCGTATGAAAAACGTTCAAATTTTGAAAAAAAAACTCAAGAATTTCAAGAAACGTAAGATTTCGTCCGATACTGACAGCTTTGAAAGCGAGAACGAGAAGTTCAAAATTGCGAAATCTAAAAATAAAAAAATCAAAGATATTAACAAGATCAATTCGAATCACGAGTCAGTCAAATCGAAAAATATTCGAATGTATCGCTGATTCGTTAGCGAATTCAAGAAAATTCAGAACAAGAATAATTGTATAAATTGTGACAAATCAAATCATCAAATCGAAATCTGCACAAACAAGAAAAACAAAATCATTTTCGCTGATCAAGTTCTTGAGCAATCAAAAAATTAGTCGACTTGATGATCTTCGTCCAAATCGTTAAAAAGAAGAAATTTTCGAATTCTGATTTCGATACGTCGTTTTTCTCAAGCATGAACAAAAATCATGCTAACAAGAAAAGAAAACGACGCAAAAAGTTTAAAAAACTTGTGATTCGTAAGTGCGTTAAAATCAAGGTTAACATACAGAGCAAAAATCAGATCTGAAACGAATCGAAAACAGTACTCGATACAGAAACGAAAATTAATTTGATAAATCATGTTTATGCGAAGAAACTCGATTTTCGTCGTTTCGAAACTCTAGATTGTGATGCAATAACAGTTGACAATCATCGCTTGAAAACATATGACGTTTATTTCGTACAACTCGAAGTGTCAGACGTCAGAAAAATCAGTCGTTTTTTCGAGAAATCGTTTCTGATCGTGAATTTGGACTGGGACTTAACGTTAGACATGTTTTGAATACAACTTTCGAAAATCAAGGTGAATTGAAACGATGACAATATCAAGGCTTGACGTTGCAAAAAGAAACATTTCATTCTCATCACGAATCGTATCGAGGACATTGAATCAGAACAATTGACAAAAGACGTCATCGATAACGAGATCGAAACGTATCTCATGTTCGTACGAGTGTATATTGACAAGCAATTCGACATGCATGAAATGCACGTTTCAAAACGAGTTCAAATAGAGTTTGCTTTGGCGAAGATGAAAAAAAAATTCGATATCAAAGTCACGCTTTTCGAAATCTTGAAGGCGTATGAAGAATTCGATAACGAAAATAAAATCTACGAACTATCGAATCATGATTCAGACGATCATGTTATTGATTTAGAAAAAAGCAAAAAATCGTCGCATGAGTCAATTTACTTTTTGTTTGAGAATGAACTTCGAATATTACGTGTTTACATCGAGAAACATCTAGCTAACGATTTCATTCGATTTTCACAATTTTTTGCAAAAGCGTTCATTTTGTTCGTCAAAAAAAAAAACGATAGTTTACGTCTATGTGTGAACTACAGAGATTTTAATGCTCTCACGATAAAAAATAGATATTTTCTATCGTTAATCGATGAAAATTTAGATAAACTCAGCAAAGTCGTCAAATATATCAACATTGACTTGATTGCTGTTTATCATCGATTGCGTATCAAGCATGAAAACGAATGAAAGACGATTTTTCGTATTCGATATGATCATTTCGAGTATAACGTATTTTTTTTCGATCTCACTAACGTTTCGACGACGTTTCAAGATTTCATCAATAAAATTCTAGCGACTCGTCTCGATATTAACGTCATTGTATATTTGAATGATATAATAATCTACTCGATGAACGTCGAGACTCATGTCGACGATGTCAAATGAATTCTTGATCGTTTTAAGAAAAATAAGCTATACATTGTTCTTGAAAAATGCAAATGATTCGTTGACGAAATAAACTTTCTTGAATTCGTCGTTTTTTTTCAAAAAGTGAAAATGCAAAACAAGAAAATCGAAATTATTCAACAGTGATCAATATTTCGCAACGTTTTCGACATCATGCAATTTCTCGACATCGCTAATTTTTATCGACGATTCATTAAACACTTCAATAAAATTGCTGAACTTTTGATCGCTATACTAAAAAAATCACAAAAATTTCGAAAAAATATTCGTAAACGTAAACGAAATCAGAGTCGAAATCGCAACAAATCATCGAATATTCACATCTTTTTGATCAGCGAAACATTGAAAGTTTTCAAACAATTTCGCAAAACATTTATCGAAACATCAATCTTACGTCATTTCGATTTCGAACGTGTTATTCGAGTCGAAATCGACGCATTCGACAAGATTCTTGAAATCATTTTATGTCAACAAGACGACGAAAATCATTGACATTTTGTTGCGTACTTTTCGCGCAAGTTGATTTCGACCGAATGTCATTACGAGATTCATGACAAGAAATTGTTGATTATTGTGATCTCGTTCAAGCAATGAAGACATTATTTCGAGAACGCAAAAAAGCAAATTTTTGTTTTTATTGATCATCGCAATCTGAGACAGTTTATGATCACAACTAAATTGTCGTCACGTCAGATTCGATGAACTCAAAAACTGAATCGATATAATTTTTTAATCGATTATCGTTTCGATAACAAGAATCTTGCTGACGAACTTTCAAAACGATTTGATCACATGATGATTATTGAAAAAAACGTCGAAAACAATCGTCAAATCTTGAAGCAATTGCAGAAATCATTGATCGCAAACTCGAAACGTTTCGAAAAATGCGAATAAATGCGATCAAAGTCATGAATGCGATGCATGTCATGAGACGATTCATGAATGCGATGCATAGCATGAAACGTCGATCGCATTTAAATGATTCAACAATCGAATCAATCAACGTTGTTTCGAAGACATTTGATTCAGAAAATTCAAAACGAAATCGAATTTCAATCAGCGCTGTTTCGAAAACATTCGATTCAAAAAACTCAAGAAATTCGAAGCATTCGATTGAACAAAAGTCAAACGTGACATTCATAGAATGAAAAATTCTTGTGTTAAAATCAGCGATTGTATTTGAGTGCGCAATGCATAAAACTCGAATACAGATTGCTTTACGAGAGAAGACGACATATAACGACGAGTCAACATTTTCATTGTTGAATTTCGTTCGAAATTTGATCGATAAAAATCAATTCGTTTTTGAAATATGTCGGGAATTAGCTATTTCGAAAACAAAAACAGATCACTGACAACACAAAAATGGATTTTTGTATTACGACGACGTCGTTTACATTTCAGAAAATTTGCGTGAAAACGTTATTCGTGTCAATCACGATAATTCGCTCGTTGATCATTTCGGCATCGAACGAACGCTGAAACTGATACGTCGAAAATACTATTGATCGAATCAAGATTTTATCGAAATTCTTGAAATGCGACAGCAAATCAAAAAACATTGTGAAACATGCGTCGTTTGCAAACGAAACAAGATTGCACGACACAAATCATACGACGAGCTTTCTTTTTTTTCGATTTTTGAATTTAAGTGAACTGATTTTTTCATGAATTTCGTGACAGGACTTTTTTCAAATAAAGCGTGAAATGAAGCGATTTACGATTCGATTTTAATGATTGTGAATCGTTTAACGAAAATGATTCATTACATATCAATGATTAAAACGATTTTCGCAAAAAATCTGATCGAAATTTTATTTCGCGAAATCATTCGATTTCACGATTTCTTTTCGTCAATCGTTATCGACAAAAATTTCATTTTCACATTCAAGTACAACGATGCGTTGTGTTACGTCTTGAAAATCAAACGTAAATTGTCAATCGCTTTTCATTCTCAAATCGATGAACAGATCGAGCGAATGAACAGCGTCATGAAGCAATTTCTTCGCGTTTTCGTCAATTTCGAACAGAATGATTGAATAAAGCTGTTGTTCATGATCGAGTTCGTTTACAACAACAGCAAACACGCATTCACAAACATTTTTTCGTTCGAAATCATGTTTGAATATTCGTCTCGCATGTTTTTCGAGAAAACATGAGACAAAAAAGTTAAGTTCAAATTCGCAAAGAAACACGCTGAACATCTAGCTGAACTATTTCGAATACTGAAAAACAATTTACTCGTGACACAACAACAGCAGACGATGTACAAAGACGAGCGCACGAAATCAATGTCATACAACGTCGAAAATTACGTGAATCTGAACGATAAGAACATCAAGATTAAACGAAACAAGAAATTGAAATGAAAATTTTTCGAATCATTTCAGATTTTAGAAATTATAAAGAATCAAGCTTATCGTTTAAATCTATTCAAACGCTGACGCATTCACGACGTTTTTCACGTCTCTTTTCTAGAGAAATTCAATGCTAAAAAAGAAGAAAAGCATACGTCACATTTTTTTGAACTTTCGTATCAAGCTGAAGATATTGAACTCGACGAGAACATGAAAATGAAGATCACGAAGAAGTTTTATGAGATCGAAATCATTAAGAACAGCAAAATCTTCAAGGCAGATGAGATTTCAAACAAGTTTTACAGCGAATTCGATTTTTACTATTTGATAAAGTGAAAGAACTATGAGAACGCGACTTGGAAATTTGCATCGCTTGTCAAGCATTTTCGAAAGATTTTGCGACAATTTCACAACGAAAATTCAAAGAAATCTGATGTCAATAAGGAAACAAATCATCGAAAGTCACGAAGAAAGTGAGTTGAAATATTTATTGCATGCTAACACATTTCCGTCTTCAAAGATTTCGTGTGCTATTTACTGTCTAGAATTTACGACGCATGAAAAGCTGAACTGTGTCAGAAACATTTTCAGAAACTGTTGTTCGATCTGATCGAGCGATGAGTCATTGAATAAAAAATGTGAGATGAAATAAGGAAAAAATTTCGAAGTCTGAATATCAATGCGATCGCGACTAATGGGCGCTTATCGCGTTACACATTCTCTCATGATATCGATGCTGATATTCGAAATAAGAAAATGAAAAAATGAAAAGATGTTCGGATTCAAGATTTTCTGTCAACAAGTCAGTTGTCAATCATCATATCGAAAATTGTGAATGATACGAAATCAAACATTCGATCATGAAAGCAGCAAACAGTTGATTCATCAAATTATGCTTTTTCTGAATCACTCAAAAAGATGTTCTCTCAGATTTTTAACGCAAACTGACTATTGAATTCGGACAGAAATATTTCGAAATGCGAAGGTCACGATCATAGTGATTTTTCAAATCAATGCAAAATCAAGAAAAGCAGAACACGTCAAGACAAACAGAATACGTCAAAGTCTCTGTTAACATGTTGATTTCAAGAGATTTCGATACTTAAAGAGAGACGTATGTAAAAGATAAGAGTTCAAAATTTTCGGAAATGCGATTCGCATCTCGTCAAGCAATTCGATTATCGAAGTTCGAATGACTTCGAAGAGAATCAGTCTCAATCATTTTACAACTCGGTCAACGATAAACTCAACAAGTTCACACTGTCAGTCGAAGTCGATCGGATTCGTACGATTGAATAAATAGAATGTCGATAAAAAGCAGCTGCAAAACGTAGTCTGTTCTGTAGCGATTAGTAAATCAATATATTACATTTCAAGTTATACATTTCTGATGCCAATAATTCATTAGACTATACTATTCTTAGTACGAGTCTTACATATTGACATCGAATACGAATTTCGTGATTGAAATTACGTCAAAGTCAAAATTTCATTTGTCGTAATCGTCGTGTCAAAAGACGTGTGTTTGAACATCGATATTAGCGTTTCATTTATGAATCGAAACTTTTTCAAAGCACAAACATTCAATATTTTCATTCGTATCATGATTTCGTCATTTCAAATTCGTGATTTAGACATTAATCGACATGAGAATTGAAAATATGTCATATGTGATATTCACATATTTGACACAAAGAATGATCAAAAAATCACGTCGTTGTTCAGACGCGAAATTTATTTCGTTGACAATTTGAAAATCAACATGCTTCTAAACAATGACATCATTGAATTCGAAAATTTCGTTATCGATATGACTAAAAGACACGCAATGATAAATAATATCGACATAATCATATCATTGAAAATACGCTTTTTCAAGTTGACGATTCAACGATTTGTTCATTTCAAAAAAATTATCGTCATTTCGTCACATGTCGAGATGATCGTTGTCGTTTATCATGTTGAATTGTCGATTACAAAAAATTTTCTGTTTGAATCGAATGACAATTTCAATTTCATTTTGTATGCATATCTCGTCGACGCGTTTATTAAGTTTATTATTGTACGCAACAATAGAAAATTTTCAATCATGATTTCTAAAAATTTTCGACTAAACAAAATATTTGAAATTGATTTTTTCAATGATTTTCATATCGATATCGACGACGAAAATGTCAAATATTTCGTCGTCAAAAAATCAAAATTCATTCACAAGAATGATTGATTCAAAAAATTCATTTTCGCTTGCGTCGTGATTTACGTCGTCGTCGTTACAATCGATAATAATTTTTCGATTACGTTTGTTATCTCATCGTCGTTAATCATTCTGTCACAAACATCAATATCGTTTGTAATTATTTTGTCACAAATTTCGATGTCAATTGTTGAATTGCGAAAAATTTTCACAATCAAAATCGATAATAGCGATTTCGAAAAATTTTTTACAGACGTTTCTATTTCGCTGATCGAAATCGTTTTGTTTAACGACGTTATCGTTTACAATTTCGACGAATTAAACTCATTCGTCAAAATTGTTGAAAAGTTTTCGACGCTTTGACAGAATATCGATTTTGCTAAAATGTCGAAAGAGAATTGAATGAAAATATCATTGAAAAACGATTGAAAAAAACGTGTATCAAAAAAAACAAAAATGTATTTTTGAATGCAAAAAACAAAAAATTGATTGACAAGATTTTCGACGATTTGCATCGCATTGATCGAATGTTTTGAATTAATCAATCAACGTCATTTTTCTATTCTTGTTTTTGCGTTTGAAAAAGCGTTGACGACGAAAAAAAAAATCGTGTAATTATAAACATTAGAAATTTCAATGTCATAACACAATTTGACGCATATTCGTTATCATTGCAAACAAATATTATAATCGCAATGCGAAATTGCGATTACATATCAATCATTGATTGTTTAGCTTTTTTTTATCAATGACGAGTTCATTCAAATGATCGACACAAATTTACTGTCGTCAATCATAAAAATCAAAAAAATTTCAACGTGATCGTCATGAATTACAAAAACTCATCGACGTACGTGCAACGTCAAATTGATCGATTGTTTCGCGAATATTGTCATTTTGTCAAAACTTATGTGAACGATATAATGATATTTTTTCGTACAAAAGTCGAACACGAAATTCACTTGCGCAAAATATTTTCAGTATTAAACAAAAACAACATTTCGATCAAATTTATCAAGATTTTTCTGAATTATTTATCAATTTCATTTCTCGATCAAAAAATTGATTCATTCGATTTAATCACGTTCGAAAAAAAACTCAAAACAATTGTCAAATTTCGATTTTTTCGTATTTTTCGACAATTCGAAACGTATTTTGACTTGATTGATTGACTACGTGATTACATCGTTCATTATGTTGACATTTTCAAATCGTTACAAAACAGAAAAACAGAATTTTTGCGTAACGAATTTATTGCAAAAAGTGTTAAACGCGTCTATTTTTCGAAAACACGCGTGCAACATTTTACGACAGAAAAACTGATTTCGTTTGATGCTTTGCAAATCGTTTTGACAAAATTTTTTTATTTAATACATTCAAATTTCAAACGTCAATTATTCATTGATTTGAATGTTAGCAAAAAGTTCGACTTTGATGTCATGCTGTATTATGTCAAAAAATTTTTTTTCGAATCAAACAAATATTTTTTTCGTCATGTTATAAAATCGATACTTTTTTTTAGTCGATTATTCATCGATGTCGAAACAAAATATTGATTCATTGAATTGAAAATAGCAAACATTGTGTGAATATTCAAGAAAACAAAACATATTGTCGAAATCTCGTCAAACAAAACAATCGTTTATATTGATCACGAGTTTGCATTCGACATTGCTAATCAAATTACGATGACAACGATTTCAATTGACAAATTAAATTTTCGTTTTGTTCGTGCTTCAAATTATATTCAGCGTTTCAATTTCGATATTCGACACAAATCAAACAAACAGTACATCGTTTTTGACGCATTGTCACGTTTAATCAATAATAATATTAACGCGTCAATGATCAAAAATTCTGATGAAAATGAATTTGATGTTCTGTTCATCATTTCACTCGTCGAAATGAAAAAAGATTTTCGCAATCGAATATTCGAAAATTACAAAATCGATTTGAATTGACAAAAAATCAGTCAAATACTAAATGTTGACGACGAAAACGTCGCAAAATTATTTTTTTGTAAAGAAAAAAACGATTTGATTTTTCGTTCAAATGATTTTATCATCGATGATCATGTTTACGAATCGCGTCGTTTTTGCATTTTTCATTTCGTTGTATCAAACATTCTGCGACTGATTCATGACGATGAACATATCGATTACGTCAAATGTTTCGAAAAGATGTTCGTTTCATACTATATTCGCGATTTGTTTCGTTATTTGCGTGATTATCTGAAGCATTGTTCGAAATGTCAAATGTATCAAATCAGAAAACACGCATCGTATGATTCGTTACAATTCATATTAATTTCGTCGATTTCATTTCATACAATCATCATTGATTTCATTTTAACTTTATTTGTTTCTGATGACGAACTGAATATCGCGATGTTTGTCACTTGCAAATTCACGAAGCGATTCACGCTCGTTGTCGACAAAAAGATTTGATTTGTCGTTGAATAAAAAATCGCGTTAATCGATAAATTAGATGTTGTTGATTGAAATATATCAAAAATCATAATTTCGAATCGAGATCGCAAGTTTTTGTTTGATATATGATCAGCGATTTTCAAACGATTCGAAATTCGTCTGTTTTATTCGATTGCATATCATTTTCAGATTGACGATCAATTCGAACGAACTAATCAAATGATTGAGATTGCTTTTCGATTTTATTTGATTACAATAAAAAATTCAACTGAGTGATTTAAAATATTGTTCAAATTGCAACGTCATTTCAACAATTTTCATTTTGTCATTATTCACAAAACATTCAATGAGACGTTTTACGAATTCATTTCGTTGCAATTTTTGAACATGTTTCGTCAATTCGTTACATCTGATTTCATCGACGATTTGAAAGAATTTTACGCAACTGACAATCGAAAATCTTTCGCAAAAATTTTTTCAATGCAATTATTCGTGTTCGTTTTGAAGTGACTGACGCTATTGCATTCGCTCAAATGATCAGCAAATATTATTACGATCGCAAACATCAATTTTTATTCATGAAGATTGACGATTATGCATTGATTAAATTGCATCATGATTACAATATATCGACAATTGAAATTTTCGATAAAAAGTTGAATCAACAATATATCGATTTTTTCAAAATTCTTGAGAAGATTGACAATCTGATTTATCGACTGAAATTTTCGAATCATTGACGTATACATTTTGTTCTATCTGTAATTCAATTGAAATTTGTTTTTTCATCAATGAACGATTTTTTCAATCGTTCGCGTTCAGATCAGTCAAATTCTGTTTTCGTTGAAAAAAACACGAATCGAGTCAAATCATGAAAAATTGAAAAATTTATCAACAAACGTCAAATCAAACGTCGTGACGATGAATATCTTGTCAAATGAAAAGATTGAAAATCACAATACGATGAGTGACGAAATCTATCAAAACTCGATGACGTTCAAAATTTTGTACAAAATTACGAAAACGCGTTGCGTTCAACGATGTTTTTGTCAAATCGTTTGCATAAGCTTTTCATCTTATCGATCAAGATTATCATTTCGTTCAAATCTTTCGATTTTAAACAGTTTTTCGCAATCATTTCATTGACTAGAAAGTTTTTCACAATTATTTTCTCGACGTCGACGTTTGTCAATCAATTTTCAACAAATCAACGATTCGCGATTGTCATTTCACGTAAATCGAACACGACATCTTCGTTAACTTTTAGATTCGAAACATTTGTTCTGATTCGAAAGTCAATCATCGTCGAACTGATCACATTTTTTATTATTTCGCTGATTTCAGTCACGTCGTCGATTATCGCAACTGATATTTTGATGCGACGCTCTCATCGATTTCAAAAATTAGAAAAGAAAAATTAAAAATATCAACACGAATAGTGTTTTGTATGACTAGAAAGCATTGTTGACATCGAGACGATGTCGTCTATTTTGATTGAGACAGATTGTTAGAAATCTGTCGACTATGAAACGAAAATCTGTCTGACGATTGTCAATGACAGAATTTGAAAGTTAAACGTGTTTGTCGTTGAAAAATAAATCATTTGTCATCATAATTTTACAGTATATATTTCGAAACTTTTTCGTAAAATTAACAATCAAGCTTTTTACATTCTTTCACACATTGTTCTTGACATTCGCAATTGATTTTTTTATTCATTTTTTTATTTCAAATCAAAAAGCACGAATTCGAAATTTTTGAATCGATGTATGTTTCGATTTTTCGTAAATTCGATCAAACATCGTGTTTCAAAATTTTTGCGATCAAAAACAATGCATTCAAATTTTTTTTTTCATTTTGTTTTTTTATCGCATGTTTTTTGTTTTTGATGTTGTTGTATTCGTTCAAAAAAATTTTAATTTTTTTTTGTAAACGTGTTTCAAGATTTTTGAATATGTTCAAATCGTTTCAATCGTTTTTGATAAATTTTCGTATTTGTTTCAAAATGTAAAATTTATCGTTCAATAATTCATTTGCGTTTTGAAATACGTTTTGATTTTCGAAATTGCGTTTTATTTATCACACGATGTAATTTTTCAAAAATAATGTTTTCGCTTTGTTTTTCGAAAACTGAATCGAATTGTTTTGAAAAATTGACGACGAAAGTTTTTCGATCACGTTTGATTTATTTTTGATCGTCACGAAACGAAATTCAAAAACATTCGAAAACGTGTCAAAATAAAAAAACGACGAAAAAATTGAAAAAACAAAATTATGCGATTTCGAATGATAAATTGAAACAAAATTGAAATGAAATTGTGATGAATATTGAAATTCGAATTGAAAATCGAATTGAAAAAAATAATACGATTGTTGATCGTAAAAAAAAAAAAATTAAAAAACATTTTCTGAAAACGACATAACGTACGAATGTTGATTTGCTTGCTGATACGATGAAAACGAAATTTGAAAAAATTGATAAAAATAATACGAATTCATTGACGTTTCAAAAATCGATGATTGTGACATTAATATCGTCGACGATAATAAAATAAATGCAAATTTTTCGTTGAGCATTTTTACAATGTTTTTTTTTTTTTTTTTTCGATCGTTGTTTGTTTTCAAAAAAATTTTTCATATCGTATAACTTGAATTGCAATTTGTTTGAAAATTTATCGACAATCGTTTTTTTCGTAACGATAATATCGTTTCACTCGTCGAATCACTCGTGATACAAAACATAATGTTTATCGTTTTCGTCACGAAATTGTCAACAATATGATGTATTATTTCGACATGTTTGCGAATTGCACTTTCATATAAAAAACATTTTATGATTTTCAAATTCTAATTGTTTTTTTGTTTTTTTACGAAGTTTCGTTGCTTTTTTTGTTTGACGATGATCGAATTCGAATTTTTTTTTTCTTTTTATTTTTCGTTTTGAATTTTTTTAACACGTAATTTGTTAACATTTTCATTCGTATCGTTGTTCAATTGCTCGTCATCGATATCGAAAAAATTGAAAAAAAACGAATCAATTTCAACAATATGACATCGTTTTTTGCTAAAAATTTTTGAAAAAAAAATGATTTTATTTTTCAATTTATTATCGTATCGAAACACGATATTAACGATAACATTTTTTTTTTTGTCATGAAATCATTGCATAACAAATTCATGACAAACATTTCAATCGTTATCATCGTTGAATTTTTGTTTTGCAATGTTTTTGAACGAAACACATTGCAAATTCGTCGTGCGTTCATGTTTGATCACATTTCGATTTTCGACGATTTTATTGAATCGAAATATCGAATTTTCATTGAAATTCGAATAATTGAATGTTTTGAAAATCGCTATTTTGCTCATAATTTTGTTGTCGTTGTACGAGACTAAAATGTTTATCGTGTAAAACAACGAAAACGTCGACGATCGTTTTTCGATAACAACGAATTCAAAAAAGCGAATATCATTAATGAAAATCGTGCTATTCGTAATCGACTCGTTGAATTTTTTTTCTTGTTTTTGATGAAATTGTTGTTGTTATTCGTGTTCTCATTTTCATCGCGTTTTTTTTTCGACGATTTGTGTTTTTTGATCGCGTTTGTAACGATCGTTGCGATTCAATTTTCAAATGTGCGATCGTAACAATATGCTCGAACACGTGTAATCATGATATCACGAATTAATCGATGATGATGATGAATTATTGAAACCGAAAAAATCGATTTTATCGATTTGACATGCAGAAATAAATAAAAAAAAGTTGCATTTCAGGTTTTCGCGCGGGCGCGAGAAGATGCAAGCCGAGGTAAGACATGAACCCTGGCTCACCTGGAAGTCTGAATCTTGCGCCCGAATGTTCTTCATCCCAGCAGATGACTTGTTATTTAATTATTCCCACTCCTTTCCACTTGGATAACAATTCTGATCGAAGAATTCTCTTGTACGCAGACGCCATCATGAGGATAACAAGAACATAGGCCCATTCTGTCACAGTTCGATCGAGTCGATTGGTCCCACGACGAATCCATCTTGATACCCACAGGCGCGACCATCACAGAACTGCTTCAGGCCTAGAAGGCACTCGGACGAGGTGAGGGTAGGAGGATAGCTTGTGCGGCATGAAAGGAGGAGAAATAAACAGTGTCTGGATAAAAGAGCCCTCTAGATTGATGTAACAACTGAGAACAGGATCAGAATCTTTTAATGTTCGTCTTGAACTGCTCGCACGGAGTCTGCTACATGTTAACTAAACGTTTCTAATAACACTCCCACTACTATTCTCTCAAAGTTGAGCCCTGCCGGCGCTGTAGATTCTGGGCCCTTCGAAATCTGTTAAGGCTCCTGTTCCGTAGCCGAACAACAGCCCAGCGAGCACCTAAAAGACATAACCAACACCCAAACCCGGAGTCATCAACATCCTCTTCATTTCATCACCAGACCCTCCAAAAGCTGCCCAAATTCTATGAACTTTTTTTGCGCATTCTGAATCATAAAAAAAATAAGTTTGAAGCCTTAATCTAAGCAGAAATGGCGCCCCGTGCCGACTCGCAAGATCGCACAAACACGCCAGACCCAGTAGAAAAAGGCTTCGCGACCATCAACACGATAAGGTATGATCTTACGCTTTCGAATTCTATGTCGCATCGATACCTTGATCGTGAAAAATCGCTCATATAATTCACAGAACTGGTGTGAAGGCTTTTGTTGAAAAAGTGAGTCGGTACTTTCAGTTATTGCGACCGGTCGCCCCCGGGCATGCATCCTCCCCATAACTATTGAATTGTCGCGAGGCCCTATTCGATGTTTTCTTATCTACCTTTCTTTCTTGTGACGTTTTCTCTTATGTTTTACACCTTCACCAATACGATTTAAGTGGTCATTCATGTTCTCAAGCAACGGTGGCTTTGAATAGCTTGTCGATCTTAGGCAATAATGGATGTCTATCTGACACAATTTTCCCCCTTATTAGGATGGCGAGAAGCGAAAAGCAGAGATCTTGATGATACAAACCCGGAAAGGAAAGCCAAGTTATTAGTAGGTCTTCGAGCCAGGTCCGCTGGTAAATGTCTTGTTTAACCCTGGTCAGCGTTCACTATGAAGAGTTCAACAAACGTCTCGACGGTACATCGAGCCTTCTGCTTACTTCACATTTTCTATACTAAGCAAGCGTCTAGAATGGATATCCGCCGATCGTCTCGACCTCGCCCAAGAAGTGGAATGGCCCGCCCCCGAAGCCCCCTCGAAAAAATCTCAAAAATCAACTGCTCCCGCATCAAAAGCCCAGAAGCAACCCAAATCCACCGCTGGCCAAAAGCGCCCACGAACGTCCACCACCAGTCGCAAGAATTCGGAAACTCCAGAATTAAGCTCTACGACCGGCAACATCCAAGCTCGGCAACCGCGTCGACCATCCCTAGTCAGCGGCGGCAAAGAAAACCGCCCAGGAAGTGACCAATCCATCTCCGTCATTGCCCCTGAAATTGTCACAGGCACGCCCCAAGCTGAGGACTCAGATATCGAACTGCCCGATATTCAAGATGCCGCGGCTGCAGCTAAGGCCTCTGCACCAAACCACACTCAGCCTTTCTCGCGCGAGGAAGAAATTGAGAAATTGCGTACGGGTGGGAGCATGACGCAGAATCAGACGGAGATCTCGCGCGTACGGAATCTGTCAAGGATTCAAATGGGCGAGTTTGAGATGGAGCCGTGGTATTTCTCGCCTTATCCGTCTTCATTTACCGACGCAGATCTGGTCTACATCTGCGAATTTTGTCTGAGCTACGCCCCATCACTCACGGAATTCACGCGACATAGAGCGAAATGCACTCTGCTACATCCTCCCGGAAACGAGATCTATCGTGATGATCATGTTTCGTTCTTTGAGATTGATGGGAGGAGGCAGAGGAGGTGGTGTCGGAATCTATGTCTGCTAAGCAAGCTGTTTCTGGACCATAAGACACTTTACTACGACGTAGACCCTTTCTTATTCTATTGCATGACGACGCGAGATAAGAAGGGATGTCACCTCGTCGGCTATTTCTCGAAAGAAAAAGAGTCAGCAGAGGGTTACAACGTCGCTTGTATCCTCACTTTACCACAATATCAGAGAAAAGGGTTTGGGAAGCTGTTGATTGCTTTCAGCTACGAGCTCAGCAAGCGAGAAGGAAAGCTCGGGAGTCCTGAAAAACCACTGTCGGATCTGGGATTACTGGGATATCGCGCCTACTGGGCTGAGACCGTTGTCGATGTCCTGTTAGATGAAAGGAGTAGTAAAGGAGTTAGCGTGGAGGATATTGGGGGCTGGAGCGCCATGACGACCGCGGATGTGCTGCATACGTTGCAGAATATGAATATGTTGAGATACTCGGTGAGTGCTCTTCTATCCTCTGGCCCTTACTGTCTTGGAGATCCTACGGTAGACCAAGACTGATATCCGCATATAGAAAGGCCAACACGTAATAGTGCTCACCAACGCCGTCCTCGAAGCACGAGAAAAGCAAAAAGAGAAAGAAAAGATCAAGGGAAAGCGGAAGATCGACCCAGAGCGACTGCAGTGGAAACCACCAACCTTCAATGCAAGCAGCAGGACATGGAACTGGTAGCTAGCAGCGGGTAAAATAGCAGTGAACATGCCGATGAGCCAGGAAATGACATTCATGCTTTCGTGTCGTGCCAACCACTAAGACAACGAGCTCCGTCACCAACGCCTCAACAGCTACCTCGCAGCACCTAACGATTTATACCAAGCGACCTCCGCCACCCTCCTCGTCCACATCTTCCTGCCCCTCCTCCTCGACTACCAAAATACGTCTTAGCAAGCGAATGAAGCCTACCACCCAACCTCCTCCTCAAGTATCAGCGTACCGAACCCAACCCCCTCCTTCCCCCACCCCAAATCGACCTCGATGACGAAGAAAGTTTCGTACCCGAATCAGCGTGCTACCGTCCAGTTTCGCGGGGCCGCGGAAGGTGTCACCCGGCCGAAACAACATGACGGGGAGTCTGATTCTTGATTGTGAGTGAAGGGAAGGGATGGAAAGAAAAGGGGGCACGATGATCTAGGCCGGGCGTTTGGTTCTCTGGATCTGAGTAAACAGAGGTCTGCTGAGGGTTATTTGGAGAGATGGGTAGGGACGGAGGGAGGATATGGAGATATCCTTGTTCTTCAGTTAAGGGGGTATGGGATCAGTGGATGAGTTCGCATGAAACTGCTACGTAGCTATTCTTAAATAAGAATAATCATATCTCCCTTCTATCTATCTATCCATCCAATCCATCAGATTCTCAAAAGGCCTTCCTTCCCCGCTCCCACTTTCTCGTAAGCGGATCACTCTTTGCGATTATGTTATATCGCTAGTCTCCCCATCCCTAACCCCAACCCCACCCCAGGCCTCCCCGCCCTGCCCACAACAAGCACCCTAAAAGTGCCCCTCGGCCCAACAACCTGCGCGCCGCCCCTCCACCCCTCCTCAACCCTGACGCAAGCGGCCAGCACCCTGCTCGCCGCGAGCCGAGAGAAGGTGTCGCGGCTCAGGGACGTTCCTGGGAGGAGGAAGACGCCGCAGCTGGAATAGGTCCAGTCGTGGGGGGTGGTCCATTCTTGGGGGTTCTGTTGGGTTGGGGGTGTTAGGGTTTGTGGAGGGGAGAGGGGGTTTGGGGGAGGAGATTCTGTGCTTGTTGACGGGTTGAAGGATGGGGGATGACGAGTTAAGGGGATATGGAAGGGGAAGAACATACAGGGCGCGGTGCTCGCTGATGATGAGACGGATTGCGAAGCCGCAGTCGCTGGGACGGGTTATTGGCCAGACGGGAGGGTCGGGGGGTGAGGTAGAGGGCCAGCATGTGGGGACCTCGTTCGTCGAAGAGGAGTTCGTGGGGATGCGGCTTGGGGATAATGTTAGAGAAGGAGCGGATGGGTTTAAGCGCTTGAGATCGGGATCTTGAGATGACTCTGCTGGGTGTTGTGAAGGGAGAGCAGAGATTAGATGGGTACAGGATAAGACAAGGGCGGAAGCAGAAAGTAGCATGATACTTCCCAAGTCGGTCTAGGAATGGTTGTGTGGCGACGTGAATTGGAGATGGGAGCTTGATACCATACTTCGAAACGATGGTGATAGTCTACGGTGATACACGTCGCCAATATGCAAGATCAATGTCGAGTGTATTGTTCGAGCGCCTCTCATGTAGCTACTACTGAGTAGGGTTTTACCGCTGCCGCAGTGGTCGAAGAGATTCGTCCAAGCGCTTCGTCGATTGCCGGAAACTTTGTCATTGCCTAGAAACCGCAAGATAGTTGTAACTCAATTGAAAGAGAGCCATTTTTTTGGCACTGCTTTCACCTACCGTAGCGTCCACTGCATCTGATATTTCAAAACGGTCTCTCAGACGGCCAAAGAGTCTGCACCCCAATCTGTGATCCATCGGCCTCTTGGTAAACCATGGAAGTAAGACCCGATGTCACGAGGTTTCTCGCATGGAAGGTTGCTTGTCTCAATAGACAGCATTATTGAAGCCATCCAAAAAAATATCCACGGGTTGTATCCGTAAGAGACACAGTGACTTATCGAACTTTTGCCCCTTGGCTACCACCAAATCACCACCGTACTTAAAAGCGTCTTGGAAGTACCAATCCTTGGAAGCCATCAGCACAGGTTTACGGGTACACTGATGCTTGCGCTACATTCTCATCGGTCAATTATGCTGGTAGCCAAGGATGTGGAATGCTGGTAGTCGAGGAGGTGGGCATACTGGTAATCGAGGAGGTGGGTATGATACCCTAGGATACATCTCGTACCTAGATAGTAGAGAGCTGCATCCCCCGCGTACGAACAAGTCGACTCTAGGCATGCCGAGAGCCCGCAGAGGAACGTAGCTTAGAAAAGAAGCCTAAAAAAGAAAGGCAAAGATTTCCGCCCCCAAACTATCATGACTCTGAAACTCGGCTGATTTCGTGAGACGCTGAGTCACGTTTCCGTTTCTTCCCTACACTAGCATCAAAGGAGGAGTAATGGGACTTTTGGGGGCCAAAAAGGGATGGATGGATGGCAGGCAAATACGTAAGGAAATCTGAACCTGAGCATCCAAACTTACCCTGCATTCAGGAGAATGTGCAGAGTTTCTGCATGAGATTGTACGTGTACGCCTACAGCTATGCCGGGCATGGTTCGCCACACCATTTGCGGAAATGACATGACCGTCGATCATGAGGAGTAAAAAAAAATAACGTTGGACACACCTTCGTTCGTCTGCCTTTGGCACAAACATCCTTGAAATAGCGTACGTCCCTATGCCACGTAAAACATATTCGTTAACAGTAATCCTGGTGCCACCCCTTGAATTGCGCCTGATTTCTTGTAGGAACGCCACGAAATCGAGACTTGAGGCTCTCCGAAGGAATCAGCACATCCACAAGCGAATTTTTCGGAATCCTGCCATCGAAGCGAGCTTTGTGAGCCGAAAAGTCTCGTGTGACTCGGGGCAAGGTTATTCGTAAGCTTCATGGTGATGTTGTGCTAACAGCCCGCGCCATCCAAACTGGCGAGGTGAACCCCCTCTGTCTTTTCCTATTCTTGCTGTGGATCAGTCGTACGAATCCGTGTTGTCGCAGTGAATCCTGAACAGTCCATGGAGGGTGACGAATCGATGGAATAAGCGGTGGCTATGGCCCTCATGGATTGCGCTAGGAATAAGTGTGCTTCATCTCTCGAGCATGCTTGAGAATCGAGGGAGTGATAGGCGGTCCAGACAATTGCTTCTGGGAAACACATCTTACCAGATTCGTAGAAATGTAGATCTCAGGATTTGCCTCTTGATAATGCTACTAGTGCTATGCAAAAGCACGGTAGAGCTTGTGTAAGAAGCACAAATCAGCATTATATTCTCCTGAAACAACCCATGCTAGACCTGACATATGATGATCAAGAGGACGGGAGCGTCGGACTCGGAGAAGGTTTCGGGAAGAAGCGAATGACTTGCTTGACGCTTAGATCCGTGGATGCAGAAGACATGGTTAAGCGTGAAACAAGTTCTTGGTTCGCAATGCAGTTCCAATTGCCCGTGGGTTGCCTTTGTGAATGAGCGGCACATGTCCCCTCTTCTGGGTTGGTAGCTGCGCATTTATCGTTCAGGAGGAAGCCCATGTACGATGTGAACGTGGCCAAGCACTGATGCAGGGAACCATCGAAGGATGAGAAGGCTCGATTGG
This sequence comes from Physcia stellaris, assembly GCA_018902385.1. Lineage (NCBI taxonomy): Eukaryota > Fungi > Ascomycota > Lecanoromycetes > Caliciales > Physciaceae > Physcia > Physcia stellaris. The sequence continues at coordinate 184,358 of JABSSW010000022.1, read as the reverse complement.
GCTTCGACGACTCGACGAGTACAGCCTTCTGGTCGTACAACACCTCTGCAAGGGCAATCGGACAAAGCTGTGATGCAAAAGCACGACCATCGAGGCCAGAGCAAGACAGACACAGGCGCTGCAGGAACGTGCGAATGTAGTAAAGGTTGCTGTAAGAATAACGGCACTAAAGGTATGAACGAGATTTAGCTCTCAATTTACTCCATCAAGAACACTCCCAGTGGAGTGTTAGGGATGCAGCTAACAGTACCTACTTATGCCATTCAACCAGCGCCTACTATGAAGGCGTGCGGATGATGCACCACGTCAATGGGGAATGTCCATAAATAATCTGTAGGCGTCTTGTCTCGTGAACTTGGCCGCGAAGATCGCTATCTTTCAAGCTTCCACTTGACTAAAGTCATCTACTGATCAAGCCTCAAGCTATTTTTCCAGGACGCATGCCCCAAGGACTGGCGGTGAAGGCGAGTAGATACTCTATGATACAGTTGGTGTTTCTTAGCGCTTAGTCCGTCTCTTAAGACTCTTCGGAGGAGGCGATGGGATCTGCAGAAGAAGGTTCGGGATGATTAGTACCTTGTCACCCATGGTCACGCAACATTGCTGCGTGGATAGTCCACCAATCTGGTGCAAAGCGAGTCAATCAGTTACCAAGAGTTGTGAACTTGTGATCACAAGGTGGTGCTCGCAACAGTTGCTTTGAACAGTTCTGCTTGATACGGCTCCATGTTTCTAATTCGGGGACGACAGGCGCAGCCCACAGATGTGGGGCATTTGATAGGATACCCATTGCTGCATGTCCGTTAACGTTGCGTAGGTACCTAGCATCCCGGACCGCTTATCGTATGGGGGTGCAGTGACACACGTGGACCATGCATGGTGTCTTTCTGAATTCGCCAAATGCTGCCAGAAGAAGCCAGCTGCGACGTGATCCCACTGGGAGTTGCTGCCCTTGCTCAAGGTCCGAGCAACAGCTTTACGACCGTACCGAGGTAACGTCCGGCTAGGATTATCAGTAGCTTGTTTTGGTCCTCATGTGATTGCCTCTGTGTGCAGGAGATGCTGCTGGGACGAGGTGCACCTCATGATTGCACCAGAATCTGAAACAGTCCCCAAATCGTCATCGAAGCCCCCTGATACCGATATTACCGCTAGTGGCCAAAGTGCAGGAGCGCCACCAACAGCTTCGGGCTTCCGTTGCCGGCTCCCGATTCGTCCGAGCTCGGAAGCTCTTTTCAAAGTGCAATCTACATCTCTGCAGGCCCGGTAAAGAAACGTGGGGCGACCTGATGGTTAAATAGCAGAAGCAAGTGCGATAGTCGTCCGTTCTGCTACCACTCATGGACGGTGTGAGCCTTTGGGGGTAGGAGAAAATGCTGACTTGTGCTTCGTGTCCAATGACTGGAGGGTTACTCGCAAATCCTAACACGGAGAAACGGACAAGATTGGCCCCCAACAAATCGACGTCTATCTTCCCTCCACGATGGTGTGCATATCCGTCCGTAGGCAGTTTTAGCATTTGTTGATCAGGTAAAGAAGGCTGTGGCGACGCTGCGATTCGTCTCGCTGAAGTCCACTGCCATCGCCCACACTAAACGACTGATGGGCTTTGCGGTACCAACCCTGAGCATATATCATATCTGCTTCTAGCTGCCACGTAGCCTCGTGCTGCACCGAGGACATGGTTTGAGCGACGAAGCGCACAATGATTCCTGACTTGGGGTGCTTCATTTCGCATCAAGTGGACTGCAGCCGGCGATGGATTGTTGCCATAGAAGGTTAATTCTACCTCCTTGGGCCCGGCTCTACTTCAATTGGTGTAATAGCTCCTCTAGTAGCAGCTAGCAAACCGCGTGGTGCATCGTCGGCACGCAATTCAACGACGTGTGCCTTTCGGGTCATTGCAAAGCCAGAGTCGAGTAGCGATAAGACGATAAAGTGCCCGAAGACTGTCGTTGGTTGAACGAAGGGCACTTAAGGACCTTCTTACTCTCGTACATGTAGGTTTGGGCTGATGGGCAAATCCATACTAAATATCCAACGTTGAAGAACTAGTCACTGATGGATAAAAATCAATGACTAGAATCAAAATGCATTGTATGATAGTGAAAAAAAGTCTCTGATGATCAAATGATCATTTATGCTACTGCTAAACTAAACTAATTGAGAAAAATGCATTTTGCACTCCATCAGCTCACATAATAACAAAAAAAAATCTACGATTTCGTAAATAATCTCGAAATAATCATCGAAATGTGTGTAATTTCAATATTCATTCATAATTCATAATTTTTCATCGTTTTATCATCGCTTCGTTCAGCAATTTGTTGAAATTTTTTTTAAAAAAATTGTAATTTTTGATTAAATTAATTTTCATTTTTTGTTTAATTTCATTGATTTGTCGATCAATTTGTGATTGATTTAATATGAATTCAATTTTTTCTCAATTTGTTTTTCTTTCAATTTCTTGAAACGTTGTTTTTTGAATTGTTGTTTCATTTCTGTTTTTCATGTACTTTGTTTGATTTTCAAATATTTCGTTCAATATTTTTTCGATCATTCATTTTTCATTTTGATTTTCGTCGCAAACGTAATCATGATTATAATTTTAATTTCGAATTCAAAATCGCACTTTGAACATCGACATGAATGCGCGTTTATTAAAATCAAAAAATTGAATGATATTTTTTTTGACGATTTAAATTGATTTTTCAATTTTATGTGATATCGATCGCATTTTATATGAATGATTTCTGATTCAATTTCGTTGAAATGATCGTGTTTTTTCTGATTTTCATTCGTGATTTCGTCATCGATTTTTATAATTTTTTTGATTTTTTCACTGTTCGTGATCATGATTTCTGAAAAAAAAAAATTTAACAATTTGTCAATGATATAACAAACATCGAAAATCATCGTTTTGTCATCGATGATTTGTTGACTAAATTGCGAAACATAATTTTCATAAATTAAAAAATTTTTTTTAATGAATTCGCATATTTTCGTCAACATGTTAACATTGTGAATCAAATTGATGTTCGTTAATTGAAAATCATTTTTCAAAAAAACGAAATCGATTAAAAAATCGTGAATTATTTTCGTCAATCGTATTTTTTCGACAACAATGTGTTTTTTTTTCGTTTTGATTTGATTTTTGATCATTGCATTTAAATTTTGCTTGATGTTGATCAAATAAATATTGTAATTAATGAAATGAATTTTGTTTTCAACGACGAACAATTGATTTAATTTTAAATTTTGATTGAAATTTAAAAATTTTGAAAATGCGACATTTGCAAATTCGATAAATAAATTAACATACGATTCAAATTTGATTTCGAACATTTCGTCGAATATTTTGATAAACACATTTTTCAAATGTTGATAAATTAAATTTCAAAAATGAATGATTTTTTTTTTTGATTTGAATTAATTGCTAAATACATCGTGTTGAATTCACAACGAAAAATTGTCGATAAATCGATTTTTGAATTTGATTGAAATTCAATTTTGATCATTTTGATCACATCGTTTTCGTGTGATGTCATTAATTTTTGTTTGTTAATCAATTTAATTTTTTTTTTGTTTGATTCAATTAATTTCGACTCGTTGATTCGTTTATGATTTTCTGTAAAAATTGATTTAAATGTAATTTCTTTTTCGAAAATGTCATCATCGTCGAATAATTCGTCATTTTCAATTTTCTTGTTCTTTATGATTTGATTAATTCTTTTGCGATTTCTAATCTGAATTTGTAATTTCGAAAAAATAAATAAATCTTGTTTTGTGAATCGCTTTCGTGTTTCGATACGTTTAATCTTTTCTCGATTTTCTTTGTTGTCAATTTCGATCAATACATTGATTTTATTGTCGATCATTCTATTTGATCGATGTTAAAAAAATGTTTCGTAAAATCGTTAATGTATATCGTTTGAAACAATTGCAAAATGAAATTGTAAAACAAAACGAAATGTGAATGTTTGATGAATTGCAAAATGAAAATGTGAAATGAATTGTAAAATGAAAATTGAATAATTTCATCGCGATTAATTAAGCGCGTTAATTTCGATAAAAAAATGTTGTAACGAAAAACGAAATCGATTCGTATTCGTTGAAAAAAACGACGACAACGAAAAACGAAATCGATTCGTATTCGTTTGAAATTTTTATTTTTTTGTTAATTTAACGTCATTGCGAACGATGTGTAATTTTCTTTTAATTGATGATTAAACATAATGTTCGTTGTTCAAATCTGATAATAATTCGTATATTGTCGTAAATTTCGTTGATCGAAATCAATAAATTTGTCAAAATTGATCGTTGATGATAAATTATAATATCATCGATATGATATTTCTTTGACTTTTTTTCGTGAATTGATTTGATGTGAACGTTTTGTTCATGATGAATTCAATTTAACATTATACGAAATTCTAGTCATTTCGATTTCAATTTTCTTTTATGTTTTTTATCGACTTGATGATTTCTGATTAAAATCAAATCGTCAAAATTGAATATTCTTTGCTGTCGTTGTTTTTTCTTTTGATAATCATGAATATAATTGATTGTTTCGCTAATTAACAATTTGTTCTTTTTTTTTAGTGCGATATATATTTGATATTGATGAATTGACAAAGACTGTTCAACATCTGTTGAATCTGAAAAAATTATTGAATTTATATCGAAATGATATTGCTTGAACTCGAATTTTAACATCAATATAATCGAAAAGTAATTTAATGTTTTGATTGATTTGATATTCATTGTAAAAATATGATTTCGAATAAACAAAAATCACGAGTTTGTTGTTTCTCGATTTATACAATCTTTTGCAATAAAATTCAACATTTTCTGAATTGCTCGTTTCAAAAAATCAATCGATGAAAAATGCGATATTGAATTTGTAAAATGATTAATGTCATACTCAATAAACATTGCGCTAACATCGTTGTTAACGAAATGAAAATCATTGTCAATGTACGTTTCTTCTGATTATTCGAAAATTGAACAAATATGTTTTCGTAAAAAATTTAACGTTTTCAAAACAATATGTGTGCGATAAATCTTTGCTCAACTGAATTTGTTTCAATAATTTCGTTCTAGACAAACATATTGAGCATTTGTGATTGAACAAAAAAACGATATAAATTTTAATCAATTTAAATCGATCATGATCATTGATTGAAAATGCTGAATGTTAAACGAAATTCGTTGAATTGATTTCTTTAATCGACATTGACAGAAATGACAATTTCTATATCACGTCTCGATATTTTTTACTTTTGTAAATCAATAAATTCGTTTTATCAAAAAATCAAATGTTAAAACTGACGAGAAATGATCGTGATTTTCGTAAATTACTTTGAAAAATCGTGATATTTCTTTTTCGATTATGTAAATGCTATTTTTTTCGTTTGTTTTTCGATAAAGTAAATGAATTGTGATAACGTGTGAAAATAAAATGTAAACATTGATTTTATTTCCGAAAGTCTTTATTTTTTTAACGATCAATTTTTGCTTTTTCAAATCATTTGATTTTTTTTCGAAATATTTCATCAACTGATTATACATTGAGAATTTATAATACTTATTCAACTTTTCAAAGAACAAAATAAGTAACGATTTTGTTTTTCGTTCAATTTCTGATTTTCGCTCATTATCAATTTCAAATGAATGATCAAATTGTTCATTCGACAAATAAATACTAAAATTTTGTAAATTCACATTTAGCATTGACATAATCAAACGTTTTTTTTTCGAATAAATAATTACATTTTGCAATTTAATGAACATTCGATTAAATTCATCGACAATATTTATGTGTTGATTTTTATTGAATCGATGATGTAATTTGAAATCGAATTTTTTCAACATGTTTAATCATGAAATTTTTTTTTTTTTGTTTGTTTTGTGACGAACATTGATTTTAACGTTTCATGATCAATATATATCATTATTGAAAATTTGTTGTTCATGATTAATCATTTAATTTCGATTAAATTTTTCATTATGACATAACATTCACGTTCAAAATTCGAATATCGTGTTTCTGCGTCGTTCAAACGATAAAACAAAAACATGAACATTTTTTCATGAATTAACAATTTCGAAATAGTTTCAATTTCTGTTTCAATATTTTGCAATTGAAATAAACAAATTTTCAATTTCGTTTCGTTAACATTCGTGATCAAATGAAATTGAAATGCTGAATCTGTTTTTGTCATGACATTATTAATTATAATTTTTTTAATCGATTCGAATGCTTTTTGTTGATTTGCTTTTCAATCGAAAATATTTTTTTTTACATATTTGCGTTGAATGATTGATCGTTTTATTCGAAACGTTTTATGTAATTTGATCAAATTTTCGTCGCATGATTTCATTTTTGCATCATGATTTTTTTTGAATTTGAATTCGTTTGACATCAACATGAAATAAATTTTTTTCATTTCTAGCATTAATTTCGCTTTTTCGAATATAAAAATTCGTAAAAAAAACGTCAATCATAAAAACGCATTTAATTTTTTTCGATTTTTAAAAACAAATCAATTCAAAATCTTGTTGCGATGTTTGAAAATTGATTTCAAATTTTTTGCATTTTTTTCAAATTTTAAAAAATTTAATTTGTTCGAAAACAAATACGTTTTAAAATCAAATAAATATATTGAATCAAATACACATCTGAAAAAATATTGAATGTGCAAAAAATTAAACAAAATTTCGTAATTTGTAATTGACGTTTCGTGATCATTCATAAAAATTGCGAAAATTAACTCGTCATGATCATCAATCATTGTAATTATTCTGATCACGTCGACGTCGTTGAATGACAATGAATCAAATATCAAATTCGAAAATTGCGCATAAATAAACGAATTTTTTTTAAAATTTTGATTCATTTTTAGATATATTCATTGATTGTTGAAAATAATAAATTCAATCTTATTTTTATTATTTTTCTTGATTGAAATCGTTCAATAATCATTTGTTGCGTTCGAACAAAAATAAATCGAAAATTTGAATTTCAAAAAAATAATTATAATTTTTTTCATGTGATGCATAAAATAAACTGATTTGATAATGTATTTGTTGATAAATATAAAATTATGAATCATTCGCAATAATTTTGATTTTTTTTTTTTGAAAAAAAATTTGATTTTAATTTCTCATGAATTGCTTTTTTTGATTATAATGTTTGCATTTTCTAATTTTGAAAAAATTCGATTTGCGAATTCTCTTTTTTTGAAAATGTATTTAAATAACGTATTTCGAATTGATTTCGCATTCGAAATAAAATCGATTGAATGCTCAATAAAATTTGTAATTCGTATGTTTTTAATTGTTATCGCAAAACATTTTTTTCAAATGTAAATTAATCGTTTCGCTTTAATCATTTTTTTTTTGTATCAACGTTTAATTCTATAGTAATTTCACTTTTTTCGAATCATTTTTCAATAACATTCATGCTTTCATTATTTAATTTTCGTTGTATTGATCTTTTTTGCGTCGAAAAGTCATTTTCTGTATTTAACGAATATTTAAATAAAATAGATTCTGTTTTCGTAATCACGAAAATAAAAATGATGATAATCGTCATGAACGTTAACGATTGTTGACTAAATATATTAAAATTATTTTGATCAATTTTGCGACATTCACGTTTCAACGAATGATTATTCGTTGAATACGTATTCAATTTAATTGCTCATTTAAAAACAATTGACAAACAGCGTCGATCAAATCGTTAATTTCGTCGTCGTTATTCATTTTTATCGTTGATAAATCAACATGAATTGAAAAATCTGAATTGACATTTTTCGTTTTTTTTCATTTTTTTCAATTATAATTATTTCGTTTGTGTCATAATGCGAATTAAAAATTATTTTTTTCATTCATGAAATGCTCAATAACAAATCATAAATCTGATTGTTCACGATATATGTTCTAATCACAATTTTTATTTTTTCGACATTAACAAAAAGTACGATGTAATTTGTGAGCGTTTTAACGTGATTCGTGATTAGATTAACTCGAAAATAATCGTTTGTTCGTACAAAAAATGCAAATTTCATGATTAAAAATTTTTGACGATTAATCAATTTCATCATCGATTTTTCATTTATCAATGTTCTTGACAATTTCACATTGTTTATTCAAAAAATAATCATCAAAAATTGTGACTGTTCATCATTTTCGTGAGCATGAATTATAATGATTGATGATTTTGTTTTAATTTTTGTGATCGTCATAATCAATGACGTTATCGTTTTTTGTTGATTTCGATTTTGTTCATTAATTTTTCGAATTCGATATTTCGCAATAAATCGTTGCATGCTTTCTGTCAATTCTAGTTTGATCACATCGAATTTGTCAAAAAATTGTTTCAACGACAAAATCAAAAACAAATTCATGATGATGTTTACGTTGAATCGACTAATTTCGAATAAATTTTGAATAAAATCGAAAATCTTTGAAAATTTGTATAAAATCAAATGAATTAAATTTTTTTTTTATTGAATTTGATTGACGACGAATTTCGAAACTCATATTGAATTGAATTTTGCGATATCGATTGAAACAATTGTGAAAAAAATGATCGATTATTTTTTCAAAAAATTGATTGCGAAATCTGTTGATAAATGAACGTAAATTCATCGTTGTCAATTTCATTTTTCGAAATATTTATTTTTTTTGATTTTTGATTTTCTTTATTTTTTTCATCATCATTTTGATTTTTCGCATTGAACACATATTTTACGTTCTTTTTCGAAATTTTAATTGACGAATTCAATCGAAATTTTGATTTTTTGATTTCGAAAAACGAAATCGTCGTTGTTTGATTAGTTTTTTGTTTGTTTTTAACATTTTGCGCAATCATGATTGTGATCAAATATGATTTCTGTGCTGATAAAATACAAATCATTGATGAGAAAAAGTTTCGATCATTATTTTCGTCGTCGATATGATAATTTTTCACTTTAGTTTTTTTCAAAATCGACAATGATGATGCTAAAATTACGACATTCGACATTGTTGATTTAAATTCATGTTGTGATTTATTGACAATTTGACTATGAAATGATTGACTAAAAATAGCATTCAATCGAGTCAATTCATTCGAAAGAAATGATTGATTAAAAGCAAATGAATATTTCGTTTGTCGTTGAAATTGTATTTGATTAATTGATATCATTGTGTGATTGATAATTTTCGTGATTCTAAACGTTTGATTTGATTGATTTGAACAATGTGAAACGTAATGATTTGATTGTTTGCATATGTAACAAATTATATGTGCAAAATTTTTGTCGTTTTGTTGCGTACTCGTAAATTTTCGCTGATCAAAATTCGTAAATTGATCAAAATTGAAATTCAACGAACGTAATGTTTGAAACATCGCTGAAAAAATTTGATTACTATTAATTAAAATTTGTTTAAACAACTCATTATTGATTTGATCAAAATTTGTTGTATGAAACAATATCATTTGCATAATCTTTTTGTATTTCGAATCAAATGAATTGAATTTGTTTATTTCATTGTAAATTGTTTTAATCAACTTATTCACAACAATAAAATTGTAATTTTGTTTTTTTTGACATTCGAAATTTATTTGTTTTTTTTTCGAAACGTTTTTCATATTTCGCAAAATAATCATTTCGACGTCAATTTCGTCGTTAAATAATTTTCGCGAAATATTTGAAATTCGTTTGATATAATCGAAAATCAATTTTTGATTTTTTTGTTTCAATTGAATTAATTGCATTTTTAATTCAAACTTTTTAATTTGAGCATTTTTCACGAAAATCTCATAATATTTTAAAAAGAATTTCAGCAATTTAAATCAATTTTGTTTGAAATTTGATTTCAAATTTTTGTATCAAACATGAATATCATTTTTCAAATTTTGACGAAACAACATTCGTTTGAATTTGTTAATCGTAATTTCATCGACGTCAATTGTTTTGAAATTTCGTTCATATGTTCAATCTATGTTTTCAATGTATTTTTTCGAATTTTTTTTTTCGTTTCGAAATCTTTTAAAAAATCGAATTTTGATTGAAATTTTCGTGAATAAAATTGAATTTGACGAATTGAAAATGATTGATTTAAAAAAATTTAACTCGAATTTTGATTTGCTAAATGAGATTTTTTTCGAAAAAACAAACTTTTTTAGCGATGACGAAACTTTTTCGAAATTATTTTCAAAAAAAATTGTGTAAAATTGATTTTGATTGAATGAATAAAAAAAATCACGTTTGAAAAATGATTTAATTTTGTTAACAATCGTTTGTTTAACAAAAAAAAAAATAATTTTTTTTTTAAATTTTGATGTAATTTGTAAGTTTTTTTCGAAAAATAAAAAATGAAATATTCGACTCGTCATAAATTATTCGATTTTTCGATAATTTTTAATTTTGTTCAATCAAATTTTTTTGATTATGACAAAATGCACGTAACGATGATTAAATGAGAAAATTTTTTTCGATCAAATTTTTTTGATCGAAACAACACGAATAAAATGCAAAATGAATGAAAAATTTTCAAACACGTACTTTTGTCTGAGTTTGCAGCATCAATTTGCTACAATTTCTGTTCAATTTTCATTGAAAAATTAATCATTGATGAATAAAAATCAATAATTAAAATCAGAATGCATTGTATGATAGTGAAAGAAAATCTCTGATGATCAGATGACCACTTATGCTATTGCTAAGCTAAGCTAATTGAGAAAGGTGCATTTTGCATTCCATCAACGTTTTGCTAAGGAAAATCAAGAAGATGCTACTCGTAGCTTGGCCGCCGTCCGCTGCACGGGACAACCCGTTCTCGCCGTGGAAAGAGATTGCGAGATAACAGCGTAGACCGAGGAAAGTCTAGTGGTCGCCTTTTAGGGCAAAGCGTTCGACTGGTAATGATGGCTTCAACACCCAAGGGCGGACTCGGGCCAATCCTTACCGTTTCTATAGCTTTCCCTGGTCGCCTCCGATGCTTGGTGGCTTTCAATACGCCTAGAGTAGTGGTGTACCGGCATTGCGCAAGGTGACGGTCATCTGATCAGCAAAGGAGAGGTCGTGACGAGAGTAAAGGAGATAAGGAAAGTACTGTCGGGCCGTTGATCAACGCCGTCCGTCTCTGGTTTGCTTGAACGCTTTTCCCAGGGTGCGGCCATGGAAGCCTTGATATTGATCACCGCTTACATTTCCGTTCCCGTGACTGAAGGTGCGAACTTCTCGAATCCTTTGAAAGTGTATTTGGCAGGTTCGAGGGGGAGATGCATGAACAATAATGCTCGTGCTGCTGCTGTAGTGCTACCCCATAAGGGACACAAGGCGTTGAGGGGAGGTGTTGTAGGCGCCTGCGCTTCCTTGCTACCCCGCCGCTCAGCCTTAAAACGGCAATTAAGGCGTCGGACAAACAGTGGTACTGGCGACAACGAGTCTGTCTTTCCTTAATTATCTATCTTCTTCTTGGGTCGCAGTAGTAATATGCCGATGGCTGTTAATAGGAGTTACTACTGCTCGGAGCTGCTCTTCGGCTCGACCGGTTATTCGCGCTGCTAGAGAGCGAACGGTTGAGGTCTAAGCCAGTCCCAGATTAGGGATTCTGATGGCATCAGCAGGCATTCGAATCCTTCGGCTATCTCAGATGGGCCTAGAGGATGCAGCAGTTGCGAAAGTTGGACGGAAGCTGAACGTGGGAGTGGAACGTGCGCGCTCGCAGCTTCTGTATCCGCAATGTTGCATGCCTCCGAGGGAAGGATTCGAGCTGTTCAGCCTCAATCCTAAGCGAACGGGTGATTGGCTGGTCCCCACGTCGATATGAACAGATGGATGTCGTGGTTCAAGGAGAGATGCTCTGTAAGCGCCCGGAACCTCCAACGAGGAATCAAAGCCGGACACTCGTTTCGGAAGCTTTGTCATTGGCTTGCAACTCCCGTCATCCCAGGCACTTGCGATCGGATCAATCTGACAGCCCTTGCACTCGAACAGAAGCTCCGACTGACAATAGCAGTCATCATCAAGTCAAGAATACAGTAGTTGTACAAAAAGCTATGATAACAAAGTCTAGCGAATTATTTGTGCTGCCTCCGTGGCAGATGCCGACCGGGCTTTCCGCCCCCAACCCCGTGTGGTATTCGCTGTGTATGCACCCCACCACCGTCCATGAAGAATAGAAGTAAGAACCGTGTACGTATTTGAGAAAGTAGTGATGACATAAGAATGAAAACATCTCACATCCAAGTGCCTGGGTCCATTTAGAGATCGTCCGTTGAAACCATCAGTCCTGAAACATGACACAGCCACCCCAATTCATCCAAAACGCCTTTTACCCCTCCTGGAAAGCATGCTTAAGCGAAAACGCCAGCTGAAAGTCCAATTGCTGGTCTTGCAGGTGGACTGAAGCCATCAAACGCCGGATTCTGTCATCGGTATCCAGATCGTAAACGTAGTCTATTCGGGTCATGATGGGTAGACAGGAGAAACCATCGTGGGGCTGCTGACGAATTCGGGCCGACTGTAGGGCGCGAAATTGCCTGATGCTGCTGACGGTGGAGGTGCCATTGGTGATGGGTGGGGTCCACCAATGCTGTAGGATCGATTGCGAGCTGGCACATTGGTAAAGGACCATCGAGCAGGAGTCATCGCCGAGCCTTCACGGAAGCCAACTTCGAGTCGCTTCGGGCAGCCGTCTTCGGTGTGTCTCCGGAGAGTATCTCGCCGAGCAAAGCGATTTCCGCATAATTGGCAGCGGTGGTTTTTCGTCTTCAAATGGACCTGTATTGTTTTTTAGCTTCACGGTTCGTTTACGGGAGAAAGTTATGGAAGCGTACGCTATCGTAATGCCTGTCCAGATCCGTCTTTCTTTGAAACTTCTTCGTACATGGTACATTCCCGTTCATAGCCGTGCAAGGGTGAGGATATTTGCGTTCAGGATTGTGGGTTTCCATGTGTGATTTCCAGTTATAGCTTCGTTTAAAGAGCTTTCCGCACACACGACACTCATGGGTAGCTTCTTCGGGCGTGGTTCGCTGCCGTTTCTTCTTAATTCGGGTAACGCTGGGCAATACTGGTGGACCCTCGAAAGTGGGGCGACGAGGGTCATCGGTGTTGTGAAGACCGATGGGGTACCCTGGCATCTCAGGTCGTGGCCATTCACTGGCTGGTGTCCGATACAGATCCTCAGCGGGTACGCTGGCGGGAGAAATTCCACTGGAATACGATGTGAGACCTTGCGTCGTCAAGGACCTCTGCAGAACTTGCTCATTGGCGGGAGATGAATACCATTCGCTGGGTTCCTCCACCTTGACCTTTGGCGTATACATCACCTCGTGGTTCCCCTGGAATGATGCTTCAGATGACGCATATGAGGACGATATTGACGAACGATGAGACTGCATGTGGGTGCTCGGTGGAGTCTGACAATAAACCAATCCAGGCGCTTCAGGAGATGGTTGGGAGATCATCCCGGTATTGGTATTGGCCGAGAATCCAGAGAATGGGTCGAAGGCTGCCGAGAAGATGTCCGGCGGCTGGGACGACTGAGGGAAGTCTTGTTCCATCATGGATTGATGCTGCCAGCTCTCTGACGGTTGGGGCGAGGGAGGTAGGTTGTGCACCGTGCTCTGTGAATGAGGCAATGAGCAGCCAAAAAGCCCAAGGCCGTGCTGGGGATTAGGATGTAGCTGAGTATGCTCTGGTTGAGGAGTGGAGGGATATTGCGACGAGAACGACTGCTTTGAGTGCTGATCGTATGGTGATATTGGTGATCGCATTGATTGTGGGGTAAGACTCATCATGGCTCACAGCGCGCTCGACGTGGCAAGAGCGGCGTCGACGGCGCGATCAGCTGGATCGTGGGAAGGGACGAGCCGAAAGACGACGCTTCTAGTAGATGTTGGTGGATACGTGGATGTTTATGTCAAGCACCAATTGCAACTCGAAGTGGTAGAAAGGGGATTAGAGCGTTGGAGAGCGGCTGTAGGAGAAGCTGAGGGAAGGTAGGAGGAAGGTAGTAATAGGAAAGCTGGAGGAGAGCAGGTGGTGATATGGAGAGGAGCTAGGATAAATGTGGGGGTGAGTAAGAGGTACAAGGCAGATTAGGAGGATAGGGAAGGGAAAGCTTGAGAACAGGGTGTTCTTGGAGGAAACACGGCACCGCCGGCATCTTATGAAGAGGGCAGAGCCAGTGAGTTCGGATAGTGCGATTGAGAAAGAAGATGGACTTCTGCGATCCATGGACGGTAGAAAGGGAAATTGAAGCTAAGCTCAAGTAAAGTGGTCGTGGGTCAGTGTGGAAAAATACGACGCCAACCTCCGCCCCATGCTGCACGCTTGCTGCGCAGGTCGAGGATTAGCGGCATTCCCACAGCCAAGGTACCCGACATGGATCAGCAGCTGCACCCTGTACGGAGTAATGCGCTACCGTTTAGCATCGTTTCGTGCGAACGCACCCTCCTCGCTTCCCCCCTCCATCATCGCATCATTTATTCTCGCCGGAATAAAAAAAGGAACCAAGGCGCAGTCGGCAGGAGAAAGAAGGCATCTGACACTCCGATCACTGCATTGGCACAACACCCTTCCTCTCCTCCTCTCGTACCTGCGCTCACGATCGAGAAGGAACACTCGGTCGGGTCCCTTCGGTAAGACGGGACTGTCGCAATTTGCGAAATGATGAAATCGAAAACAAAAGAAAAGTTTGGACGAGTAGCTGGGATTTGATGACAAAAACCGATCCTTCATCCATGGCTCTCTTCGGGACAAGATCAGCCAGACATGCAGTTCAGCCTGCATTCTCCTTCCTGGTCTCCATGTGCAAACTTTATGCAGCATGCCGATCGAGATGTAGGAGATGTGCTTTGCGTCAGACTCCTAAATCCTAAAGCGCACTTGAAACTGGAGGAGCCACGATAAGCCCGAACAATGCCGCTAGCTTAAGCGAGTCTAGCCTTCGCAGGAGGATTCCACGATTCCACACTCGCATCACCTGAAACACTCTCCAGCTTTTTACTTCTTACTCAGGCAAAATGCGAACCACGACTCGTTTTTTGTTGTGTGACACCATCAATGCTCATCTTCGCTATCCGGTTTCGCCAGCCGCTGATTCAGCTCGTCGACTTGCCTACTAAGCTTCTCGATCAATCTCTGCTGCACGTCGAGCTTCTGTTCCATCTTCTCCTGCATGTTTAGCTTCCCTATCATCTTCTTCACTTCACTCAGTTCCACCATGAGCTCACTGTTATCAGTGGCGGTACCATGGCCCTCACCCATCGGATTTTTGGCTGGTAGCGAAATCTCCGACCTGTTTCCTAGCCCTGGATATCGTAGAGTCCTTTGTAGTCTTTTGTTCCCCGGTAATGGTCGATGTCGAACTGTTAGCTTCGACTGTGAATTGTGGCGCCAATCTGCTACGCTTTCCACTAACTGTCCACCAGCATGCTCATAGGCGTATATTGCAGCGACATAAGGCCAGTGCGTTGCTTTCAGGAGGAAAATCCGTGCACTTCGTATCTGGTCCGCGGGCACACAAAGACGCAGTGGTCGAAAGAGAATCAGGGGTATTAGGTTCTGATACTCATTTCATCAGTCTCTCTGGCTGGACCGGTTATAGTCGATCGGTGCACAACGTCAGGAGCTTCCCTTAAACCCAGGCCTTCCCGAAGGCACAGCTTCTAGTGCTACGGTACTTGGAGACTGAAAAGGGTAACGAAATCGATCCACTCACTAATGGAGGAAAGTAATAGGTTAAGCGCCGAGAAGCTGAGGCCTATAGGAGTTTCAGCGGACCATAGCCACTAGCTGTAGGCGACGACAAACCTCCAACACGAATACAGAGTATCTGAAACGGAATCAGCATCCCGACCCTGTGGACCCGTAGCACTCCCAAGCCGCACTTACTGGTAGAGGTACTCTTCACGAGCATGATCCATAACCTATGGAACACACCAAATTACCAAACCAATTCATCGTATCGACTGGTGGAGTTGTAACGGATCATTTCTCAAAGGGGAAGCGTCGAGGCATACTGGCCTCACCGCGCGGATGTAAGAGGTCAGCGTACCTTAGTCAAGCTGTTGCTAAGTATGGCAATCAGCGAGGTCAATAGGAGAATATTTGTCAAGACGACGAAGCACAGCATGAGCTAGACACTTTCATTTAGCGCGGTATGGAATCGGACAGTTTGACAGGCGCCAAGAGCGCGCTCGGCGTCGTACCGTAGAGCCTAGCGTTTTTGATATCTGCCATTGACCAATCAGCATTGCCATTTGCCACTCGACCGGGGTATGCGCGATAAAGTCAGCAAGACTCTGCCACAAAACACTCAGATACCTTCGATGCGATGTCCTGCCACCATCGAGGAAAGACTCCTCGTCAGTTTCATAAATCCCTCAAACTAATCCATTCTGCATCACTCACGAAGCCGAGGTAGCTTGACCTGCACCAGCTGTTAGCCACAAGACTGTCTTCACATGTGGCTTCGTCCAAGCCGCACCCGAAAAAGACATAGATCATGGTCCACCATATTTCGGTTACTGTGAAAGTGTCCCGCGCGAGCATCGTGAAAGTGGTGAGAAAGCCTTGTAATTTGGAGTTAGCAGAGCTTGCCTCTCCCTCGTGCAGCCATGTCGGAGGTACCGATGAAGAGTATAGTGACGATGCCTAGAAAGTTCACAAAATCTTTCGTCTAGCGCAGGGATAAGTGTCAGCTTCACGGAACCGAACAGCATGCTTGCACTTTGCTGTCTTTACCATCGCTTTCAAGCACGGTATCTGCAATTGTCTGATCAGCTTCGCGTATTTTGGCCCATAACTAGGCCGTCTACTTACCAAAGAGCCGAAGTAAGGTACTAAGCTGAGCAGGGAGCAGACTCGAGGGACTAAGAAGATTGCTTCAAGCGACAATATATCGAAAGAGACGTCGATGATGCGGTCGCTGTCCTTTGAAAGACCGACAATCCCTAGATGAGTATAACACGATCAACAAGCCGTTTTAGCGTTCTTATCTTAGCGACGGGTTGACGATCTAGACTGCAAAAAGCGATATAACGTGCTAGAAGGCATAATCGCACTTACTCGCAACCAGAAAGGCGGCTCCTATCGCGATTATTATGACGTCCCACAAGCTCCAAAAGTCGGCAGCATAGAACAGGGTTCCGGCATCTCTAAATTCGCCAAACTCCTCACAGGCGAAAGCTGCTATCCAAATATAGAGCATTACTTCCACAGGAGTAATATGGTAAGGGTTTCGTTCCACTAAGACAGCGTAGTAAAGTGCCAAGAAGACGGCAAAGAACAGAGCTTCGAAAACTTTTTGATATTTCGGAACGCGAAGCCTACTGTACGGATCTGCTCGTCTGGCAATGAGTTAGCTGGTAGATGATTCGACCCCTACCTTCTAAATAACAGATTCCATTGCCTTCGGCCCTCAATGTTGTCTTGGGTGAGTGCGTCAAGGTTGTGTAGAACTCCGTAAGGGGAAGCAAAAGTAGTGCTGGAAGTCCATGTTCAACTATTGGTGGACTCACCTCTGATTGTATACTTGAGCCTTCTTCCTACTGCGTACGCTCAGTGACTCCCAGAAGACTATATGGCCGGACCAGATATCATTGACAATCTTTTGAACGACACGCTGGCTGAGAAATTTCTTGGCGTTTGCGATTGCTGCAATCTCCAAAGCATTAAGACCAACAAAGGGTTTCGTTGGGTCCTCATCCGACAAATCTGGCTTTTGCTTCCGACGGTCTGATTCGAGTTGTTGCAATGAAGGCCGATCATGCGACGACGGCTGATTCCACAGCAGCGAAGCTCGCTCATCTTCCTGATCGTCATTGGGAGACATACCGTGCTCCAATTCGTTAGCCTCCTCGGTATTCGGCGTATGAGCGAGAGCGCCTTTCGTAGCCGGAAGCTCATGCAACAGATAATCAATTGCTTCCTTTTCCGAGAGGTAGGTCAAGAACCTCCACTGAATGGACTCAGAGTTAGCAAGCCCATACATAAACATGATATGCACATCGTTGCCTGCTGCATTTTTCTAATTTAAGCTTAAAGTCATCCGGCAATTGCAGCAAGTAGTATGTAGCTATTGTTGAGCTTACCGCAACAATTTCACATGCAAAACCACGAGTCTCCCAGACCCCCCTATCATCATGTTCAATGTTGCTGTAGTGCCATCTCAACATCCTACCTTGTCTTAGTCATGCAGGGATGGAACTAAAGAACGTTACCGACAAAAGAGCCGAAACAATACCAGGGTGCTATTGAAAGGTGTGAAGTCAGCTTCTGCGATCGAGGTGATTGTCGAGCATATCATGTTTTATTGCACCTCCACCTCCCTAATAATTTCTAGACTGAACAGAGATCTTGTGGGATGTTAAGTTTTCCTAAAAGACCTACATGACATCTGTCGGACAGCGAAGTGATCAAAGGCTTTAGTATATGGCCTACGACCGCAGTCCTGAGCTGCTCAAAGGTATGTGGAGCCTGAATAAGATCAACAAAGTAGGACGACAGCTCATGGACGATGACGATCAGAGATTCGTCATCGTCAAATATTGGCGTCTGAATAAACAGGTCGCTTTGGCCTGTCCACGGGCCTTCGGAGCCAGGCGTATGTGGCATCTGCATTGTTGGGGGTTTTGCCAATTCGAGGGCGTCATTCGAAAATGGTGAAGCCTTCAAGAAGCAACAGCTGAACGCAGGCTCATTGGCTGAAGAATGATCGCACCAAATAATACTCCAGCGTCGTGTTCAAGTAGACGTTACTGGGGTGTTATACTCCGGTAATTAATGTCCAAGGTCTCTGGATTTCGAGATTCTAGTCTAAGGATTCCGCGTTGCGGCAACTCCAGATAAGATAAGATCCAATCTGCTCGAGGCCTAATCCAGTGCCCTTCCGTCATACCTAATGGGAAAAAGTGAGTGCTGGTGAATCAGGAAGGAGGTCTGGTTCATTGCCTTATCATATTCTATGTTCGGCATAAATATTACTTGCCCCGGGTGCAGCATTTATTCAATTTATTCACCCACGAAATAGGAGCTGCATGCCAAGCATTTCGGGCCGAAGAGCGCATCATGCGCGTAAACTTGAATTAATTAGATCAATCCCCTTCTTTCCTTCCCCTTTTTCGTGAATTTCATTCTCGCAGTTGACTGCTTACTACGGAACAACTAATCTATTTGCTGGCTATCGTCGGCTTCCACTCGTTACCAACTTCGTCTGTTCTACTTTTTTTCTTTATTTCCATCACCACCGTCGGACCTGCTTTCGTGAGGGCGAATACCAATCACATTTGGAGCGCCCGTTGGAGTCATCATGCCTTCAGTGAGTCTCTGCCGGCACGAGTAGTGGACAAGCTCGGTTGACAAGTTATCTCAGTTTTGGAAAACCATCCTTACATTCGTCGCCCTCTATGCATCAAGTGCACTTGCCGTGCAAACGATCGAGGTGCAAGGGTCCGACTTCGTCAACTCCAAAACAGGAGAACGATTGCAGATCATAGGCGTTGCGTAGGTGTCTCATAATCCATGCAGTAAAAGGAAGAGATGACCTGATCTGTCGATTAGATATCAGCCCGGAGGTTCTTCTGGTTTCAAGCCTGATTCCGGCATCGACCCACTGAGCAACGGAACCCAGTGTCTAAGGGATGCGGCTCTGATGCAAATGCTTGGAGTCAATGCTATCCGAGTCTACAATGTCGACCCTGACCTTAATCACGATGATTGTGCCAGCATCTTCAACG
This sequence comes from Physcia stellaris, assembly GCA_018902385.1. Classification (NCBI taxonomy): domain Eukaryota; kingdom Fungi; phylum Ascomycota; class Lecanoromycetes; order Caliciales; family Physciaceae; genus Physcia; species Physcia stellaris. The sequence continues at coordinate 164,614 of JABSSW010000022.1, read as the reverse complement.
CCGTTGGGATCTACATGATCATCGATGTCAATTCTCCGCTCGGTGGCGAAAGTCTTGTACCTGGAGTGCAGCTGAAAGGCTCATACAGTGCAGATTACCTGCAGCACATCTTCGCGGTGGTTGAAGCATTCCATAATTACCAAAACGTTCTCGGTTTTATCAGTGGTAATGAAGATATGAACGATATTCCCAGCGGAGGGTAAGTCAATCTCTCCTACAGGAACGGCAACCAATCTGGACTCAGGCTTTCCAGTCCGCTGATTGCACTGGCTACGACTGCATGGCTGACTGAATACTTCAGACCCGTACCGCCCTACATTCGATCGGTGACACGCGACTTGAAGAACTATATTGCCAAACATTCCCCTCGCAAGATACCCGTGGGATACTCGGCCGCCGATGTGCGAGACATTTTGTTTGACTCTTGGGCCTACTTATCGTGCGCCATCGATGGCAAGGATGACGACATGTCAAGGATTGACTTCTTTGGTCTCAACTCATACTCTTGGTGTGGAAGCAACGCAACTTACGAATCATCTCAATACGACGTCCTTGTGAATGAATTCTCGAAGACCACTATTCCAGTCTTTTTCTCCGAGTATGGATGCAATGAGGTCTTGCCGCGTGTTTTCAACGAAGTCCAGTCGTTGTATGGCAAAGAAATGACTGCCGTGATGAGCGGTGGCTTGGTCTACGAATACTACCAACAAGTCGAGAACAACTACGGTTTAGTGTGGATATATGACAATGGTACCGCGGAGCTGCGGACCGATTTTGATAACCTCCAAATGCAATTCAACAAACTGGACTCCAAGGCTCTTCAATCTGGGAATTCCACAGCAACCAAGCTGACCTCCCCAGAATGCGACAGCAGTCTAATTTCCTCGAAAAGCTTTGCCAATACGTTTGACATTCCGTCCATACCCAGCGGCGGCCAAAAGCTGATCGATAACGGCATCAGCCAGCCTAAAAACGGCAAGATAGTCACAGTCACGGACACGAAGGTCACAATGGAAGTGTATGACTCGAGTGGGAAATTGATGACAGCTCTTTCCATCAAGCCTCTTCCGGACGACCAAAGCAATACCCCCAGCGGTTCAAATTCGTCCCCATCAGGCACTGGCTCTGGTGCTAAGCCGAGCTCGACGAAGGGCAGCGCTGGATGTCTCAAAGCCCCCATTGTTGCTGTGGGTGCGGCTGCAGTTTTGCTTTCATACGCGTTTGCCCTTTAGATAATCATGAAAGAATGCTGAGATTGCATGCTGGAGCTATGGTTTGAGAACATCCTTTCTGCTGGCAGAGGTTATGTACAGCATTTTAGTAATATTTTATTCTGGTCGGTACTCCTCAGGGAAGTCATACGATCATTTTGGAGTCTGGAGGTGTGATAGACAACATAGAGCGAAGGTTCTTACCTTATCAGTACCAGCATGGTAGCATCAGATTGGAAGGATGATTCAATTGTACTCTCGTATGAACAAACTTTTTGTAAACTTGCCCTATTGCCTACTGAGTACGTGCTGAATCGTGCCTTTCCTATCATACAACCTTAACATGATAAATGCCATCACGCTTTGACGTCCTGGACCCGCACCCTGCACGTTCATTACATGTCGTCCATATCAGATTATATCTCCACCAAACGGTCCACCCATCCCTCCGCCACCGAAGCCTCCTCCGCCACTACCAGGAAACCTGCCCATCCCACCCCTAGGTATGCCGTCACCGGGCCCAACAGGATCATATCTCGCCCCGGGTGGCGCTCTCCCTCCGAACCCTCCAAACCCCCCTTCACCACCACCCCCACCACCAAACATCGGATCATCGAAAGTCGGATGCATCCCTCCCCCTCCAGGCCCATAGCCCCCAGGTCCCCTAAGCGGATCACGTGGTCCCAATCCAGGCGGATACAGATCCCTCTCTCCGATATTGAGCGGCCGCCTCGCGCCGCCGAACGGCCCACCGCCAGGCGGACGATGGATCTCATATTCGTCCTCGAAGCCCGGGGGCGGGAAATCCCCCGCTGGATAGGGCTGCCGCCGGGGACCAGCGGCTAGGGGGTCGTCAAAGGGGCGAGGTTGCGCGTAAGGCGGCAAGCGGTCGTCTCTCAACGGATCGTGCTCTGGGCGGCGCTGGTCGTTGCGCTCTCGGCCTGCTGCTGCGGAAGGCGGGGAGGCGTTGCTGGCTGCGTGGGCGGATTCCTCGTAGCCCTCTTTGCGGATCCCGGGCGCGAGTTTCTGGATCAGGTTTATTTTTAGCAGGGCGCAGAGGTCGGTGATGCGCCCGGCGGAGATGAAGATGTCGCGGATTTTGGCCGAGGTGGTCGCTTTGTCGGATTGCTGGTCGGTGGAGAGGGGAGGGAGCCGGGGGAGAGGAATTCTTTGACTGGGAAGTCGAGCGTGTGGACTTTGCCTTCGTCTGGGAGGGTGAGACCCTGCACGAGGGCTTTGGAGCCTAGGCGGGAGACTTTGACCAGGTAGGTGAGTGAGGACTGGGAGTGAGCGTAGCGGAAGGCGTAGTTGGATGTTGTCGTGGAGTTCCAATCTGTTGGAAGAGGTTGGGGGACTGGGCGTCGGCTGTTACATCAATCTTACCCTCTTCTCCCAAGCCGATCAGTCGGAAGCCGACGGCGATCATGCACGCATGGCAGAGGAGGGCGACTGCGTCGTAAGGATCGCGGAGCTGGGGTTCGGTTGAGGGGGTGAGGGATGAGTACATGTATTCCGAAAGGTTTGCGGCGCTGAAGACATTGCCGCTGTTGATATCTTCCGGCATCTTGACAATTGTTTCTATTTTGGATCTTCGTTGTCGTTAGGCTCTTGCCTCTGTCAATACCATTACTAGGATATCTGACGTCAAATGGAGTAATTCCATTATTACCCCACAGCTTCAATACGCGTCGCAGGTGCCTGACGCGCCTGGGGTTTCGGCCCGGCGGTCCCGAGGGCTAGCTTGCTTTCACATTTCTTTGGGGATTCACCCTCTAATCCATGCAGGAACGACAGCCTCGTCATTGTTGGACATATTCTGAATCTTTACCTTTATCTGTTGTTTTCACGGCGCTCTGGGCTGATGGCTAATCCGAACCTGGTCTGGAAGTGGTTCGACATCCTCCGAGCCATCGAGCACGATGGATCACAGAACTTACCCGATGAGACAATCTGTGTGTACATCTGATCATTGTCATTCTAGAAAACTCCGAGATCTGCATGGTTTGACAGTGAATTTTCGTGGCTTTGGTCGTTTTGACAAGATTAGGGCTCTTGAGGCTGAGTTGGGAGGATTGTCCCATCCACCTCTCGAGAAACATGAGCCATACTACAGACAGTTTCATGCTTCTTAATCTTCCGAAGCAAACGGATGACGAAACTTGCGCACAGTGCTGGCTTGGATTTGTCCCACAATCGGAATTCTGACAGCGAACCATTTTGCTCCAGGCTGAACTGCTCTCCAAATCCGCGGCCTGTGCCCAGTCTGGAAGATCGGCAGCAGCCCAGATGTGCCATACCAGGTACAATCTACTTGGTTCAAAAACCCCTTATTTCGAGGATCAAATCTCATCCTCTTGTCCCCAGCTGCGGAACGCTATGAATTCATCTGCGCTGTATTCGAACCACAAGTAATCTCGGATCTTGACACTCCCAGCTGCTATAATTGCTAATATCGATGGTGTAAAGCATACCAGTGTCTTGACATGGGGTTCGCGATCGACTGCCTCGCGAGGGCGATGAGCCCCAAAACTCAGTATGGTCTGTTCACCCATAGCTAGATGTTGATAGGATCTATTGCGGTCATGGAGTTTCGAAGAGCTGAAGCCACCTTCTCGAGCTTCATAGCGTGTTCTTTCCTCTTCAGTGTAGAGCCTTCAAATAATGCCTTGCCTCTTGCCGCACAGTTCTGTGTTCCTGCATCCCCTGCTATGGACTCCCGAAATTGGCTATCGGTCTTTCAGCATGTACTTTCACCACTCTCTGACTGTTTCTATCTCCATCGCTCTCTTCACTCTGACTTCCGCGCAAGTGCCTGAGTACGCAACTCGAGTAAATTCCCCTACGAGTACAATACACATGGACTCTATTCGCCTCCCGTATCGGTAACTCAACACTGGTCAACTCCGTCTGATCATTCCCTCCGGATCATTCAGACCGATAATTACAAGCCTAGCATGAGTGACACCGGTATAGCACTCTTGAACACCTCAGTAGGATCTACAGTGAGCGTACCTGAATCAAATAGTGAGGGTTTCGTGAGTTCGATGAGCACGGAGGCAATGACAGCAGCGCCAGCAGAAGATATTGCCACGGATTTGCCGAAGCTTTCGCCAACCACACCGAATGAGGAGAACACATCGACTACGGCGTCAGCACTATTGCCTAGCCAAAGCACTGGGGCTGCAGGAAGTCACCTTTCGGTCGCTGCTGTTCTAGTTGGCGTGATGGCCGCTGCCACTCTGGACATTGCAGCATTATCGTGAAGGGGCTAGGCAGTGATATCGTTCAGACACTAAATATATGTGAGTCGGCAGCTATTCGACCTCAGAAGATATCTGGTGTATCTTCTTCACAGCTGAGGGTATGACACTGCTAGATCAATACTCTTTGTTGCCACGGTGCACTGCTAAATATTTCGAGCATGATCTTCAACTCATCGGGTGAGTCTGAAATAATACTGCAAATCCGACATAGAGCTCTGTCGATAGAACCAACCATTTTGATGAAACGCGATTCTAGACTGTCTCAGTACTGTCGAACTTCGGCTGACGGATTGTTGATCTAGCGACGGTGGAAAAGGGGGCCTGTACCCACATGGCAGATCGAGCGCCACTTACTTGGAGAGAGGCCTTGTCCGCAAGGTCTCACGGTCCTTCCAAAGCCTTTGAATCATGGTTGTCAAGTCCGTGGCCCCGGAAATGGAACTCAGAGCTTCGATGCCCTAAGCGAGTTCACCTTTGGCTCGTAGTTCCTCTCTTTCAGTTCCTGTTCCTCCCTAAGGATCTTGGAGAACACCTCCACACCTTGCCTGCCAAGGGCAGTCCCTACAGCAACTGCATCAACCCCAACGGCTCTCATACGATTGAAGCTAGCTCCGTCAGAGACCCCGCCTACACCAATGATACTGATATCCTTCAAAGACGGCTGCAAATCAAGCATTGATCGAATCGTCCTCACGTTGCCCAGGGCTAGTGGATGTAATGCATCGCCAGCCAGACCACTTATACCGGTACCAGTCTCTGAGTAGATGGCTGGGGAAAGATCGTCGGATAGATAGAGGCAGGAGCCGAGCGTGTTTGTCGAGGTGATGAACCGTAACGGGCACGGAGTGACGCTGAGCAGCGCTGAGATGAGCGTATCATATTGGGACTTGTGGGTGTATGGTGGCAGCTTGATGCCTACCTCTACACCGGCTTTGGCGTCCTCGTCAATTGTGTGGCGTAACGCTTGTAAATAGAGGACCAGAGAATCATGAGAGTAGGCGGGAGGTTCTTTTCCTATAATATTGGGGCAGGAAAGATTGATCTCCATCAGTAACCTCGTCTGTGTCGTCGTCTGAAGCTGGCATAATCTGCGGTAGTAGAGCTGTATTTCTTGCGGAGATCCTGTCACAGAAAATATGACGGGCTTCTTCAGATGGCATGGTTTACTGTCTCGAGACACAATATCCATTATTGTCGAGCAATAATCTTCGAAACTGACAGGACTGTAGCCAAGCGTATTCAGACTCGATGGTTTCGTGCCTGATGACCTTATAAGATTCACATTGTGCATGTAATGAACCCCTTGGTCCACTGTTGTGGGCCCACTGTTGTGGAAGACATTTGATAGCCCATGGCAAGATATAGGATAACTCTAAAGGAGGCGGGGAGACTCACCCTTGCCAAAGAAACGATACTGATGAATCCTGTCATCATGAGCAAACCCGCCAAAAATAGCTGTACGGATCGTGACCGCGCCCGTGTGTGGGGAGTCGTATAGAACCTTCAGATCCTCTTTCGTGGTAGCCCAAGGATTGGCGGAATTTAGTAATGGAGGACTGAAGTAGAGAGACATGATGGCCAAGCTGCTTAAGTTTGAATCTGGTTGACAGATTACAGAAGCACAGATGCGCCTTGCATTTTGATTGACGGATTGAGATTGTGAGATGTTGGTAAACGTGTCAAACGCATACGAGGATATAGCCAAATGTAGTATATGTAATCTGCCTTTCCAGTTCTATATCCAGACTTGAGCCCAATCAGTTGATCAGGATATATGCTGACTCACGAGTACGTGGAAATGCTCTTCCCTAGGAAGTGCACGCCAAGGCCAGCCCTAGTCAATCAAAGCGCAAGTCCGAGCTACATGTATCTTTGGCTGTGTCTAGGGTAAGGGTAGAGCAAGTGTGCACTTCCCTAGGAAGCCGAGTAGCGACTTCGCCAGAACCACGATCTTGACTTCTCTTCACTCCACCTCCGCCCGATTTGCTTTGAGGCATCCAATTCACGCCTGAATCTGGTTTCACAAATCCTGTGTCTGTCTAGTGATCGTGTGCAACAGATCAAGGTCTCATTTGCGCCTCTGCGTCTGCAATGATCATGGGAAGTTCACAAATCGATGTCACCAGGTGACTCGACTACAACCGAAGCGAATTATCACCTCTGGACATCCCTCAGACTCATTATAATTAACGGTATTTTCCATCTACCAGCCGCTCTACTTGTCACATGGCACTCAAAGTCTCTCCCCGCACACTTCATTCGATGGACGACTCTTCTGATGCCCTGCCTTCGGGCACCATTAACCATATTCAGAGGCTACCCGAAGAGATCCTGATTGAATGCCTTCGGCCTCTGTCTATTACCGTAGCTAAGATAGCTCGTCTGGTTCGCCACCAGTGGTCTGACATCATTGCCCGCTGGTTGTTTCAGCGCGTATACTTCAGGCCCCAGACAGAATTTATGGAAATCTTCGAGGCTATCACTAGCAACCCGCTTTTCGCATTGGGGATTTCTGAGCTAGTATACGATGCAAGCCAGTTTCTGCCGATGTGGTCCTTGCCGCAGAACGAACAGTACTACAAGTACAAACACATAGTCCCAGACGAAGACGTCGTAGTAGGCGAGGCAGAGTGGCCCCTGTTCGTTACAGAAAGTAGAAAGAAGCACAGCCAGCTGCAACTCGACCAGCAGCGGATTTTCGATGAACAAAGTGATTATCGAATCCTCTGTGCCGGTCTTCAGCGTTTACCCAACCTGATCCATATCTCAATCCTCGAAATCGATCACCGGTTTGCAAGACGCGTGAACGAATTCTCATGGTATAGTTCCATGGCTGCAAAGTTTCGGAAGCACGTTTACTCTCCCGCCCCAACTTACGGTTTCGAGGGACTTGGCCAAGGCCACACTTGGGATCCGCGGGCAATCGAGTCCTTGATGAAGGCGATCTCAACGCAAAATGCACGCTTAACGCATTTCCACTGTAGGACCATGGTTCCACTGACCCTATGGTTCGCAGAAAGTCCTCTTTCATGGTTCCCCAGTCTCTTTCGGTCACTGAACTGCTTGAAATTTCACTGCCGGAGTGGCGACGAAGAATCAGAGGCCTTCGTCAATTCTAAACCAACCCGTCCATACTTAATAGCTTTTGCTGAAGGCGTCAAGGATGCCCAAGATTTACATCACTTGTCGTTAAGCATGGATTATTTGACCAGCAATGACTGGGATATTATGTTCTCAGGAGCTTTATGGCCAAAGCTTACCTCTCTGGATCTATCACACATTTGTCTGCACGCGGACAGCCTGGTATCACTCTGTCACAACCATAGACACACCCTTCGTGAACTCTCTCTTGCGTACATACATTTACAAGCCTCAGATACCTTGAGATCTTGGGAGGATGTGAGCAAGGAGTTTGGCAATTCACTACGATTGCATTACATTCGGCTGGACTCTTTGATAATGCATCAAAGTGGAGGAAATACGTACCGGACACGGTCCCTTTCCCCTCTTCTTCTTGAGATCATGCAATGGGTTCCTAATCAAACGCTTGAGGAAGAACCTGATGTCCAATCCTGGAAATCTATGTGGTATCCCTCCAATTATACGCCACGATTGATTAATGGTAGCTATTATCCCAACAACAGCGGATGCCATGTATGTGTGCTATGAGAGGGACACATAGCATAAGCACAGCTTGGTCCAGCTTACTGCGCGAGCAAGTGTACTTACATAGTCTTCGCTTCCCAGAACAACCGCAGGAATCCGACCTAACATTGAATGGCCTTGATGTCATCGACCCCAACAGCTTATCAGTCTCCTTCTCGACCTCTTACGTCTAGCTATCGAATATCTATGCGGACGTGCGGTTCATCCTAGCTGTCGAAGGCAGCACGGGGCAGGACACATGTCAATGCGAAACAAAAGCTTTGACATGCATTTGAATTTACAGAGAACTAGCAGAGGTAGGTTGAGCTGCCCAAGCAAGGCTTTACACAATTTATAGTCATTGCTAATGATACTCGTTTGTCCTCCAGCAGGACACTTCCAAAGGGCCATGGTTTGGAATACACTCTTGCTCAAGCATACGATCATCGTGAAATAGAAGAGCTACGAGCAGGAAAACACATTTGCTCAGGTATATGATCATCGTGATTCGTGAGGCTTAAGTAGATTTCTCTAGCACACTTCTTTGTTATGCCAAGCCTCGATACCTCTCCTACGCGAGGTCAAGTGACTTGGTAACTTTCTCGCTTTCCTTTCTGTCCTTATTTGTCAGAAAAACAGCGATATGCAGGCACATGGTAGTTATTCAGACGCAATCAGTAAAGACTGGCATTTCTAAAGATATTCAGAATCATCACATCACTTCCCTCGCCCCAATATCCCACCACTTCACCATCCTTCCACATATCCTCTCAAGAATAATTGACATGTTTAACATCATCAAGAGCAATATAAGTCCTCTCCGTAAGCGGCGAACTAGTCGCAACGCCAATCGACACATTAGCCAGATTCCGATACGAGCTCGGAAGCACAGCAAGCTTGAGCGGCTGATTCTGGCTCCCCTTGGGCGCGTACGATAGACTGACGGTCGGGACCTGGTTGCCCTTGACATCAAAGCCGGTCACTGCGAGGGTGCCTCCCTGCGCCAGGCCCTCGGTGGTGCCGGTGTCAGTGCCGAGGCCGAAGTAGAAGCTTTGCAGGTCGAAGGACTTGACGCCTGGCCCGCGGACGAGCTGGGCGTAGGTGTTCAGGGTGAGTTGGCCGAGTTGGAGGAGGTCGATGGGGCCTGCGGCGCCGGCTTGTTGGGGCTTCGAGTGGGGGACTACGCTCGCTGCTCCCTCGATCGGTCGCTGTGGGTTGTGGGTTTAGATACAGGAAGCTAACGAAGAGCATAAAATAAAGGCATGGTTTGGACTTACTAGCACAACGACGCCGCCGTATTTGATGCCGTGATAGAGGCCTACAGGAAACAATTGGGGTGCCACGACACTGGTCTTGAGATCATCGAACTGTTCCAATGTTTAGATGGTTGAGCGAAAGGTCGGTGGACAAACGGAGTCTTACAGTATCAGTATACGGAGTAGATCCTCTCTCCTGGAGCTCTGCTGGGAGAGCAACAGCGAGGACGCTCAGCACCAATGGTACCACGGTCGTGAAGGCGTGCATGTCGGATGACGGGCTTGTGTTGGTTTAGGCCACACGGATGATGCTTATAAAAACAGGCGTCTTTCACTGTATTCTTTGGAGACGACTTGAGATGGTTTTTGTTGCCCAACGGTGGACACGAGGCATTTATATATCCTCCCAAGACCCCCAACGACGTCTCTCGCACGCCATTATGGCCACTTATGGCATCTAGGCGTGAGTGTCATCTATCACTTGGACGATCCAATGAACGGTCTCCACCTGCGTGGTGCTTTCACCGTCCTTCGCACATAGCTGGCAGCCGGAAATTCTCCGCTAGCCTCATGGGACTGCTTCATACATCCACATGAGACCATGGATCCGATTATCCGGAGTGTTGACGTACATGGCGGGAAGATTTCATGTCGCAATTCGATCTGGTACCGATCTGGACCTTTCGACGCCATACCAATTCCACTTTGGTATCGCATTTTCTAACCTCATGAGACTACTTCAGAGACTGTGTACCCGGTTATCCGGCTTATTGACGTACATGGCACGAAGGTTAAATGTCGCCATTTGATCTGGAACCGTGGACGGCATGTCAATCTCACTTTTGCATCATATCTCCTATACGGTCTGCGGATCTGACGACGATCCATGGCGACTGAGACCACGCCCCCTGCTGTGCTCTTGTGGTCCACACTAACCTTACACAATTTCCATCAGAGATTGGTGATTGGACTGGGCAGACAACGTGATCTCGACCATCAAAAAGACTGTTCCTCGAGCCCAACGACGGAGCCTTCAGTCGGCGTTTGCCTTCGTTGGAGGTCTGTCTGGGGGCCTGACATCCACGAATTCCTAGTACTGGTAGCATATGGAGTACTAGGGATCTAGTGATAGCTACAGTGGCTGTCCTCAGCAAAGAAAAAGAATGTTTGACCCTGTTTGCTCACGGTAAAATTCTCCGTGGTGGTGGTGGTACGAACGATTTAGGAACCTGCCCGTGACAGCGATCAAAGCCAGACTTGAACAACAACTTAGATTAAAGGTTGGTCAGACTGCAGCAGCAATGCCATGCACACGGGACGGCGAATACACAAAGCTGATCGAGGCCCAAAGGTAATCTTAGCAGATGTCGTGTATCCTCAAGCTAGGCCACCATAGCGTGAATACATCACCAACCGATTTATGGGAAAGCTGACGCCCAGTCATAAAGATTCGTACCGATTGAGGGCTGGATTGCGGCGTGTCGGAAAAACACCTCCCAAAGATGAACATACCTGACTAACCCACCTGGTCTCGGGAATCGCGCCATTCGCACGCAATAGCAGTTGCGTGATGTCGGCAGATGGCGCTATCCCGGCCTGGTAGTGGTGCAAGAGTTTATCGACCCCCTGCCTCAAACCTACCTTCACCTGAATTGGGAAGAAATATAGAGACGAAGACTTCTTTATCAAATGCCTATGCTTTTTTCCATGGACAGGTTTCTGGGTTGCCACTAAGAAAATTCGGGATTGGATTTGGGATATGATATCTGAGTAGCATAATCGCACCACACCCGGACAAAATCCATAACTAGACAAAGATATAGTGCTTCGAATAGTACTTGGACAAAATGCCGGTAGACTCCACGGACGATAGCAGCATCTGACTTAAGAACTGGGTACCAATCGAGGATGCCGACGAGGACCTTCACCGATACCAAGAAAGAGGCCCAAGGAACGACCATAAGCAGCGTCTACCTTCAGAAACTCAAACCAATCAAAGATGGCGACAAGTGCAATCAGCCAAACCAAGATCAAGGCCCAGAAAAACTCTCGGAGGACATGACATTCCCTTTCGTCAAGATAGTCAAGTCTGGTTAGCCATTGCGTAAGCTTGTTTGGAACCACGATTCGTCCTGTGGTAAAGCCCAAACACAAAGCTGCGAAGATGATCAGTATACTAGTACAGAAGCCTATTCTTATCATGTATTCCGATAGTACAAATGTCAGGACGAGCCGATATTCCAGAATATCCATGTCCCAAAATTCGTTGTGTATGGGCGACGAGGGGAAAGTATAGAGGATGTCAGCAAGGATGACCATCGCAAAGCCGAACATTAGAGCAATTAGCCTGTTGAACCAAGGGCTTCTACAAAGCTCGTTGAGAACGTCAGCCTGGCCAGGTCTTTCTTCATGTCGGGGTAGACATGGCTGTTCCGTGGTCGGATTTGGATGGGAGTAATCTAATTCTACCAACATTAGATATACGTTTGGAAATGGAGATGGAGCAACCTCACCGCAAACAGAGCTGTAGATGGACCATAATGGAAGTACAGACAGCACTATTGGTAGGGTCTGACCGAATCCCCAAACTCCTTCACCCACGCCTAAGGACTTCGATTGAGTTCGTAAGGCGACAAGTCTTAAGGTGCCCCATGCCAATCCGCCGTTGAGCCAAAATATCTGAGAAGACCGAGTTTTAGCATGTGATGATAACAGCGTCTTTTGGTAAATCTCAATGCTCACCTCCCAAACCATAGACCCATGTATATCATAACACGCCCTTAAAAGCACATAAGTGATCGTCAGGGATCCCCTTAGTACATGCGAGATTAACCCACTGTCTTTTGTGAATGGAGCATAGAATTCCCTGAATTGGCGGCCTGGGAAAAATCTGAGCCAGTTCTGTGCTCGCGTGGAAGCCGTATCAAATATTCCAATGACCCTTGTCACGTAAATCGAGACTAGGAAAGCAAGCGAGAGTATTATCAAGGGTTTGTTATATGCTTGAAGCGCATCTGGTGAGAGCTGGTATCCCACTGCCTTTGTAATGTCCGTGTAGGCACTTGGCGAGTATAAGCATTTCGCTGGAACGGCTGATGTCGCGAATTGCGAGATGTATCCGGTCGGACCTAGAGCCGTTGCAAGCAGCGCTAGTACAACGCCCATAAAACCGGTTCGACAAATTGCCATTCTAGTTCGCTTACGAAAGTAGCCACGCAATGCAGTAAGTGTTGCCAAATGGCTTAGGGTCGAGAACCATGCGAGATCGACAATAACTTGCCAGTGGTAAGACGAGATTCCTGAGGGAAGCTGAATATACCCTGTAAGGAGGATTGCCATGCCAGTGACCACCTGAGTATCACTGTATAGAAGCACGGCGCTTTCAAGGGCCTTGGTCCATTTCTTTGATACTGCCTTGCTGTTGTTCCATGCTCGGGGAGTGACAAAGTCGATGAATCTCCGGTCAATTGGATTTGTTGTAACATGGTCGTCGAACAGGTAATGTACGATGACGAGGAATAGAGTGAGATAGGCAGAGAGCGTAAAGCTGATGAGAACCTGTAAATCGGTCTTTAGCCGACAGAATGCATCTGATCATCACCATAGTTCTTACGCCGGTACCGGCAATATCCGGGTCCGCTTTCACAGGGCCCCAGAGGCTACATGTAGGTGGATTTGGGAAGTTAGGAGCGGAAGTGCTTATAGATGAGGCTGCCGCGGCTGTCATTTCGATCCAAGAACGCCGTAATTTGGGAATTGTGATTGCTTGTGTTCCAGGATTCGAGTGATAAGAGGAATATAAGAGCGTTCCTCACGCCCGCCACGATAGCTAGGCTGCACATTATCTTTTTATAGGAACCAATTTGGTGTCACACTCGCTAGAGTATAGACAGAGCATGTCCAAAGAATATTCGCCACTCCAAACCTTGCAACAGGCTGCACCCGCATCAGACAGTTGAGTGGATTCGAGTGATTGAAAGGAGGCTGAGCGAACACAAAACATGTTCCTTCCCGCTCTGCTAAAGGAATTGTATGCAGACCCGAGCTGAACATTGCATCGAAGAATACTTGACGGTATCGATGAGACAGCCCATGGCAGCTCTGAATCTCACTCATAAACAAAACATAAGATGGGGTTAGAAAGACCGCTAGAATGTAAGGAGAAGCGGAGGAAATGGTGCGCGATACATAGAAGGTACTTAGAACTTCATAGAATTAGGATAATAATCACCATGTCTATCTCGAGAGGGGGTTGGAGCTTGTATGCAGCAACCCATCGTATTCTCTAGCGTATCCGATTCAATGGTATGTAAGGTGCACGAGACATGATGGATTTACTCCAGGGCATATTTCGGGAGTGCCCAAAGTCGTGTAGCCATGATCAATGTGTGAAAGCTCCACGTAATGGTGTTCAGTTTCTTCCGATATCACTGACTGGCTTGCGTGAGGTTGTTCAAACGCGATTAGTGCATTGTTAGAGATGAGGATACGCGTTGCCCCAGGCGACCGCGCTTAAACACAACCCTAAATCACTTCACTTGGATAGTGATCCTAAATGAGCATGCACGATTAACTAATACCATCTACCGTACGGAGGCACATTTTCAACGACGTATTCACCATAGTATCCATTCGAAGTACACAGAGGAACCCTACACATCTCGCATAATGCCTCCCACCCGCCGCAAGTCCACCGCGCCCTCCTCCCACGCCCAACAAACCCTCGCCTTCAGCGGCCGCTCCAACAAAGTGACCAAACCCTCCGTCGCCCACCCCTCCGCCAAAAGCCTCTCCAAAGCCTCTCCCGACCAGCTCGCAAAAGCCTCAAAAGCCGTCTCCGAGGTCTCTTCCCCCGAGACAACCGAAGCGCACGCAGATCCCCAACCACAAGAGCCTGAAGAAATCGTAATACCAGATGCCGATCAACGACTCGCATTCAGGGTCCAAGGAGCGAAGCCGAATCTGCATGACGAGGTATCTGACAAGGCGAAGAAGGTCAGCGACGCGCAGGTGAAGCGGTACTGGAGGGGGAAGGAAGACGAGAGGAAGGCGCCGAGGGGTGAGTCTGCGGTTTATTTCTCTTATGCGGGGAGCTCATATTTCACTTGCGCCGAGGGTTCTAATGCAATGCGATAGTACATCAACAAGGACTGTCACTGAATGAGAAGATCCTCCGCCATTTCGACCTCTCCAGCCAGTACGGGCCGTGTATAGGTGTGGCGCGCTTGAAACGATGGAAGCGTGCGAATGGGCTGGGGCTGAGGCCGCCGATTGAGGTGTTGACGGTGCTGTTGAAGGAGGAGGAGGGTGAGAATAAGAAGGCGGAAAGGGCTTATGTGGATGAGCTGATGTCTACGAGGTTGGTCGTTGAATGATAGGCTTACGTTAGGTGGAGGGTTGAGTTTGGATGGTGGCATTGATGGAGTGGTGCGAGTGATAACAGTGAATAGCTTGGTTGGATCAAGGCCTGTGTGCCTTCATCGGAGGGGCTGGCTTTTATTGATACCGGTACACATAGTACAAGGGTGCTCTTGTGATACTATTTACCCCATCGGAGACTCATATCTACTATGGGTGACGTTCCGTGAACTATCTCGGAAGAAATTGTATAGCTTAGGATCCGTTCCAGGCCAAACACCATCACCGTGGTTGATGTTGAGAGACTTGAAGTTAAAGAGTCGTTCGTCTATTGTTTTCTTAATGTTGAATGCTCCTCTCAGTACATCTGCACGCTAACAACAGACAGTGGCTTCTCTGTGAAATCAGAGCCACACGCACGGAACTCCGTCTACAGAAGTCCGGTTCAGCGGAATACACGAAGGCTACAAAATGTGAGGAAAAATGCCTTGCAAACACCAGCGAAAAGAACGGCTACCTTTTCCTACCCAGTGAATTCCTTGACATTATTCTTCTCCTTCTTGCCGGCAACCAAAGCGAGTGGTACGATCCCACTGACGTGCATGTCTGGACCAAACACATGCATATTCAGCTTCAGCTCTGCGCCTACAGCTTTGATATTTCTGAGACCCTCCTGAAAATTAGGCCCGGCGCGACGGACCCAGATCTGGACTTTGTGCTCGATCAGATTCGAAGCGAACTCTCGAAGTGCCCGAATGACACCCTTGAATGTTGATGCAACCTTGGTAAGCGCGTCAGTACATTGATATCCTCCCAGGCCACAGAGCGATGTTGTTTGCTTACATTTGTGAAATTTGCAATACCGCCCCCAATGAACAGTACCTTGCCCTCAGGACTTATTGGAGCACGTAACATAAGATCTAAAACCGTACGTGCGTAGTAGTATGTTTGAGTCTCAGTAGGCGCACCAGAGTATTCGCCGTAGTTCGCAAGCTCATCTGCAAATCCAGAGGATGCAATCGCGTCAGCATAAACCACCGAAGCACCACCGCCAGCAACCAAGGTCCATATACGCCCTTTGGGGTTCAAGACAGTCAGTTTGAGCGAGGCTCCGGTTTTAGCATCGAGCTCCGCAATATAGGCTTCTTCTTTGCTCATCTCGCGTCCAAATGGCGCAGGGAACTCAATAGGTGGGCCAGCATCAATACTGACTTTCCCATCGGACTTGACTCCCGGCAAACCCAATGCTCCGGGGCTTCGAGCAACAGCCCATTTGACACCACACTCAAACTCTGCGGTCTGATCAAGTTTTGCAGCAAGGTCCAAGAAGTGAACCTCCGCTGATGTGCCTGTTGAATTTGGAATGACCACCAACGGGTTGATCTCCAAGTAGGTGAACTGGCAATCGACATACACGGCGTAGAGACGAGTTATGAAGTCGACAAGGACATTATGGACACCTTTGGGGACCTTTTTCAGGAGTGTCGCTGCGATCTCTTCATTGGATGGGTATTCAGCGAGATCGACAGGAACAAGTATTTTCGCGGCTTTTGCGTCTACATCGCCAACATCTACACCACCTTCGTCCGTGAACAATATCCAATCGCCCTGTAGAGAAGTTCGTTAGCAGTTTCCTTCCAGATGCAGCTTGTCCTTGCGGGGTTGCCAAAATAGAGTCTCCTCCGAAGAGTGCAATCTACCAGCCCAAAGGGCATGTTGTGAAGGAATAGATACTCACATCTCGAACGGAATTGATGTTTATGTAGTACTCGGTATCTTGAGGATGAGGGACAAAAGGCTCCACGAGGAATTGCCTCAGGGCTCCCGATACAGTCTCCACCTGCTGTACTTTACCAGCGCGAGCTTCTATCCAAGCTCGGGCGTCTGCCCAGCTCTTATTCAATGCAAGGAGGCCACTCTTGCCACGGCGCTTGATCAGCTGGTCCGGCTTTGCGACGAATTTTGCATCTGGTGCAAGAAGCCATGGGTATGTCGCTTCAGCTTGGTCGAGGACAGAAGAGGGAGTGGCATCTTCGGGAAAGTACAGAGATGCAAGCTTGGGTGCAGGATTATGGGTTGCGGTCGGTGGAAGAGGTGAAGGTTTTATTGTGGGCGCTCGGGTCAAGTGGTAGTTCAAGATAGCCTTGCCGTCGGCTTCAAGGATTGATTTAGCAGCCATTTTATACCTAAGCCAAGTATGAGAAGTATCAGTATTGCGCTGATGAAGTTGTGGAGGAATTGGGCAGCTCCCAGGGTGATTGTTTAGAGCTTACTGAGGTCGTTGCCAGTCGAAGTATGTCAAAAGCAGATGTGTGGGAGAAAGGCGTCTTACGCTCGGCAATTGAGTACTCTTGATGCTGGTGGATTCCGGGGTGATTTGAAGGTTGGTGCAAGCTGAGGGATGGTCGCTCGCAGATATGCCCGTAAGCTCGGCGACCTCTAAAGTTTCGACTTTTGGCTTCTTGCTGGATTTCACTTGGAGGCACTTGGAGCGACTAAGGCACGCTATCTGCAGATCCCAGGAAGCCCCTGCTGTCAAACCACACCTATATTTGGCAGGAACCCGAGTAACAGAAGACCAAAA
The DNA here is from genome assembly GCA_018902385.1 of Physcia stellaris. Taxonomy (NCBI): domain Eukaryota; kingdom Fungi; phylum Ascomycota; class Lecanoromycetes; order Caliciales; family Physciaceae; genus Physcia; species Physcia stellaris. Next base: position 147,297 of record JABSSW010000022.1, on the reverse strand, counting down.
AGTATGGTATTTTGACTTTGGCGGTGGATTATGGACTTGTGGACTTCAGTAGAATGATGCGCACATTAACACAGTCATCATCCATGTGTTTCCTTGGATACAAAGCCATCTCTCGCTCTCTGGATCATCACCGACGACGGTACTAGCCCTCCTCGGTATAGTCCTTTGTAGTCCTTTGTTCCCCCGGGCCCCGAAAAGTGTTGAATTTCAATTGACCACTCTGCTTATCCCGACCACATCCCAACAACCAAGCTTCACGAGACTCCGAGAACGCCTCCGCCGCTCTACTTATCATTCCCGCTTCGTATCAGTGTGGGAACAGCTACTCTTATCATCATAGCGCCTGGCTCCATTCCGTAGCGTATCTCAACGAACCTGCATCTCTCGGTGGTAAGCTCCGTATCCCCAGAAAGAGGCTGCCCCGAGCTGTCAAAGGCGCCCCTTCCCCAAACAGCTTCTCATTTCCCTGGGCAACCACTCCAAAGATCCGCAATCACTGACAATAATGCCTTCAGCTGTACCTCTTACCAACGGCACCACCAACGGATTGACAAACGGCGACAGCATGGCCAGTACTACCGTCAATGGTGTGAACGGGACTGGTGCCAAGGGGCCAACCCCCAACGATAGAATACAGCGTTTTGCTGCTCCAAGTAGACCGTTGAGCCCGCGTGCTGAGCATACTCTTTTCCACGATAAGACAAGATGCTTTGTCTAGTGAGATATTACCTCTATCGCCAGTAATGCATTGCGAGCTAACGATTCATACACAGTGGTCTTCAGCCTCGTGCCGTGCAGGGAATGCTGGATTTCGACTTTATTTGCAAGAGAAAGACCCCGTCAGTCGCTGGAATCATATACACTTTTGGGGGACAATTCGTCAGTAAGATGTAAGGCATCACAGCGAACCGCAAGGAAGTTGTGTGGCCCCGACTGATGATTGCCCTGCACAGGTACTGGGGAACGAGTGAGACGCTTCTACCCGTTTATCAAGATGTCGCAAAGGCTATGGAGAAGCATGACGATGTGGATACTGTTGTCAACTTCGCCTCGTCTCGTAGCGTTTACAGCTCGACCATGGACCTAATGAATTACCCGCAAATCAAGTCGATCGCTATCATTGCGGAAGGTGTTCCCGAGCGACGAGCCCGAGAGATACTTCATGTTGCGAAGAAGAGAGGGATCACCATTATCGGGCCTGCCACGGTCGGTGGCATCAAGCCCGGTGCTTTCAAGATTGGCAACACCGGAGGAATGATGGACAACATCGTTGCTTCTAAGCTATATCGCAAGGGATCTGTGGGCTACGTATCGAAATCCGGAGGCATGTCGAATGAGCTCAACAACATCATTTGCAATACGACCGACGGCGTTTATGAGGGGGTTGCCATAGGGGGTGACCGTTATCCCGGAACTACCTTCATCGACCACATGCTTCGATACCAAGCCGATCCCGAATGCAAGCTCCTTTTGCTACTCGGCGAAGTTGGTGGTGTAGAGGAATATAGGGTGATTGAGGCGGTCAAGAACGGCACAATCACTAAACCTGTCGTTGCTTGGGCTATTGGAACTTGTGCTAGCATGTTCAAAACAGAGGTTCAATTTGGCCATGCAGGATCTTTCGCCAATTCCCAACTAGAGACTGCGGCTATGAAAAATAAGTCAATGAAAGAAGCTGGTATTTACGTCCCAGAAACCTTCGAAGAGATGCCGGCTGTTCTCGCGAAAGTATACCAAGGATTAGTTGAAAAGGGTACGATCAAGCCTCAGACCGAACCAGTACCCCCCAAGATTCCCATCGACTACTCCTGGGCCCAAGAACTTGGCCTGATTCGAAAGCCCGCAGCCTTCATCTCGACTATTTCCGACGATCGCGGACAAGAGCTTCTGTATGCCGGGATGCCGATCTCAGACGTGTTCAAAGAGGAAATTGGTATCGGCGGAGTCATGTCCCTGCTTTGGTTCCGTCGTCGTCTGCCAGAATATGCCAGTCGCTTTCTTGAGATGGTTCTGATGTTGACTGCTGACCACGGTCCCGCCGTCTCCGGTGCAATGAATACGATCATCACCACTCGAGCAGGGAAAGACCTCATCAGTGCACTCGTTTCTGGCCTCCTTACCATTGGATCAAGGTTCGGCGGCGCCTTGGACGGGGCGGCTGAGGAATTCACGAAGGCTTTCGACAAAGGCCTCAGCCCTCGCGACTTCGTAGATCTAATGAGGAAAGAGAACAAACTTAGTAAGTCGGCACACAATGGCCAAAGGCTCTATACTGACAGCTTCTAGTCCCTGGTATTGGCCACAAGGTGAAATCACGCAACAATCCCGACCTCCGAGTTGAACTCGTCAAGGAGTTTGTGCACAAGCGTTTCCCAAGCTGCAAGATGCTTGATTACGCAATTGCGGTAGAGACTGTCACGACATCGAAGAAGGATAATCTGATCCTTAATGTTGACGGCTGCGTGGCCGTTTGCTTCGTTGATCTGATGCGTAATTGTGGCGCATTCAGCCCAGAAGAGGCCGAGGATTATCTCAACATGGGCGTCCTGAACGGTCTATTCGTTCTTGGGAGGAGCATTGGTTTGATTGCACATTATCTTGATCAGAAGCGCTTGAGAACTGGTCTGTATAGGCACCCGTGGGATGACATTACTTACCTTCTCCCCAATCTCGCGCAAGGAGCCGCACCTGGAAACGAAGGCCGAGTGGAAGTTCGCCTGTAAGATTTGGACTTGGACGGTTTCGAGGCGTTCCAAGGGCTGGAAGCAAGCAATTGCTCTTTGACACTGGCTCACAGAGACCCATCTTGTATCAGCATAGAGATCCTCAAAAGGGGGGCCGACTAGATTACTTAAGCCTGCACTTGTTACAATAACTTAGATCATCAGCCTTTTCTCAACATGGGCAGATTAGAAGGATTAGTATGCGATGCAGATCTCGATTCTTTTCCTCCTGGGATGTTCAACCACGCTGTGCTGCAAATTGCAGCGCTTTGCCGGCGAAACGATTCTGCAACGGTTGCCTAAGGGCACACTCGGCCTTGTGATGGACAATAGGAGCGTATGTAAATCTATTTGCTTTGGTCACTCTACTGCTCCTATTATATACTTCCTACGTTAGATGTAGTGACTTCAAAATTAAATACTTTTTTGCCTTACGCACCGGTTGTCGAAAATCATGCCAGAATTCTCCAAGTCCTATCTCCGTCTATGGATAGTCTCGCATTCCTTTCGCCGCTTAGATAGTACGCAATTGGATGTTGCTCAACAGTAGCCCTTATTGTCAATCGGCCTAGCAAAAAGTCCAAGGTGTCCATGGGATGGATAGAACGAGTAGCAATGACCTTCACGGCTAAGTAGACAACAATCAGGTCATCTCATCAAAGGCCTTAGAACTACTGAGCAAGTGCATGCAGAAGTGCTGTAGGGGCTCGGAATCGGTCGAATATCATAACGCATGTCAAATTGCAGAAATCAGGGAGCACGGTGTCGCCGCTTCGTTCCCATTTTATCGTTCTATACATATGGTACTCTACATTACACTCAATCCATCATGCTTGCTTCATGAGCACATCGTTCTCTTGCCACATGTATCAAAGTCCACGGATACGTGCGTTCTGTGCTTGGCTTCTCTGATTCAACACTACCTTATTAGGTCGTCTGTCATGTCATTTTCAGTAACATGCACAATTATCCTACCTAGGTAACCTATTTGCTTTGATGTAAGCAACTACTACGCCTGCGACCCTATGGCTCTCGCTTTGTTGGATGCTGTGACAAGGAACCTTGTGAGATCGGTTGCATAGATGTACAAGTCCCTAGCTTCAATAGAAAACGTTCCAAAGATATACATGGAGCTCTATGTCCGGTGAAAGTCTTTGATAAGCAGCACATTCGGTAAAACAAAAGAGACTCGCATCATGCACATGGCTGCTGAGCAGTCCTCACTTGACAAACCCGTTTTTGTATGTAAAATTCTTGGAGAAAGGCCGCAGAGTCAATCAGATGGATGGAAACAGGAAGAGCCTGTTGTACAGGCGGTACAGATTCCTCGAGTTTTCCCCTAGTTCTCTCCAAGTAGAGCTCCGATCTTCTCAATTTTCCATGTCTTTTGACACCGTAATTGCTGGACACCTATCCCCAAGGCTCATCACCTTAAGTAGGCACAGGATTTTTTCATCCTGAGTTCTGTTAGCATGAAATGAAGTTGACAAACATATTCTGACGGCACTGAGATGATGACACTCTCACATTGTTATTAGGTAAGGTAGAGCCAGATGGTAAATTACCACTAGCAGCTTTCCATAGCGCCCTCCTGTATCAAGCCACAAAGTGACATCCCCCTTGTAACTCTTCGAGTATGTGAGCTTTGCTTCACCTCAGCTTAACACGACCCCAATGTTCCAAGAACTCAATGAATGACTTGCGCCGAGTCGCGAACTTAGGCCTTTTCTTCAAACAAGCTTCCAAAATCACAAGAACCCGATCTCCAATTCTTACCATTTGTGCCATTGTCTTCCCGTGCTAACTTTTCCGGTCCTCCGCAATTCCTACTAATTTGGAGAATGGACTCGAAGATGGTAGATGTTGATATAGCCAAGGTGCCTGAGCCTCCTCGTCTTTCGCCAGCCACAGAACCTGCATCGATCCCGACCCTGGATGGCTGGATAGAGAGCTTGATGAGTTGCAAACAATTGGCCGAGAACGATGTACAACGGCTTTGTGACAGAGTACGAGGTCCTCTTCTCTTAGATGCAGGCTTTCGGCTGACGGATCTGAATGAAGGCGCGTGAGGTTCTACAAGAAGAGTCAAACGTACAGCCCGTCGTACGTTCACCAGCCTACCTCATGCCCTAGCTACCTCTCCGACAAGGCTGATTGAGATCCGCTATAGAAATGTCCAGTCACAGTATGTGGTGATATACACGGACAATTCCACGACCTGATGGAGCTCTTCCGAATCGGGGGACCTAATCCCGATACCAACTATCTTTTCATGGGTGAGGCATGTGCCAAGAGGTGACGGTAGCAGCTGAATTTGGTTCTGTAGGTGATTATGTGGACCGGGGTTACTATTCTGTTGAAACCGTTACGCTCCTCGTTGCACTCAAGATTCGCTATCCCCAAAGAATAACCATCCTAAGGGGCAATCACGAGTCACGCCAGATCACACAGGTCTATGGGTTCTACGATGAGTGCCTCCGCAAATACGGCAACGCGAACGTGTGGAAGTTTTTCACAGACCTCTTCGACTATCTGCCCCTGACTGCGCTCATCGACAACCAAATCTTCTGCTTACATGGAGGGCTTTCACCCAGTATCGATACCCTCGACAATATCCGAGCACTTGATAGAATCCAAGAAGTTCCCCATGAGGGTCCTATGTGCGATTTGCTCTGGAGCGACCCGGATGACCGCTGTGGGTGGGGCATAAGTCCGCGAGGTGCAGGCTATACCTTTGGACAAGACATATCCGAGGCATTCAACCATAACAACGGACTGACACTGGTCGCCCGGGCACATCAGCTGGTCATGGAAGGATATAATTGGAGCCAAGATCGTAATGTAGTTACGATATTCTCAGGTAGAAGCCCGCGCAAACTTTAATGTGCTTATGACTGATATCACCAGCACCCAATTATTGTTACCGATGTGGTAATCAAGCAGCAATTATGGAGATTGACGAGCATCTGAAATATACCTTGTAAGCAGCAACTTCCATCGGTAATACACATGCTAACAATCAATAGTCTTCAGTTTGATCCTTGTCCAAGGGCCGGAGAGCCCATGGTATCGAGACGTACACCGGACTACTTCTTGTAGATACGCAGCTCTCGTTTTCTCGATGTTCAGCGATGCAGTGCTTAGTGATGAAAAGTCAAAGAGCACAAGCAACGGCGTTAGTCTGGGTAGACAAGGTAGACGAACAGTTGTATTCTGTGCCCACCTGAAGGCTCATAACGCTAGATATCTGTCTAGAGTCAATTAAAGATACCCTCATAGAACCCCTAATCTCGTTCTTCAAACTCGTCATTTGAGATGGTTCTCGCTTTTCCTATCAGTAGAGATGACATGAATTACATTACACAACTCGGAGATGGCCGCTCCGTCTTAGGGAGGTAACAGAAGATTCGCCAAGCAGGCCAGAAACCTACAATCCACCGTCAATGGAACTTGGCTTACCCAACCACGACCACCATTCGCAGTACAAGTAAATAAGTATCCCAATCCTCATCTTCATTCATATTGAACGATTAGTCCCAATGTCTGCAACAGAACGCCCCCGCGATTTTATCAACATCGAGGACTTACTTTGCAGATCAGAGAGGAAAACTCACCAGAAGACCTACCGCAACCGCAACCGCCATGGCAAAGATGCAGAGACTACACCGCAAACCTCGTCATCGCCACCTAAAGGACTCTCCAATGGTGATCCAGCTCCTCCCATTCATGTAGCAGGTGCCGAGGATCAAGCAAAGGCAGCTGGTACTGCTCAGGAGTCCCGGAAACGAAACGGACGGCACAAAAATGGCTGCGATATTGACGACTTGAACTCCGTCAAGTACAAGGCTGCGCAACAGACAAAGCATCCAAGACATGCTCCAGGAAAAGTGATAAACCCTGTGAAGAGTGCTGAGGGTTCCAGTTTATCTCGAAGAGTTTGTCCCCTAGCTCCAATACCAAGTAGGATACTGATCGCTAGACGCAGGCTCGAGATCACAGCGGCTCCAACGCAGATGGTATCGAATCGCAAGCCTCACGGCGACCGAACGAAGTGCCTCGCGCCAACGAAGTAAGGAAACGCAAGTCATTGAGCGAGCTACGACAGACCATAAAGTTGCCGACTCACAATGGCATCAATGTGAGCGACTTCAAGTTCCCTTCCACACCTACACCTCAGACGCCGAAAGCTTCCAAGTTCTCCAATTGGACACCTGGGAGCGGCTTCGATCATATCCCATTTTCATTTAGTACGGATCTTGGAAAGCGTCATCGACGGGTAAGACGCATCGACTCGTTGAGTGGTAGCGGACTCAAGCTTGCAAACCGCTCAAGGTCTCAAGCTGTGTGCAAGAAAATCTCCGGAAGTCACCCCAAGCAAGATATCGACGGAGGAGCACTCGGAATCCTAGATCTGGACAGCTTCCGCCAAAACGTAACGAAGTCTGTTCACTTGCCTGACGAATTTCAAAATCTATCCAACCCACCATCCGCAGACGTAGTAAACGAAAGTGAGGAACAGCATTCTCGACATGATGTCTGCCGTCAAGAGCAAGCGCTTCCTCCTATTTCCACGAACGACGACAGGCAGAACCATCAAGACCCAAACCTGATTGGCGAAGCACTCGCAGAAGCGCTCAACGACTCGAGCTCTATCCCTGAAGAAGACTCTCGAAATGCCGCCGAGGCTTCGTGTCTAAATGTTACAGCAGAATGTACGACTGAGGAGACAGACAGGCATACCGCCGGCTGTACCACCGATGTCATTACAAAGTCTACGACGTGTCCTTCCGACTTCTTTTCATACTTTGAATATCTTCATACCTCGCCAGCGCTTCAGGATGCCCCAACTCATGATACTTCATGGCCCCCTCAAACAGAAGCTCCCGTTGATCAGGTATTTTTCCCGTACTACGCCTCTTCGAGTCCTCCTTCATCGGCTGTTGCCGAAGCTGAAGCGTGTGAAACTGAGCATTCAGGTAAGGACAATAGCCGAGTAGGTGCGGACTCTGAAGAGGCTACTGGATCGAATCAACACATGTGTCAATCACACAGATCTGATGAAGAAGTAGGGTGGGAAATGCTTGAAGAAGAGGAAGAGGAGGCGGAGGATGAAATGGAAGGAGACCATCCGGATCTTCCTCGACAGTCCATGACCGGCGACGGCGGTGTTGACGCTATGCTCGATGACGTGGAAGAGCCGAAAGGTCTCAATCAACGACCCTCACAAACTCAAACACAGAACAATATAAGACTTCCGAATGCCTTCGAACCAGAACTTACATGGCAAGGATTCAGCCCTGTCGGACACGGTCCAGGTATAACACCTTTTGCTCAAGGTCAGTGCATGGCACTCCTGCAGAGGCTCTTGCCGCCTTACTTAACTTGACCCCCATACACCTAGGAGGCCCGAATTTTCCCAACGCTTTCACTTCCTTAATCTATCCGCTCCCTACTTCCTTACCCACCTGACTCCAACATGCTAATCCGCCATAGACCCTCCGTACTATCACCTCCACCGTCCCAACATCGACACCTCCTCCCCAGCTCCGCACTCATCACCACCGCTCCAACCCAAGACCTTGCTGACCATAACACTGACATCAGACGCCTACTTCACCAAAGCAGTCGAGCAGCTCAGCTCTCCAAGCAAAGCGCCCAGGAAGCTCCCTAGTCGGAAATCACAGGGTAGGCCTACATCTCACCGGGCCAAGGAAGAAGGAGTCCTGCATCTAGGCGTATCACCGAGTTTGAAGAGGAAGCTATCGAAGATACCGTTTAGGCCGCCGTTGCTGGCAAGCAGGGAAGACGATGGCGAGGGCGAAGCTGGCTGAGTCCGGGTTTGATTCACTTGGAGCTCAACACATTGGAGGCTGGCGAGAGCTGTACGTTTGCTGCTTGGCTTGTTTACCCGGATATCTTGCATCGTTGGTATAGCTATCCATATGGAGGATGTATGGCTATGTTGTAATGCATAAGGCTTTGGTCATTCGGATCTAGATAGAGATCAGATCAGTATATAGAGACATTCTCAGGAGCACAGCTTTCTTCCATGATTGAGGGATAATTTGAACGGTAATATACCCGTAGGGGCCTCACAGCCACCTCTAATACTGACACTTTCCTCTTCCCGTCGTCTCGTCTTTTCGTCATTGCATCCATCAGCGTCAAGTCGTCAATTCCTCGAATCGCTGACTCGCGATACCGCTCAAACAAAGCAGAAAACACGATTAGGTGCAAAAGCCATGAAACAACATTATAATTCCATAAGGATACCTCACCCAAGGCGAAAAACTTCTAGGGTATAATGCACTCCAGTCCCACACACTGTCTCCTCCGTTTTAGACACCAAGCAATGCACGCTCCCAGCCCAATGTGCACTTTCATAAAAACATTACCAAGGCCCTTAATTCCATCAAACGGGCCATTTCAAACCTTTCCTCTCCTCTTCACAGCCCTCATCGCGCCGACCGTCTCTCCCCTACCCTCCTTTCGCCCAATTTCAACGACAATGAACCTCACGAAATCCTGCATGACCCAGTAGCTGCTATGCGCGCTCAGCATATTGAGGTACTGGATCTCCAGCGGGCCACCACCAGAACGGAGCGTGAAGTCGATCTGTCCATTGTCGTTGAGCAGGTACATCCGCTTTTCGGCAATCTCTTCCTTCGAGAAGTTGTGCGTCTCCATTTCGACGTTGGATGGCATCTTAGCTATCGAGGGACGACTTGAGAAGTTGCCAAAATCTTTGCTCGCAGGATTAATCGCCGCCACAGGCCTACTGCGAAACACGGCCCCGAAAGACTGCATCCATGAAGCCGAAGCACTAGGCACGGAGGCTGGCTGCAAGGATGCGGCATAATCGACGTCCACGCATGCGTTCAGGCGGTAGGCAATCGGATCGTTGTAGTGCATGATATTGTACAGATTGTCAACGGCCAGACAACCGTAAGTACCAGCTTCGCCAGTGACGCTAGTGCTCATGTCGTCTCCATCTGCGTCCGCTTTGTTGCGGCCCTTCCGTGGTAAAAGAGGTGCCTTATTGAGCAGCATAAAGAAGCCAGCCGGACTGCCACAGAAGAAAAGATTGCTTGTATTAAATTCAAACGTAGAATCGGAAGCGGGTAAATTAGGATCAATTCGGGCTGGAAGTCTTGTTGGCTGATTGCTCAGAATATCGAGTGCCATAACAGTGCCTAAAGAATGAGCGATTAGATGCGTTCTCCCGTAGTCCTCGAAGCCAGGATTGTGTTTGATCCATAACCGGAAGACACGGTTTGCTTCCCTGATAACAGCCTCTATCATCTTGCGCTTGTGATGAGAGAGGTAGTACGGAATGTCGAGCATCACATCGCTGATCAGGTTGCGGACTGCGGGAATGGACTCGGCAGTGATATCCTTCAAAGTGAATTGATTCTTGGACGGGTCATCGTCTGGACGGTTAGGATCAGGATCTGGCCCACCATCATCCAGCTTTAAAGTGGACCGCCAATTAATCTATCGATAGATAAGCCGTCGGTCACACTCAGCAAGTTGCACGAAACTCACTGGAAGTACCATCACGCTGCCCAAATCTTCACGTAGCCAGGGCTTCACAGCTTCTGCCTCAAGCTCCAGATTCATGCGCCTGCGGAAAGCGTTGATATTATGAGTAAAATGAAAGCTTTCGACCCTTTCTGACAACTTTTGCCCTATTCTGCAAACAGTCAAAATGAGCTCAAGTCAAGCAAAGCGCATAGAGTAGCGACTGACCCATGAATTACTAGGACCAGGTCAGTAACCCTGGGCCTGAGCTCTTCTGACAGGCACGCTCCACAAGATTTCCTACGAGTATCACCACCTGCTGCTGCTGCGCGCATGATTTCGGCAGATTCACGTGTCTTGGCTGCATTCTGTTGTCGTTTTGAAAGCGGGTTATATTTCTCCCAAGCCCGATGATCAAAACCGCGAACAACCGGTATTCCAACTGCTCTACCTTTCTTGATGGAAGCTAGCGGTTTCCGTCCTCTTGCGACACTTGGGAGCTGGTTAGGTCTGAGAATTTGGGCATCCCTGGCATTGGCATAGATAACACTAGATTTAGTATGTAGTGTGACTGGTTTGCCCTCACTATCAAGCGTCTGGTTTGCAAGCACACCAGCAGCTCTATTTTCGGGCCTAGCTGCGATGATGATCGCTTTCTTGCGCGCCTGTTGGTCTGGCTCAAGCTTTTTGGTATCCGTAGCTAGAAGTGAGAGTCTACTCCTACTGGTTGTCGGCCTGCTCTCACTGGCAGTGCCATCTTCTGACGGCCACAACTTATGAGTGATCTTTATCTCGGCCTCGGGTCCAACCTCGAGGCAGCTTTTCAGCTCATCTTGATATGTAGACGTCCATGGCTTGATATACTCGTAGCCCTCTTCGAGCTGGTTAGCGAGATCAGGCTCAACTGGGTGCATGGAATCTTTGTAAAACCATGTTCCACGAACGACGGAGGAAACGTCGTGAACTGGATCCCAGTATATTGGGCCCATCTGATATTACAGTCATTAGCATGGACCTCCCACATGCTTTTACACTGATTTACCTTCAAGTCAGGCAATTCCACCATGTGCAACCTCGATATCCCCACAGGCACAAGGACAGGAGTCGGCTTCTGATTTACAACCGAAGCACGATCACGCGGACGATTTATTGGTTCAGTATTATTCTCAGACCCACCAGCAATGAGTGCATCGTCTAATGATCTTACACTAGCAGCTGAGGCTCCGTTATCTTCAATGAGGGAGCCGGCACCATCCGTTTGGTTCGCGTTTGAGACGCGGTGAGAAGAACGAGAGCGAGCCCTTTTGAGCCGTTCTGAAACTCTCAAGAACGGTGTACCAGTCGTGTCCCGCTCTGATGGGCTAGCTCCAAGTATTGTCTCTCGCGACTTTTTCTTCTGGGGAAGTGAGCTCTGAGAATGTTTATCACGTTTTCGAAACGGGCTTCGATGGCGTCTTCTAGACATGCCGCTTTCAAACTCCTCGTTTCCAATCTCATCGCTTCCCACAGGCATAGCGTGGTCGAAGGGTACATGATCCGGGTTGTCACACAACGTCAGATGTGGGTCGCCCACTGCGAGTACCTTTGTAGTAGTATTTGCCCGTAATACCGTATCCGTGGGCTTCGCGTTTGCTGCGAAGACAACTGATCTCCCTTCTTCATCTTGTCCACCGTAGCTGGCGGACCTCTTCTGTTCCAGAAAGGAAGCTCGCCGTTGCTGTGCACTCAGAATGATTTTCGCAAGATTGTCGACCGCTGCAGACGTAGGCTCTGGCCCACCAAAGGAAGAGAGTGCCCGCCGGACAAGGTGATGATCAGGATCAGCAGAATGAGTTCCCGCATCTTCTCCAACTTTTTCAATCTGTGCCTTCTGGAGAGCCTGCCAAGCCTCCTCTAAAGCAATGTTGTCGTGAACGGAAAATGGCTTGGGAGGGACTCTGGAGGGACCGGCAGCTGAGCTACCCGATGGTGGAGGTATAGCGGTGAGGGGATCATCGATGGGCAGATTTGAGCTATAGAAGAAGTGGGCTCGAATGGTTGGGGCATCGTCGGATACTTCGGAGGCTCGTCGCGTGAAAGGGTTGGATGCTATTATTAAGAGTTGAAGTCAGTATTGCCATTCTCCAGTAAGCGTTAGATTATAAGACGTTCTATGTCTTCTTTAGAGAGGAAGATAATGCTCGAGAAACGCCTACCTGGCTGTAACGTGCAGTTCGGCCCATAGGAATGCGTCAAAGAAGTCATGGTCGGCTAGCAGACCAAGCCGAAAGACTGGATTACATGAGACAAGTGGTGGAGAGTGTGGATACGTGCAAGGCAACGATTTTACAATGGCATGGAATGGATGGGCCTGCCTGCAGGTCGCCTTTTGAAGGAGAGAGGGAATTAGTATGCGGATGTACTGGTAACTCTATGAATCGAAGACAACACAAGGGAGCAAGGAAATTCGTAAAGGTCATGGTCATTGCTTAAAGACAAAAGTGTTATTTGGTGAACTGTTGTCGAGAAGGTAGGAGCGATGACGTTGGAAATTTGCACGTGCCAAATGATTGCACACGACGAACAACTCATCCGAACATCGCCTTCGCTGCAACCAGACAATCCAAGCTGCATCTAACGAGCATTGCATTAATTAATATGCGACTAGAACGCCTTTGATCTGCCTACCCCATTGTTGCTAGCAATCATGTCATTGGTCATCGAACCAAGATGGACCAATGGATTCCCAACAGCCACAGAATAGACCAAGGCTTTCGAAGCTCGCTGCTCATGCTTCAAACCGCTAAAACAGCTTCCTCCCTCAATACAAGTAATACAAGAAAAGATGAAAATCATGCAAACTTTGGCATACCGAGCGGTCTGGGCCTGAAATGGTAGTGATGGCGTGAGAGGTCACACACGGGATGAGTCCGACTGCTCTCGGACCCAAAGCCCTGAGTATGAGTTGTTGACCGAGGAGGCTACGTACTGAGTCTTTGCAGGCGTGAAAACGGAGGGGGAAGGTGTTCTGGGCCCTAGTCGAACATGTTCTCGAACGGGTTCTCCAGCGCCTCCATCCCTTCGCGGTTGGCGGATTTAGGCGACCATGGCATCTCGACACCAAATCGGAGTGAATCGTACTCTCTTCTCTCCGCCTGTCTCCGCTCCATCATCTGTAGAACATCCCTATGGATCTGGCTGAGGGCTACGGAAGACACCAAGGCTGCACCTAGCAGCTCCAGAATCTTATAAGTTCCGTGCAGCTGCTTCTTGATGACGCTGTCGGGCGTGCAGAAAGTCCTTACGCTCATCTCCTTTGCCGTCGCCTTCCAAGAATTAAGCATTGTGACCAAAGAGACCATGTTCTCGGCATGAGGCCCATAAAAGCGAAATGTCTTCATGTTCATGAAAACCAACTCGCGTTGGGTGATAAGATCAAACTGGAACTCGATAACTTGAGGACGACCCCTTTCAACCCAGCGCTGTGTAACTTTCTGGATGGAGCTAAGAGACATACGGCCCGCTTCTTTTTGGTCCATCAAGTACTTGTTCGCTGCTGCGCTCAGCATAAGCTCAAGCTCACAATAGAGCTTTGATTGCTCCGGAGGCTTCAGCGAGACTGGAAATTTCGTTATAGGACGGGTTTTAGGTGCCTTGGACGGAGATATATGAACATTAAAGGCAGCCGGGATCGTCTTCGACAAGTCTTCGGTCTTTTCAGATGTCAGTAAAGGGTCGATGACAAGTTGGTCCCAGGGGATACACACCTTTCCCAGCATCTTCTCCTTAATTTTTCCACCCCAGTGTTTGATGCCCGTCTTTCGATATTCCTCACTTGGTAGCTCTTTCATGCTTGTGCTTCTCCCAAGCCATCCTTTCTCACCGAACAGCTGTTTGATAGGTGACTGCGCGCGTTTGGGAGGCGCCTCTGGCTCGATGGATTCCTCCTCCTTGATGTCATCTAATTGCTTGACTGGAGAAGGAGATCGGAGTGCTGCACGCCCACGACCAAGGATTGGAGGATCATCTTCATTGGCAAACCTAATGTATGGAAAGCCACCTAAGGTCGGAGCTTTCTGGTGGTCCTGAGAATATGCCGGCCGATGTTTATATTGCATGCTTCCTTCAGAGCGCGAGTGCGGCATACCAGCAGGCTTGCCATGTTTTTTGGCTGCAGCGCCTTCATACATGACACGCGCGGCGTTAGCCATGTTCTCCTGATCCTCGCTGTCATACATGTCTCCGAGCCGAGTATAGCGCTCGGATTCGTCTTTGAAGGGGTTGAGGTTACCAAATGAAGAGCTTCTGATGTGCCGAATTAATCGAAAGGTACCGTGTAATTGAACCAAGTGAGGTTCAGAGAGCAGCACTTACGTTGTGAACATTGGGGAGCTCTCGAGAATGCTGCTGTTGTGGGTATTGTCTGATGGGTTAAACTTGACAGGGTCAAGACACCCCAACGCTTCTCGCTCTTGGATTGACAAGGATGGCGTAGGGGGCACACCAAAGTCGCGACTGAGACCTTCGAATTGTTGTTTACCCAAGCTAGACGTCGACCACATGGGTATCTCCGTAATTCTATTGTTTAGGCTCTCAACAAATGATGTACTGATCGTATTATTAGTCGAGGAATTCTGGGTAGACTGTGCTAGTTCCTCATTATCTTCTGGAGGAAGCTTTGGCAAAGGTCGGTTTATATCGGAAAAGGTGTTGCGCCTGGGATTATTCATATGGTCAATAGTGACAATTGAAGAACAATAGAGCGACAATAGAGACGACAGCGTGCTTCTTCGGACAATGCCAAAGGAGGTGGGTGAATTTTAAAAGCTATTGTCCCAATTCTTCACTGACAACCCTATTGAACCTAGATAATCGGTTGTTGTAGTGAATCAATAAGTAAATAAACAATATCACTAAGCCGGAAATTGCCGCGGCCTCACTCTTGCCGTATTTTACTGCGGACGTTCTTGCTAGCCACCTGTAGTCAACACTGTATTTTGACTATTTCCCATCAAGCTTCGTTACATCATCAATATTTGAGAGAGAGGCTATATAAGTTAACTATGCTGAAGCCACCTGCACTATCCTATCTTTTCACCTCTGAGCAGGTATACAATACGAAGCAGATCGATGAGCACCATGACCGGCCTACAGATTCGCTCTCGGTTCAATTGATGGTATTTAATTTCTCCATTGTTCGCTAGAATATTCACCTCTCGTAAAGTCTCTAATTCACTCGTCTGCTTCATTCAGCCCTCGCCTTTCGCTGCACCAGCTCAAGGCTGACCTGTTTAGTTGCTGATCTTGGTCTTAGAGTTGTGTTAGGGCCTTGTTGCTCGGTGAATCATCGAGCCCAACGGGAGTCGATCATATTATTCATCATTGGTATGAATCATGGATTCCTTCACATCTCCTTCCAAAGTTCATCGTTTCTCGACCTGCTGGAGATCATAATTGAGAAATAATCAACCTGGAAACTTCATACGGCTGAGGTCTACGTAGCATTGTTTACACCGTCCATATTTTCGTAAGGAGACACGCCTTGTCCAAAAACGTTCCACTCCAGAGCTGATAGCGAAGAAATGATATGTTATCAGTATGTGTGTGGATTGCAGACGAAGAACGGTTACGGGGCACTTGCAGCCACTCTATGCACGCCAACCCATTGGATATTGTCATTCCATCGGATCTAGCGTCAAGACTTCAGCTTGGATCATGCATCAAAATATTCGAAATCTGTAGTATCCTCCGCGCAATGAGAAAGCTAGAAAGTCAATTTCCTATTAGTATCGCTTCTGTATCCAAGTATCTTTAGAATGCCTGTCGAAAGGGCGCCGTCGACTGTGTTGGCATAGATACAAAGGCATCAAGGAAGGACTTTGGCAAGCATTTGGTTGAATAAGGGATAGCTGCTATTTCTCGTTTCCATCTACTTTTTTTAAATGACGGGTCCTTTCATTATCTTCCTTGGGTGACCCTACTTATTGGCGAAGGTGGTTCGGTAGCAGCATCGTCTATTAGCTGGAATACTCAAGAATACTGAGCTATTCCGAAAGCCTGACTTGTCGTTTTGTGTTACCAACAGCTATCGTCTCAGAATTCATCTCAACCGACGATGACTACCTGCTCGATGCTTCCATGCAAGCGTTCACTTGTGCTCGTCTTGTACCGCTTTCCGTCTTAGTAATGTAAACTCAGGATATACGTAGTAGGGACGAAGTCAAGACCGGGCATTGTCGGAGCCCATCGAGCCTGACAGGCTCGGTTGGCACGCCGTTGCTCTCATGTCTCCAAATAGCCACTGTTTATCATATGCCCAGAAGTCCTAAAAAGTCTACTTACATGGGACGGATCAGGTTAATAGTAAAATGCTGGCTGACTACGGGGAAGATACTGTATTGCTCGTGGGAACAGCTTGTGCCATTCTTATCACTTGGAAGCCTTTTCCTTACTGATTCATTGTGGTCCACTACGTCCGGCTGATTGCTACATCCCAATCGGGGATCTCGTATTCGCACCTGCAGTATCGAAACAATCGCTGCATCATAAGGCAAGAGCGGTAGCTTGTACATGATCCAACAGAAAACTTAGCATGCCTCGAAAGGGTTGTACAATGGACGAGAATGTTGAATGGCAAACCGATACTGGAGGCATCGACTTAGGATTGATGAGACATACAGTCAGACTTTCAGCAGTTGCAAATCGGTAGTGACGGCTGTTGTTCCTTCGGTTGGAGAGGGCTGGTATTATTATATGTGTACTCAGTGTCGCTAGTAAGGTTTTCACTGTATGATCCGCGGAAATTAACTACTTTGAGCTTAGTTGGTACTGTTTTTCGTTCTTTCTGAGAGTGGGGAAATGATAGTGACGTGTACATGTAGAAATGCATAAGGTACGGCCAGGTGACGAGTATGGGCAAAAAATTGCGATAGGGATCTGGATGGCTTGTTGCACGGTGATAAGTCCGACATTTTCCAACGCGGCCAATAGGTCAGTAGTCATCCGCTTTGCACGGTAGGATTCTTCGTCATACAAAACATAATAACCGTCCTTCCTGGACCATTCTCTTGTAGTCAAGGGTTCCCAAGGGGGCCATCAATCGTAAGCCGTACGACAGTGTTAATTCACTGTCCAATTCCTCCTTTCTGGATTATTCCCTTGTGCTAGCTCTCTTAGATTCACCATTCTCTCCGAGACTTTCCTTAAACAACTGTATTCCCGTATCATTGTTCGTAAAAATCTCAATCGATATGATCAGGTAGTACCATCTCATCAATCACCATGCCTTCCTCAACTACAAAGGTCGACGTTGCAATCATTGGTGCAGGGCCTGTTGGGCTACTGCTGGCTGTATGTCTAGCACGATGGGGATACAAGATCAAATTGGTGGATAACCGAGAGGAGCCTACTAAAACCGGTCGTGCTGACGGCATTCAACCTCGATCGCTCCATCTCCTGCGAAACATGGACCTAAAGCGCGCAATAATGGCACATGCGCCGGCGAAGTCGTATGAGGTGGCATTCTGGGACCCCCAGCTTGCCGGAAAGGGGATACACCGTACAGGCAATTGGCCTAGCTGTCCGAGCTTCATCGACGCAAGGTATCCTTTCACCACAACACTCCACCAAGGGTTGATTGAGAGAGTATTTATCAGCGACCTGAACAATCATGGAGCGAACGTCCAACGGCCTTGGACAATCACTGGCTTCAGGAGTGATGAACAGCAACCTACATATCCGATTGTTGTCAATTTGAAACACTTGAAATCAGATGAACAGGAGACTGTCCGGGCGAAATATTTATTCAGCGGGGAAGGCGCGCACAGCTTTGTAAGAGAGCAGTTAGGCATACCGCTACAGCATAAAGATCCGGTATCACATGTGTGGGGAGTGATGGATGGGGTAGTACGAACAGATTTCCCTGATATCAAGGTGAGCCAAAGGCCTAGAGTACGCATTGGGAAGCTGACCTATAAAGCTTAAATGCACCATCCATTCGGACTCTGGATCCATCATGGTTATCCCGAGGGAGAATAATCTGGTGCGACTCTATATACAGATAGCATCCTCAACCGACGAAGACTGGCATCCCCGAAGAACAGCGAGCGAAGAGGAGGTCCAGGCCTCGGCGAAGAGGATACTCCGCCCTTACTACATCGAATGGGACCACGTTGAATGGTATTCAGTCTATCCCATTGGCCAAGGCATAGCCGAGAAATATACCCTGGATCATCGCGTCTTCATGGGCGGCGACTGCTGCCATACCCACAGTGTAAGACTGAAACCATCCGTTGCTCTGCAGCGCTGACATTTGATAGCCCAAGGCAGGCCAAGGTATGAACACAGCTTTCCACGACGCCTTGAACCTTGCTTGGAAGATCCACCACGTTGAAGCCGGCTTCGCGAAGCGTTCTCTTCTGGATACTTACGAGTCAGAGCGCAAGCATATTGCCAAGGAGCTTCTTGACTTTGACGCGAAGTACGCAGCTTTATTCTCGAAGCGGCAGCCTTCTGCTAGTGAAAGGGACGCTGCAACGAACCACAACAATAGTACGAGCGAAAACGAGTTTGTCAAAGCGTTCAAGGCCGGCACCGAATTTACTTCGGGCTATGGCATCGCATATGAAGCTAATGAATTGAACTGGACTGCTGATCACCCAGCTCAATCGAGACTATTCAACCCCAAAGGATCTAAATTACGAACAGGCCGTGTAATGCCAACAGCGAACGTTACGCGCGTGGTAGACGCGAACAAGGTACATCTGGAACAAGAAGTCCCGCTCAATGGCTCTTTCAGAATATTCCTGTTTGCTGGGAATCCTTCGAAGACGAAATGCGCAGTCTCTGATTTTGCTGCGAACCTGAAGAACAAGCACAGCTTCTTTTCGGTTTTCGAGAGAGAGGATCTTACAACTGTTTCGTACCACGAACGGCATAACCCACATTCTCACTTTTTCACCATATGCACAATCTTTGCATTACCGCGAGATAGCGTTGAGCTGGCAGAATTACTGCCACCGCTGTTAGCTCGCTACAGTAACCACGTCTACGCTGATGATGTCTGGGACGAGAGAGTACCTGACGCAAAGGCGTCAGCCCATGCGAAGATGGGCCTGGATCCCGAAAAAGGTGCAGTCCTGGTAGTGAGACCTGATGGGCATGTAGGTTGTGTGGTTGGATTAGTTGGGGGCAGTGACACCGTTGACGCTCTGAATGCGTACTTCGGAACTTTTACCGCCCGACCTGTGGGCAACGCAGAGGCTCGAGCAAATTTGTAACCACCACTGACCGGTTCACGACTAGCTATAATTAAATTTGAAATCTCTAGATCTATCCCATAGTTTGATGTGGTGCGATCCTCCCGTGCATCGCCACCAATAAGGTAGACTCAATATGACAAGACGCGTACTCGTGTTCGGCACAAAGCATATGAAAACGGCATAAAGACGGCATGAAAACGATATGAAGAAAACATCATCTACCAATTCCGTCCTAACTCGGGTAATCGTAGATCTGTCGTTGTATCCTGAAAACAAGCACCACTTACTTCCGGACCATGGGAGAGCATTGGGAGCTGCTCACTTCGTCAAAGTTCTCAGGTTGAGATGGTAGTCGTGTTCAACGCTGGATTGTTCCGAGAATGAGTGTCTACTACAGATGCTGGGACTAAACGAAAATATACCTGCCGTCTACCAAGATTTTCCGTCGAGAAGAACATATCCTAAAGATGATCCTAGCCTTTCCAGAGTCATGCTATTGAGGTATAGCTGTCGAGTGTTTCAATTGAATGTTGAGGCCCACATACAACTATCGTAACAATTGCGCTTGTTCTCCAGCGAGCCACTGCCTTCATACATTAATATAGCTGTGGTGCAGTAGGAGTGTGAGTGGTTCAATCTTATCTTATTTTCAGCCGCATCATGTTCGTACTGAAATAGCCGGAGCGCCTTGGCCGAGCTAAACTCCTTTGAAACAGAACTATCAAAGAAACTTCAGACCCAAAGTTCAACACAACGCGCTGCAATAATGCGGGGAATTGTCGGACCCGAGATTGAGTCATCTGTGGGGCCGATAAGGCCTAGCAACCGTCACTGTTTACCTTCTCCTCACCTTCTCATAACAACAACCAGCAAGCTCTTGCCAACGCTTCAACTTCCTTGAATATCGAGCATCGCTGTTTCCGCATCCACCGTAAGGTTACAGTCTCACTTCTTTTAACAAATCTCATCGCTTTTCAGAAAGTGCCTACCAGCCACAATTGCGTCAAGTAGCCAACATGGACGACAACTCTGAGGAAGGCGATGCCGACATGAGCTGGGAACACGACTCGCCTGTCGTTTTCTCAAAAGACCCGCGCACCTTTGCTGAATACTCGAAGGAACCCAAGCGCACTTTTGATGACTTCGCCAATGGGGAAGAAAACATTCAACATTCTAGGGTGGTCCCCTCAGACACCATCACAACACCGACAGTTGATCCCAGCACTGCATTTAATTCCCCATTTACCAACGATCCCGAGCAGTCAGCAGGAGGCTCCGGAGGAACCAATACAAGACTGTGGAACATCATTGTAAACCCTTGCATCTTCCTCTGTAAGGTCGCAATCGGAGCGGCAACACATCCCATCAACCTCACAGCTTGGAGAACAGTTTACGGTACCACGAAGTACATACTCTGTCGAACCGAACGAATCGAGGAGACTTTCACCGCCATAGAAGAAATTGCAGGTGGCACAAAGCGCCGGATAGTCTTGCAATATGCAAATTATTGTCGCAATAGGATTGATCGGTCCCAGCAAACACGACGTCGACGCCAGTTCAATCGCGAGCGAAGGGCAGGGGGTCTCAATCACGAGCACAGCCCTCCAGCAGCCCTGCAAAGCAATCAGACTGCGGTACCAGTCACTCATGAGCTTCCTGAGGGGTACTACATGTCTGGTGCACTCCCGGACCCAGTTCCTAGAGACACCCCGAGCCCGAGTTATCCTCAGTCCATGCCTGGAGCTTGGTATGAATCACCGGCAACCGACAACACGAGATTCGCCGACAATGCATTATATTGGAATGATACTCCTGATGACATTATTTCTGAATTGGCCAATGCAGATGATAATGTCAATGCTGGACAAAACGTCAGTGCTGAAGACGCAATGGCCGTCGACCTATCTACTACTAATGATATCACCGCTACCGACAATGCTTGGCCTTACTATCCGGATGATAACAACGTCAAATTGAGTCCTGTCGACACTGACGACGAGGACTCCATGATGACAACCGATGGTACTCTCGAGCAAGGAAGCTCGTTTGAACCTAAGGGTCCAGATTTCATTAGTTCCCCAGACTCTGAGGATAATGCTATGGCAGATGCAGACAGTTCAGAGCTTGAATCCTTAACGTCTGATCAAGATAACCCTGTTCATGACTATTATAAATATCACAACAATAAGAACCCAGATGCCATACAGCGTGCATTTGTCGAAGAGGCGCATGCGATCCTAGAGGAAGATGATGAAATGTCGGAATATTCAATAGACCAAGATTCTTCCATATCCTCCGATTTGTCGAGTCTTTCTTCTTTGAGTGGATCGACTCCGGACCAGTCACCTCTTGCTGCGTCTAACTTTTCGACCAGCACTGCTTCCACCCAGGACTCGGCTGCTACACATTGGAAGACATCACCGAAGGACTCGCCAGCATGGTCGCATGTTGATAGTCCTGATAACGGGCTTCTCGAACCATCGCCTCATTCGTCCGTCCGTCACCCAATCCAACCCCCAGTCCGTTTTACTCCTTACCAGGTCTCTACATACAAAGCGGTGTCTCCGAAGAAGCGTGTGACATTCTACGCAAGCCCTACGACTGGTAGGCCCATTGACAAGTACAAGAAGTACCTCAAAGGCGAGAGAATGGACGTCTCCTATGTCTCAGTATCAACAGATGATGGATGCTCAATGCTCAGCGATTCTGGCGCCAGGGCTCAACTACCTACGAGCCCCACGTACCAAGAACAACGGGAGCAACAATTATTGATAGAGCAAAAAGATCGCGAACTACTTCAATCACGGTCTTCCTTCCTTTCTCCGGTAGACGCGCATCCCCACATTCCTGCAGCTTCTCCTCTACGCGCCCTCTCTCAAATTACCAACTGGCGCGCTCGTCAACGCCGCGGTACCACTAGCCTGTCTGTCACACCAGCTGGGAGTCCGATGATGTTACAATCTTCAGATATCGCGTCCAGTGAACACGTCGATTCATTGGCCGATGGAACCCTGGTTTTAACTAAGAAATCACTTCCGGGCAAAGAAAATTATAGTCCATTGAACCAGGCTGATGTCTCGGCTTATTCTTCGGTCATTGGATCTACCCCTAATCATGACTCGACACCTCCATTGGCCCCTGTTAAAGTAATGATACCGGCTCTGGCTGAAGAGAATGTGGCGCATGGAAAACAGTGTTCTTCTCCCAAAGAAGGCTCCCCATCGAACCAAGCTACCTCTATTGCTACCAACCCGGATATAGTATCCGAAGGAACTCTGGCGCACGGAAAGGATGCACTCCCCAACACGGATTGTTCCCAATCGAACCAGATTGAGCCCTCGGATACTCCTAATACACCATCACCTAGCTTGTCTCAAGACCTGACAATGCACTACGGACACTTTAATACTCGGGGCTTCACTCCCTCCCATCAACTTGACAATCTGCACATGACTGGTACCCCCGAAGATAGCTCGGCTGAAGAGACCCCCGATAACGGAAAGGATACCACGATATCCCCATCGACCCGGGTTGAAGCTTTAGCTGCAGCATCCACACCCGAACCCTCCGTGACTCGAGAGACCCCGGATAACGAAAAAGATATTGAGCCCACAGTATCCCCATCGACCCGGGTTGAATCTCCAGTTGCATCGTCGACACCAAACCCCTCAGTGACCAAAGGTACCCTGGTGCTCGGAAAGGACCCCGCTTCTGCAAAGAGAGGGAGCTCCCCATCGGACCAGGTTGATGCTTCGGCCACGCCATCACCTTCCTCAATCACGCGTCAACTTGAAGGACTCAACGTCTCAGGTCGTAGAAAATCACTTCGGTTTGCCACCAGGACCCGCAAAGATGAAGAGCGTCGCGCCGCTAAGGAAGCGGAGATTGCAGCGGAGAAAGCACGTAAGGAGAAGGAAGAAGCTGAAGAGAAAGCTAGGAAGAAGAAAGAGCTTGAGGAGGAGCGTAAGAGAACCGGTGTCCGTCGAAAACCGGTGGAGAACATTATTAGACCCCTCTCGGACGCGTGGGAGGCAAAGGTGGACGAAGTCATGCATGAGCCAATGGCAAAGGTCATCACTACATCAGTCGCCATGACGGAGATCACACGTCGAGACCTCGGCAAAGTCCTTCCCCAACCAGGCGTGCCAGGCGAAGACCCGAGAGGCTGGCTAAACGACACCATCATCAGCGCCTACCTTGACACAGCCGTCGACCATGCGCTCGCAGCCCTAGGCCACAAGCGTGGCGACATTCCCAAGCACGTCGCCTTGAGTACTTACTTCTACCCCAAGCTCAAAGAGAACGGTGCGCAGAGCGTCTCGCGATGGATCAAGCGCCTCAAAATCGATGGCAAGAAGCTGCTGGAGGTCCAACATATCTATATCCCTGTCAACCACGGCGGCATGCACTGGACGCTGCTCGTCATCAGCCCGAAATTCAAATTGATCGAATACTTCGACAGTTTCCACGGGAATGCGGACCAGGTTATTCGGAATGCGAAGGCGCTGTTGCGATTCGAACTCCAGGATGCCTTCAAAGATGATGAATGGACCGCGGTGGGAGTTGGAGGTCCAACGCAGACGAACGGTCAGGATTGCGGAGTCTTTGTCAGCACGACTGCGAAGATGATATCGCTGGGAGTGGACCCGATGGCGTATTCTGCCGCGGATATCCCGCTGCAACGGAGACGGATTGTGGCGGAGTTGATGAATAGGGGATTCGATGGGGAGTTGGCGCCGGATGTGAAATTTCCGGATGATTGAGACGAAGGGTTTTTTTTTTCTTCCCTTTCTTCTTCTTTTTCTCTTCGTTGTACATTATTAGAGCTGCTTCTGTTTTGTTTGTCGGTTTTTCTTTCTTCCTTGCTGTTGGCGTCTTTCATGAGTCTTACGGTTATGGATGGGCATGGAGCGAGAGATACCCCCCCACCAAGCGTTGCTGCGGCCGCTGGTTTTGCTGGAGAATGGTGTTTTTTTTTTGTGATTCGGTCCCGTTTACAGGCGTTAGAGCCTGCTTTGCGTTGTGGATTTATTGTATTTACTGTTGAGCGTTTGCTATTTAACTTGATCCCATGGTTTTCGAGGTGACCTTTTGCTGTTGACGGTGATGGTGCTGTGCTTGCTGGCTTTACTGACTACTTAGCGATTGGACTGAGGAGTGATTTCGCTACGTTGTATAAGGAATCGCTCGTTGGTAGTCGGACTATTTCTTTAGACTACTGTGGTCTCTCGAGTATTGTGGCAGCCTCTCCAGGAAGCTGCGTCTTGACTACCGAAAACATCTTCGTGCGGTCCAAATCCATGTGAGAGGAGATCAACTCTCATTCATTGATCGATCAAGAGCAAATGGATCCGAAACGCTCAGCGAGAAGAAAGCAAATAGTATTTTCGATATCTTTAAGAGACAGAGAGAGAATATAGCTCGAACTAGCAAAATTAGAAGAAAAAGATAGTAAGTATGTTTGGATAGAAAAGGATCCCCTTGCAACACCTTCCTCCCCCCCCCCCAGGACCAGCTCAGCCTGACCTGCACTGGCTGTAGCTGTCCACACTTTTCTCCCCCGTAACATCCTCGTAGATATCGTATTCATACACCCGTAAAATCATATCCCATGCGTCGAAATCGTGGTCCCTATAACGCCCGTAGTTTTGAAAAATGTGAATCCATTATCTGGAGTATGGCTTATTCATCGCCGCAATCTCGCGTGCAACAGTCGGCCATTCGAGTTCCCGGCGGAGCGGCTCGCCGCGGCGCTGCTGCAGGAGCTCGTCCCATTTCATGAGTTCGTACGCGAAGCGTAAATGTGGCTGGATGATGACATTCAGCCGGCGAGCGCGGACGTAGCAACTGGCGGAGATGTGAGCACACGGAGACTTGAGGAAGTAGAAGAACCAAGGTGACTTACTAAGCGCGTGGAAAGGAGAGATGGAGCGAAGACATGACTTCTGCTATGCAGATGGTTGCGGAGCGAGAGACGCCCACGCGGCAGTGCACCAATGTTGCTTTTCCGTCTTGCTTGCCATTTGCTGCGAGTGGTCGGGTTAGTTCTGGCACTCATGTAATCTATGGGTGGGCTTACCAATGAAGTCTAAGCACCTCTCGAATTGGTCTGTCAAAGGATCAACACCATTGTCTTGGACTCGGTCAATGAACAGTAGGTTATTGCTTCCCCATTTCTCCATCTGGTTCTTGCTCCAACTGACAGGTTCACCAACACTGAGCACCCTGCCAATCCCAAGAGCTCTGAGCAGATCAGGGTTGTTTGCGTGCGCTAAGTTCCCAAGATACATGTACGGTAAGATGCGGCTTGGTAGGCTCCCGTCGATGCGTGACAGCCATGCTGGCTCTTTTAGAGCTATTTTGGACTTTTTAATTCTGAAGCGGGGCGAAGAAGCCAGAAGGCGAGACTGTAGTGACGACAGCAACGCTACGTCGGAAGGGTAGGCGAAGAAGTTCCTCTGCTTTTCGCAGTGCAAATGAAGCCAGGCATCATGCAGAGGAACACCTTCAGCAAACATGTAATATGCCACACCAAGTAAGGTAGTTTCCGTGTACCCGTCTGCGCAATGCAACAATATTTTCCGCGGACGGGTGCCTAGGTTCTTCATGGGAATATCACCATCGGCATCTGCGTCCTCTTCACACGAGTCCGGACCTAATCCAGAATTTGCGATGGAATAGAGCCATTGGCACATTTCTGTAATAGGATCTGGCTCTGAGCTGGACGTTGAAGGTGGAATGATGCTGCCCGAAGATGGAAACTCAAGGTGTTGCGGTGAGGATTTGCTGAGTTCTCCAATATGCTGCAGCGTCGTGAGCTCCGGCGGAGGCGCAACATCACTTGCTTCAATGAGAACATCAAAATCGGACTCTTCAGTCTCAGTATTGCACAACGACGAATCAGGTGTTGGACCAAGCCAAACATTCTTAGAAATCTCCGAGGCTTTGGACATATTGCACATCTCCTGCCGCTCCCACTGAACTGATTCTCGATCAGCCTGCAAATAGTAAAGGGTCTTGGTATAATCGGGTGACTTACAGAAGTCCATTACTTCGTTGGTTGATCGGCCCTGGGAATCAACGGCAACAACCTCGGGGTGATTGCGCTCGAACTCGCTGAACCGACCTTGTCCCATTAGTTAAAAACCTGAAGATCCACCTATTTTGCGACCGAGACTTACTCGATACCACAAAAGTGTGGAATTCAGACGGATTTTCTTCGCCCATTGGTTGCCGTTCCTCACAAGATCGTTGTGCTCTTGAGATAGACTTTGCAAGATTGAAGAGCTCCTCTTCCGCAGCATCGTCACCCTTGTAGACTACAATGTCTGATACCATAGCCATTTTTGCAGCCTGGATCTGGAAATTCCGAACTGAGAAGCCATCTTTGGGATCCACTTCCAAGAAGACCGGATTGTCTTTATTCAGCGGGCTTATACACTCCTCAATAGATATGGCACCTTTGAGTCGCGACCTCAAGAGATCTCCACCTACTTTCACAATGGTGATACCTCGTAAGCATTTGGGGATAGCCCGAACCGATTTTCGTCTGGCAATAAAGAAGGCTAATTGAATTTGATTGTCTCGGTGTAAACCATGAAGCCAAGGGAAGACTAGCTTAGGGTCCGGAAGCTCCTGAGCTGCTTGATGCGCGAGCGCCTTAGCTAAGGTTGAGGCGTCAATGGTATAGATTGATGGATAATCATGGACTTTCTTATGGGAACTGGCAGGATGGAGAATGGAAAGAGTCTGAACAGCCTGGTGTTTGGTAGGAGGCGTGGTAGGGGGCGTCACAGGCCCTCGTTGTTGGGACCCTGGAGCTGGACCAGGCGAGCAGTATGGTATGTGTTTATTTGGAATGGGAGCAGTGTTGAATTTCAAGGTATCAAGCGTCAATGGTGGAGGGGTTGGCGATTGCCGGGCAGGCTGCTCTATAATCATCGTCGCCATGGTTGCTAGGTATGTGTATACGTCCGCTTTGCCGGGGTAGCTTGAGAATCCCAAATCAAGTGACGCGTAATGCCCCAAGCTCTTTACCAAAGAAGTATCGGTGTTTAGCAATTGGCCAATTTTCACAGCAGTGGGCCGGTCTTCTCGGTTGGAGAGCGTTCTGGAAGCATGTCACGACGTGATCACGACGGAATCCTAGGATAACAGGTCTAATAAGCTCATCAAGTACGCCAGATGATCATATCGACAGGTATCAAGTCAATAGAAATAGAAGAGATGACTTACATATCAATTACTTGTCGTTCCAATGGGCGGCCAGCGACTAAGGTGGGGCTACATGTCGTGTGAGAGTATGGAATAGAATGAAAAGATAGGAGCAAAGGCTCAGTGGAGAAGCAGCAGGAAAGATACAAGCCAAGAAGACGGCTAAGTGATTCGAGAGAATGGAATGGGAGCGTAGAGGTCTGAAGCACGGGGAAGGAGGGAAAAGCGAGCGCCCTCCACGCCTTTATCAGTCTTTGCGGAGAAAACGGGTTACACCAGGTATCCCTGCACGAGCTAGCTTGACTGGGAATAGCGCATCCGTCCCGAGCGTCGATCATTTAATCCCGATTAGTACCGACTAACGGTGCCAGCTCCTTCCCCACGGACCTTGAACCGTTGAGACCGTCTCCCACTGCCATCTAGGACGTAGTGTAGGTGAATCTTACAGTTTCCGTCCACAGAGCTCGAGGGACTGTTGTTGAGCACGGCCATGCTGAAGCGTCATCGCTGAGCTGTCAACTTCGAGGACATGCATCGTAATTATTAGCAACCCAGTCTCGCGTCATGCAAGCACCATACTGCATCCTGCTAGCCATGGGGCTAGACCAGCCAGCCCATCGGCTTGAAGCTCATGCATCCGTCTGTCGCCGCTGGGTCGGCCAAAATGCTTGAGAGCCGCTTCGCTCACGGTGCACAGGCCAGTGCTCGCTCCTTGACTTCGTCGGCAAGACGTTCGAGGTAGAAGCGACGCATCGCTCCGGGCAGTCCATCGAAAGCCGAAGCCATCTTTGCAATGTCCCGTCTGCCTTTCTCGTACGCTTGAATGTCGCGGTTGCCGTATACGTCTCTTCCAGCTGCATAGCCTGACTCGAGATCACGAAAGAAGACATTGACCGAGATGCTTGTCATTTCCAGCGGTGCAGCGGCGTGGAGCCACAGGGAAGGGATAAAGAGGACGTCCCCAGCTGCTAAGACAGCTTCCTGACACTGAGGAAATCTCGAGAGGTCGCTTGCGAACACATTGATTGAAGAGCTTGACTCTCCTGGAGGGATCTCAAATTGGCAGACGTCCGACGGCGGGAACATTAGAATGCGCTTCGCGCCGTTGATCTGGCACAGTACGTTCGCCATCACCTACACATTTGCTCATTAGCCTTGAACATTATGCTTGAATTGCCATCACCAAATAACTTCATCTTTTGGGCCCAGCATTGGTCAGTGCTGAGTTGAATACGCGCACGTAAGGATTTTGCACTCAATCGAATGATTATCTAAACGTACGTCGTAGTGAAGCCACATCGTGACGGGTCCCGATATTCTGAGAGCCGAGCTGTGAGCATTCTGCGTCACCGTCTCGAGCGAAGGAGGAAGTCCAAAGTCGGGTGCCAAACCTGGAAAGTCGCTGGCAAGGTTCGCCGGTTTTTCAGACGGATTGTCTAATGACAATGACCTCAGGTACTGTAGGGAGCCGGCAGAGATTTGGTCAGCAAATTCACCAAATGGTTTCGTTGAGTAATTGAAATTCTTGGTCCGAAAGTTCATGTTTTGTTCCGTAGATTCGTGAACAACAACCTGTTGTTGGTCAGTGGTGTTCGAGGAGCAGATGTTCGCGAGCGTACCGGTCGATCAACCCCTATCTTGGACTTGAGATGTGCCACCGACCACGTCTTTGTACAATTACCTAAGTCAAGATCCTTGATGATGACCGGCTTTCGATTGTTCAGTATGCGCTCGAAATCCCGCTTGCTCTTGACGGAAACACCGCTGACCGCCCTTTTGTCTGGTACCGGGTCCGTATTCGAGGGTAGCATCTCTTGATGTGTCTGCGTATACGTACCGGTAGTCAATGGTAGGCTTAGCTTCTCTGCAGGTATCCATTGATTCCCTTCGATGTCCTTGGCTGAAGTCAATGTCCAGCATTCGGAATTCCAGTACGTGCCAAACGAGAAGCATACAGCTCCTCCTGTCGCGATCATCGTCCGACCTTGAGAACTGTAGGCAATGTGCCCAACTAGCAAGGGACGGCACCCATCAGGTGGATATACTGCAGCGCCCAGTTGGTGGCTAGACAGCTTTGGAAGATCTATGTCGAAGGTCCCGTTCAAGCACACGATGTCGGCTTCTTCGGGTAGCAGAAAGTTCGCAGCAATACCACCAATCACTAGAAGACCGAAAGAGGATGATGTAAGGCTTGCTCCGAATCGGCAAACACGATTTAGATCGCCGCCACATGATCTATAAAGTTGGGTGAGGTCTTTCGTGACAATCTTTGGCTGTGTCTCAATGTCTATAACCTGCCACTGCCAGAAGTCTTGGTGAATTGTTCCATCTGAAGCCATTCCCCCAAACTATTGATGATTCTCTAATTAGCTTATCTGCTTTTGATCACGACTGGACTACTTGGCATGTCTCTCTGACTCAGAGGAGTGGGGAACAGTACGACCTGATCATGACAGCGGAAAAGCTGGTGAGCTAGAGAGAGACGCCTACCAGAATACCTCGATTGAGTCCAACTGTGGCCATGGAAGCACCAAATCGTGGCTTTGGGCCAACGCCTGACACGTCTAGCCGTAGCCAGCCAGTCGATTCAGACCATAGGAACCATGAATCAGAGATTCGAGGGCCACTTGATTTTCCTCCAAAGATCAGGGCGGCGTCTTCTTCTTGCCTGTTCGTCACGGCGGTTGCACTATGTCTGTACAGTGGAGTCGGAAGGCTTTCGATTCTCCGCCATTCCTGCTCTTGGCAGAGCCAACAGTCTGACATCCCTCTATCCGGGGACGCTCGTCCCCCGACCAGGAGCGACTTAGCATTCTTGAAGTTTGTAATTGTATGGCACATGCGAGACTGAATCTCCAATGGTGGCAGCGATCTATGCTCGCTTGGGATGGCGCCTAATGTGTAGACTGTGGTAGAATCCAGGCGACTTTGATCCCCAAGACCGCCATGAATTCCAATAATACCGGGTGCTACCTCAAGAACAGCCCCGAGCCTTCTGTGCTTTGCAACTGCCGAAGCCTTTCTTGGCTGCATCTTATATGCATGGACTGGTGTTGCCTGCGATGTGTGATCTGGGTGGCTTTCTCGTATCAACAGTATGTTGTCCAAAGTTGGGCTTTGACTTCTTGAGTCACTCGACGCTTCAAGCAGGAAATAGTGAGTAGCAAATAGAGCGAACTCCTCCCACTCATCGAAAGGCTCAATATCATTCAGCGCCAATCGCTGCTCGACAGAAATGAATGAAGGATCGCCCCACAGGTCCCAAAGGCTCCTTGCAGATGCCGAGCTCCATCCCGCGTCCTTGAAGCGTTGTTCCTGAGCAGAAAGCTTGGGGTATCTTTTGATTGATTTAAGCGGAGTCTGTAGATTCTCGAAATGCTGAATCATTTTCTGTGCGAAAGGATGATGTTCCCCGTTGGGGAGATACTGCTCAAGCAGACAAAAGCGAACTATGATGCATCAGACCAAGCTTCATAGTTGCGCAGTCCTTGAAGATCACACTGACCGTCATCAAATTGGCTTGTGCAACGGATTAGGGAATCTGCAGCTTCAGTATTCATGTATGTAACAGATACTTCTGCTACACAGAGAACCATGGATTTTGCATTATCAATTACAGCCGATAATGTGTCGAATACTGCATCGGTATTTGCCAGATCGCAGCCCAAGGCTGCATAATGAGGACTTTGGAGCTGGATACCATTAGACAAGCAGCCTTTCTCAAGCGGATTGACCAGATTGAGAAGCTGAGGAGTTGAGGAGATGACCTCGCACTTCTTTGATATCAAAGTGGGATAGTCGACGTCAATGAAAAGCGTGTCTCGACATGAATCACGTTCTTTCGCAAGCCATTGGAATGGTAGTGGATCACTAAAGCTTCATCAAAGGGACTTCATCGTCAAGCTTGCAAAGTGCGGCGTACTCACTATCCGCACCCTAGATTCAATATGATCTTCCGCCCTCTGGTTGGCTCTTCGAGAAACCGCCGAATCACAACATCGACCGCATGCATTCGTAGCCAGTAGCCGCGATTAATAAGGGGCGACCTTCGTTGCGGCTTCTTGACAAAGTAACGGAAGAAATGAGGCTCTTCATAATATAGGCGTTCGACGCTTCTCTTGGAGACAATGCTACTCCCGTTGGTCTAATTCGCGCTCAGTCTCAAGCTATGTCTGTATCAACGAGTTGAAAACGACATGAAAACGGTTTGCTAAACAATGAACCAACGTTGATATAGACATCTGACACAAGCCCGTCATAGGACCAGGAAAGTCGTACAGTGTCTCTTTACTAGTAACCTGACTTTTTCGACTGAGCCGACTCCAGATTGAATTACTCGCTTTCAAGTAGGTAGGAAGTCTTTCAGAATGATGACACTAGGTCGAGGAGGGATTTATATCTCAAGGAGCAGAATATCCGGGCCGATATGATGGAGATGAATTTAGTAGATAGATTGATCTTACCTACCGCCATAACTGAGTTGTCCCGCTTTATTTTTACGCTTGTCGATTGGGACTTCCTGGGCTAAGACCATAGTTAGCTCCAGCACTAATCAGACTCAATGTGACTCAAAGCGTTCAGCCATATGACCTAAGTTCCGGTGATAGAGTCGTCATTGTAGGAGCAATAAGAGAAAGAACTTGAAGTTTGGGCGCCGTAAATGTAATCGAAAAATACGTCTGTACCTTATGTTCACGAACCAGCATTTCTGATTCGTCATGCTCTTTCTGGCTGCTCACAGAGGTCGAAAGATCCATCGTAATGATCGTGAAAACTGTTGTCGATGGTTTGGTTTAAGGTGTAGTAGATCTTTCATAGATTGTAGGTCATCCATCTAAGTCAGTGACTGACAGCCCAATATGAATACACCAGTTGTGACTCTTATGTTCACATCTCCAGTTTTCATTCGAAGCAAAACCGGCCATCATGCAAGTAACATTTCTCAGATGGATACGGGAAGGTATCCTTGTCATTGCCTTATCTTAGCGCAATCTGATAAGAAGTAGCTCCCAACTAGCGACCGAGGCGAACTTTGCCAAGTCAAAACACGTGAAACTTGGAGTGCTCTGAACTCTGAAGCCTGCAAACCAGTGTCAAGCGCAAAAGAACCTCTGCGGCAGCATCAACCTCTCAGTCATTATTGAGCCACAATGATGATGACTCAATGTTCACATCGTCGCCTTCAGCCGTTCTCCTGTGGCCCGCTCATCGTGCCAGGGTGCGCTGAATAGTGCTCAAGCATCCGCGAACGTGCCTTCTCGCCCAAGTCGCATTTCACCATGTCTATGAACTTTGTCACCTTCAACCAGGATCATAGCCATCTAGCCGTCGGTATAAGCTCCAGATGTTTATCTCTATGGAAGGGGTTTCTCACGTTCGCGGGTAGGGACTACAAGGGGTTTTCGAATATATACCACGGAGCCCTTCAGTAAATGCTATGAGACGAAGCAGGGCGATATAGCTCTGCTAGAGATGCTATTCTCCACCTCCTTGGTTGCCCTTATTCTTTCCCCGCGGAGGCTGCAAATCACAAATACCAAAGTACGGTCACCTTCATATTTTGTCCATGAGGGTCGAGAGTCATGAGCTGCAAAATGGTCCTTGGGAATACACATGATTTTAGCTGACCTTTCCCACCTTCAACAGAGACAGTCGACGATATGCGAGCTCACGTTTCCAACCGCTGTCTTAGCCGTAAGACTGAATCGAAAACGACTGGTGGTCATATTAGAGGACCAGATATACCTCTACGATATTAGCAACATGAAACTTCTCTACACCATAGAAACATCGCCTAATCCCCATGGTGTGTCCCTTAGTCCTTTTTCCTTTTGGGAGAGATCTACATGGAGTACTCATGCTTCATAGCCATATGCGCACTTTCACCCTCCTCCGATAATTGCTACTTGGCATACCCTCTCCCCCAAAAAGCTGCACCTTCATCCTTCGCCCCGCCATCTCATTCTCCACCGGGCAGCTCGCATATCCCTCCAACAAGCGGTGCAGTCCTAGTCTTCGACGCAATAAAACTTGAAGCCATCAACGTAGTCGAGGCGCACCGCTCCCCCCTCTCATGCATAACCCTCAACAACGCCGGCACCCTTCTGGCGACCGCCTCGGACAAAGGCACCATCATCCGCGTCTTCTCCATCCCTTCGGTCCAGAAACTCTACCAATTCCGTCGCGGCTCCATGCCCTCCCGCATCTACAGCATGTCCTTCAACACCACCTCATCCCTCCTTTGCGTCTCCTCCGCCTCGGATACCGTACACATCTTCAAGCTCGGTCCGTCAGCTCAGCAAAGAAAAGACAGCGATGGGTCATCAGCAGTACGATCGTCTTCCTCGTCATCCAGAAACCGAGATCGAAGCCTCAGCCCCGCCCCCTCAGACTCCCAGCCCGATCTAACCCGTTCCACCTCCAACGACCCACAATCGCTCTCAGCATCCGACCGCAAACACAATGGGACTCTCCTTGGTATGATACGGCGGACGTCTCAGAATGTGGGAAACACATTCGCCTCGTCCGTAGGCGCTTACTTGCCTCTCGCTGTATCAGAGATGTGGGAACCTGCTCGAGATTTCGCGTGGCTGAAGATACCCAAAGCGCCACATTCTGCCACTGGAGGGACGACGCCGCTGAGGAGTGTGGTTGCTATGAGTGGAAGTAGTCCGCAGGTTATGGTTGTGACCAACGAAGGCCGGTTTTACGTTTTCGGTATCGATCTTGAAAAAGGAGGTGAGGGGACACTGGTCAAGGTGTATGAAGTGGGCGGGGAGAGTGATCGCCTGGGCGGGAGCGGAGTTGATGATTGAGTGCCGGTATTGGCTGGTGGTGGTGTCATACATGGTTTGATTTACCTCTGTCATATTCTCCATGACTTATGAGCTTTCCATTTCTGCAGCAAATTCAAGCGAGGCGTTTTGTAGAGTAGCCGTCATGGTATGTACAAGGCTATCAAGAAATTGTGTCTTTTATACCATAAACCCTATATATGTTCAATGAAACCCATCATCCAACCTTCTCTCCACCATCGCTCACGCCCTCCTCGTCGACTCCCACTCTTCTTTTCAAACTCGGCAATAGCGCCCAAATGCCTCCATCAAGCACCAACATCGCCAACACAATCGGCATCAACACCTGCACCCCCCTCGCCTGCGCGATCCCCCCAACCGCAAAGGGCAAAACACAAGCCCCCGCCGCCCCAAACGCAGCCGCAAACCCAATCGCGCCAACATGGAGACGTTTCGGCAACAGCTTGGCAGCGGCAGACACCGCAGCCGGGAAAAACGGGCCTAGAAAAAACCCCACGAACGCGACACCGGTCGCAGAGATGGCGAAAAGGGGCACGAGCCAGAAGACCAGATGCGCGACGATGGCAGACGCAACATAAATGAAGATGGCGAGGCGCTCGCCGATCAGCGGCGTGACGAAGCCCAGCACCACCCGGCCGGCAGTCATGCCGGCCCAATACCCCGTGACGCTCATGCCGGCATCGAAAGGCGACGCGCGCCGGACGCGGAGCTCATACGTGACGGTCCAGCCGCCGATGGCGACCTCGATGCCGACGGCGGTGAGCAGGAAGAAGGCGCAGATCCAGGTGATGCGGTTGGCGAGCGCTTCGCGCATGCGGCCGCCCTTTTCCGCGTCGGGGCCGTGCTGCGAGGTCAGCGTTTCTTGGTAGCGGGTCCCGGTCGCGGACCAGAAGGCCGTGACGGCGACGAGGAGCTCGACGGAGGAGAGGCCGATCATCAGGTAGTACCAGTAGTACCACTGCAGGCCGCCTTTGACGATCATGGTGGTTGCTATGAGCGGTGCGACGGTGCCGCCCAGGCCGTAGAAGCCGTGCAGGAGGCCGAGGAGCTGGTTTGCGTTTCTCATGGTGCTGATCATGGCGTTCCAGCCGGCGTCTTCGAGGCCGTTGCCGAAGCCTGCTAGGATGAAGGCGAGGACGAGGACGGGGTAGGGTGGGTGGACGGCTACGACTATATAGGAGATGAGGCGGGTGCCTGCCCCAAGGAAGGCAACGCCTCGTTGGCCATAATGGATGTGGACTTGGTTATTGAGCAGAGCAGAGGCCGTATAGCCGACTAGGGGTGAAAGGAAAATTAGGGAGATCTAGGGGTGATTTAGGGATTAGCTGGCTCATTTCAAGGTAGATGTCGGCGGATGGACAATATCTTCTAGTTGAAAGCTTTCAGTGGTAGGATTTGTTCGAAACAACAACTCAGGTAACGAGGACAAAGAGAGTTTGATGGTAGATACCGTTGTGTAGTCCTTCTCGTAGTAAATCTCCAGCTAAAACTTGTCACTTGGATGCCGACATAGTAGAGTTCCAAAACTCACATAAGGAATCAAAGCCTCGATTCATCAATCAGCCAAGGGCAATCTACTATTCGATCTTTTCACAGATATTCCTACTCACACCATAAACGGCATCGTTGCTTCCCATTATGAAGAGACCCAGAAATGAAGCAAGTGTACGCCACAAATGGATCCTTGGTTGATTCCATCGTGGAGCGTCTGGGGCATCATTTGCAGAATCTTGTGGTACTGGATGCGACTCTGGCGTCTTTTTAGTTTCCACTTAATGTATCTTGTCCTGGTTTATCAGGGTTGTCAGAGCTGTGCTGTGGAGATTGAGGAATGGGAAATTCCATTATTGAACTTGTCATTTCGTAATTGATAGATGACGAGCAAAAGCTTCATGAATTTGATCGACAGAACGTAGGATTTGAGTTGATAGTATTGGATCTCGTATCAAGCGCTGTTTTGAAGATGTCTTGGGTTCCATAGTAAATGTGCTCGCGAGAAGGGAAAAAAAGACACGAGTAAATAGTTTACATAGTGTGTACTAACGAAAATTTCGCCTGATACCATAGTAGTCTCCTGGGCTAGGTCTGAGACATCATCATCCATCAAGTCGACTGTAGGCTACAGCCCAGCCCCACCCTTCGGGCAGGTAAATCTGATTGTACAGTCCCCTACCACAGCGGGTGAATAGTCTCTCTAGCGGCTCATCGATTATTCCTCCAGCAGGGATATTTTTCGTGAAGCTAACTTCTTGAAGTCAGATGATCTTGATCCACGCTAGAAATGAGGTTAATCAGCACAGGTGTAGCAGGGCACGAAATGAGGTTCAATAAGGTCTATTATCGAACCTATTGCTCCTGTTCTAGAGTGTGTAAATTATGACTATGTGGGAGGGTGTTACAGGCCGTTGTAGAAGGCCTACTGCCAAGCATTTAAGGCCAGTCACGTGCAACTCGCATACTCTTACCTTAACGGCCAATTGCCGGTTTCTTGTTAACAATGCTACTCACCCACTGTGGTACTGTAGGTGACTGTACGCTCCTTCTCTTGTCTCAAATTTCCCTGTAATTGCCAAAACCACCTCTGCTCCAATCCCGTTCAATATGATCTCAAGCCAACTAATTATTGTGCATTTCGATATTCAGCCAGGGTTGCTGACGAAGCAAGAGTCTGCGGGTCATCTGAGCCGAAACGAAGATTTGCTAGCCGTACACATTCCCACATAAGTTGAACAGCTTCAACACTTTTTCCTCGTCCTTTCATTGTCAGTGCCAGGTTGTTCATGCTCTTCAATGTAGAAGAATGATCGTTTCCTGATACACGTTGACGCCATCACTTCTACTTCAATCTCCTCCGCCTCGGTCCACCGACCTTGCCTTCGATATGTCAAGGCCAGATTCGCTCTGCTGAGTAATGTATCTGGATGAATTTCCCTAAGATTTGTTCACCAATCTTTATCACTTCTTGGTCACGTCTTTCCGACTCTTGCCACTTTCCTTGTTTCGAGTATGTGAATGCTAGATGAGCCATACTGCCTAGTGTAGCCGGATGGTGTTCGCCTAGTATTCGTCGACGTTTCTCAAGCACCTCTATTTCCAGTCTTTCCATTTCTAGCCATCGCTCTTGAAGCTGATATGTTGATGCTAAGTTAGCCATAGTAGCCAGTGTGAAGGGATGCTCCTCTCCCAGGACCCGTCGACTCGTCTTCATCACCTCCAGGTAACATATGTGTAACTGGCTCGGGATTCGAGACTGCGACGCTGAAGAAGATGCCTGAATCTGTCCCGGCTCCACCCAGGCCTGAGTCGGAGGAAGTGGACATGTCTTCATTATGCTGGAACGTCAACATCCCACAAAAGCGGTGGACAAGAGAGCATCCACCCTACCTAGCGAACATGTCCGAAAAGGACAAAGGTATACTGTCCATTCGAGATTGTGACTTTAAATATCATGACTGGAATGCAGCCCGGGATATCATTTGTAAGACCCCTTTTGCCTACGCTCATCATTGAAGACTGTGACGAAGGACCGCATCTTGTGAAGTCTTTGACAATCTAATAAGGGCTCAACAGGGAAGAATCAACTCGAACGATTTCAGCGTCTACCAAGTGACCTTCGTCGCTACTTGAAATATATATATGATCTGAGGACGCAGTACGGCTCTGTCCTTAGCTTTATACAGTATGAACGACTACATTGGCATGATACTATTCCTTCTGGAGAACCACCTTTCGCCAATTCCAGCGACTACAAAATCCTGTGCAATGACTGGCCGTATGCTCTGGAGCCGAGCGTCGTCCACCTTGTGGTGTGGGTAAAGTTCGAACTGAAGTCAGATAAGACTACTGATAATCTGACACCTGGTGCGAGACAGCAAATCGAAGACTTTGTGAGTAGGGTATTCTGTGGCGAAGGCGGGATCTCCAGAGAACAAGTCATATGGTTTAAGAATGGGCAGACTCTGAAAAGCGTGCACGCTTTAGAGCATATTCACATCCTTCTTTATCAAGCCCCCATGGAAATGGTTGAACGTCTTACGGAAGGTGACAAGCCAATGTCGACGGTCAGGGCAGAGGAGGAGGAGGAGGAGGAGGAGCAGGAGGAGCGAAAAGGGAGCCTTAAACATTCTCAGGGAGAGCGAAATCTCTGAATCTTGGCTATCTATTAGTAACAGAATCACCAGGGAAGAGCTTTCCAGGGACATACCTGACTTTCGGACCTGATATCGAGTTTGCTAAAGTGCTAACCCTGCTGCGTTCCCTGCTGCGCGCCCTACTCGATAGATATCGAGCCGTCGCTGCTCGGGCGGATATCTCTATAGCTATCGATCTCCCCACGAGTGCCTCCGCCTTATATCGCTTCGGAAACAGGAGCGTTGTCGCAGTCGATTGAGATAAGCCATTCAGCGGCGCCGTTGGCCCTCCTATTTCTATAATCAATATTTGACATTGTATATCATAAACACTGTACTCCTCCGATATTGCCTAGCAGCTTGTTGTGACCCTAGATCTATAGTTCCTATACTTGGAGAGGAGTGACAAGGATTGGGCAGATCACAGCTGTAGACTCAGATGGGTAAGGATACTTTGTATTGAACATAAGAAGTCTATCTCTTGCTATATATGAGCGTGCCGATATAGATGAGAGCTCAAAGTGGCCCAACGTGCCCCATGCTTGAGCTACTTGAGCCACTTAACCAGAGGGATCGTCTGGCAGGAGCGCCACCGTAGCACTTTGGCTTGCGAGAGTGTTAGAGACTTGAGGCTTTGATGTTCCAAGCATTTCTCCGTGGCTGCTCGAACGGTATTCTGCTCTGAGAGGCCTCTGGTTGTGGCGCAGAATGACATCCTATGAACGCGTGAGTTGACGAGCTTCCTCTGTGGCTAGGCGCATCCTATTTTTGCAACGTTCCACCCACGTCCCGTTGCTGGCCTAAAGTCGACATATTTGTATCGTACCTCCCAGTTGAGACCGTCTGCCAGAGTGCCTATTCGGTGATGCAATGTCGGAAAAGCACATATCTCCCTAGACCGACCAAAGTGTGCAATGACTGGCAAGGTGTACTGAACACTCCCTGGCGCTGCTGCTGCCAATTCACCTCGTAAAGCTTTCTTCTCGTCATGAGAGAGTTGACGTGCAAGGGGGCTCCAGTCCTCGGTGGAGAAAGCGCGCACTTCGAGATCTTGGCCGGTATGATTGCACATACGGATCCAAAAACGTCCGTCCCAGAGCTTCCAGGCGGACCATAAGGCCTTCTTACCTTGCTGTTCAGTCCCTGAGAGGCTAGCTTCTGTGTCACTGTGCAATAGTAAAGTCCCGCGTTGTGTAAACGGTATGTTCACATTCTCCGACTCAGTACGTCGGAAGGGCGCTCGTGTGAGATTCCATGTGAAAAGAGGATCAAGGTCTGAATATTCATAACCAATTGGAAGTCCTCCCTGCGGAATTTCCATACGTTCCGCGAGCACACCACCAATGGCGAATTTGAAGCCTTCATCCCCGTGGCCTTCATCTTGAGGTTTTGATTCTTGAAGGAACATATAATGTAAAGCCCGTGCCAGCGATGAGACTGGTACCCGCTGCTGCGGGGAGACCATCTCAAACAGACCCTTCAGAAAAGACATCGACCCCATCTTATCGACAACCCGTTGGCGCGGAAGTCGTATCACCAGTCGACTTGATCGAATATCCCAAACTAAAACCTTCGCTCGATGGAAAAGTTCTTGCCCACGTTTTGCAATGTCCTCTATTCTCTTTTCGGAGTGATCGTGAAGAGCAAGTAGACTGTTTTTGGAAATTGCTTTAGGTAGCCGTTGAGCTCCTAATAGATAACGAATCGCATTACGGGTAGTTTTCGTAACATCACTATTCGTCTCGTCTTCGACCCATTGAAGACCATACCTCTGACCAGTAACTCGAATCTTTGCTTTCGAAAATAATAACAAGGGTCGATAGATTTTGACTCCGCCTCCCTCACATTGCACCGAGTCTTGCTCTTTTGCATTTGTTCTGCCGTCAGCTTTTGACGAATGATCCTTATGGATTCCAGTCTCCCTGATCGTTTCTATTTGTTCTTCGCCGCTCTCGCAAACGCCATACATACCCCAGCACTCTGGTATGTTTGACGCTTTGCCGTGCATTGCGCGCAAATTCCAGCTAGCGGGATGATTCTGCAAACGCAATATATTTTGGAGCATTGATTCTGCGATGTCATCATCATGATGTGCGAGTAGCATCAGCTGGATCCTATGGTCGCGGCAAGCTTGACCAAGGGCGCGATAACGAAGTCGCCGTGCTTGAGTCTCGAAGCTAGCAAGCTCTGCTGCCTTGACTCCCATTGGCCACTCCAACGGTATAATGGTCGACTGCAGACCTTTTAGGGATCAATCGATTGCATGAGAAACTCTCACAAGGAGTAGTACCCATCTTGTTAAGTCGCGAAGCAACTAGATGCGCTTCTTC
Source organism: Physcia stellaris (assembly GCA_018902385.1). Lineage (NCBI taxonomy): Eukaryota > Fungi > Ascomycota > Lecanoromycetes > Caliciales > Physciaceae > Physcia > Physcia stellaris. The sequence continues at coordinate 106,325 of JABSSW010000022.1, read as the reverse complement.
ATGACTCCCAACGCGCGCCTTATGGTCGACAATGAATGCATGGAAATCGGGCTTCGGGAGCGTCTTGTTGATCACAGACGGAAGACTCATGCAGAGTTTAGCAAGGACCATAGAATCGATGCCTCCACTGACGGCCACCCCTGAAAGTTTTTAGCTGGTCAAGATCTTGAACCTTCAGGATTGACGAAACGAACCGACAGGGATCACCGTTCGTGGAGTACGCCACCATCCTTTGAGAAGTGCGGATGAAAACTCTTCGATAGAAATTGTGTTACTACTCCAACCGGGCATCAAAAACCTCCTTGTGAGTCTTTCAACCAGCCATCGTGCAAAGTAACCAGGTCCTCGAGTAGGTTCTTCCTAGCGCTGTATCAATGGTATCTCGTAGTGACTTGTCCCTCTGACAACCAGATGCGATCATGGAAACGAAGCTCGAGTACGGAGGTAGTAAGTACTATCTTAGGGATTCCAAGCTTAGTCTCAATCCTCATTCCGAATCTTTCGGAAACACCTCGGCCCGAGATATTACCGGAAATAGCAAGGAGAGGTTCTCATTAACCAGCTTTGACGTCGTCGGAATCCTCATAACTCTTCCTTCTCACTCCCCTGCCCGCTCTAGCAGCTGTGGGATGTTCTCACGCTTAAGCTACGATAATGCTCTAGCTTTGGCGAGACAGCTCTCGATCTCTTCCGAACAATGGCGCAGTCATCGACGATATGACAAGCCGAGTAGACAGCCCCTACACCCGCGCCTTGCTCGTGAGTCTTATCCAACCCCATTACACGATGTGCATTATGACCAATCAACCCTCCACGTAACCATCTAGCATGGACTCACGATCTCTGCAGGCTGGCGCTCTCGCAGGCACAACAGTCGACCTCTCCCTCTACCCAATCGACACCCTAAAAACCCGCCTTCAATCCTCCGCCGGCTTCCAACATTCGGGTGGTTTCCAGGGCATCTATAGAGGCGTAGGATCCGCGCTCGTGGGCTCCGCTCCCGGCGCAGCGCTTTTCTTCGTCTCCTACGAGTCTATCAAATCTTCCTTTAAACGCAGGCGCGATACCGCTATCCCTTCGCAGCGAAATACCTGGGGCGATTGGAGCGAGCCGGTGGAGCACATGATTGCTGCGTCGGTGGGGGAAGTAGCTGCTTGTGCGGTGAGGGTGCCGACTGAGGTGGTGAAGCAGAGAGCACAGGCCGTACAGGCGCCGAGTTCGCTGGCTGCGTTGAGGAGTATATGGGCGCTGAGAAATCCCAGCGGGGCGGTGAACGGTATCGGGTTGGTGGGTGTCTGGAGGGAGATGTACAGAGGTTGGGGAATCACGGTTATGCGCGAAGTCCCGTTCACTGTCATTCAGTTTCCCTTGTGGGAGGGGCTGAAGGAGTGGAGGCGTAGAACGCAAGGAAGAGATAGCATCTCAGGGTGGGAAAGTGGGCTATTCGGCAGTGTGGCGGGAGCGGTAGCGGCTGGAATCACCACTCCGCTGGATGTGCTGAAGACGAGGATGATGTTGGCAAAGGAGAGGCAAGCGATGATACCGCTGCTTGCGAGTATTTTGAAAGAATCGGGGCCCAGGGCCTTTTTTGCAGGACTTGGTCCTAGAATACTATGGATCTCGGCTGGAGGAGCAATCTTCCTAGGCAGTTATCAATGGGCCTACAATGCATTACAAGACGCTCGATAATGGTCCTGCTCCTCTGGCCACATCTCCCAGCGCTCATCCGCTAACAGGCCTGGTTCCGTAGAGTCCCATGCAAAGTCTATCATCTATCCCAAGATCCTACAAGGGGTCGTGTACAAGGTGTCGTCCCATCAGACTGTACGACATGCCAGTTCATTGCGAACCAGCTGTTTCCGGCCGGGTTTGACCAGTAAATTCCGCGGCTGTTCTTTCAAGTTCCGGTTTTCTACCATTTGACTTGTAATACAAGAGTACATCGCCGCCAGTCTTCCATATGTGAGTCCGCAGCGTAGCGAGGGTTGTAGTATGTGAAACAAGCTGTCGATACACCGTCAGATCAAGACAGTTCATCCAGAGGAAATTTACTTACTTGATTCTGACAATAAAGTTCGAGATACTCTTCGGGCTTCAAGGCTTCTGGATCCGGCTCCTCGGCCTGTGGCTCGATCCGTTCTGCAACGTAAGCCAGTATTTTCTTAGACCGGAGCATGCGATTGGCATTTAGACGTGCATTTCTGTGTAGCTTTTATGAGCATAAATAGAATGTTACATCAAGAGTTTTGGACTTACCCGTCAGAACCAGCAATACTGGGTAGAAGATCTTGAAAGGGTAATAGTACAAAGGACACCTTGGAGGTTTCCTTGAAGGGAGTTTGATTCTTGTTAAAGTCAGTGCCATGAGGTTGAGCACTAAACTATCATGGGCTTACCCGTAATAATAGATCTCCAAGCCACATTGGCCCTGTCTGCTCGATCAGATCAGCGTCCTGGCCAGCGGTTTCAATGGTCCCGCTATAAAGATCAACTATCCCTCCTGAGTCTGGCCGATCTTCTTGGATAATTATGGTAGTAGCTGGAGGCAATTCCAATCTTGGGGTCTCATCTGGCAGGCTGGGCGTAATCCCTACTGGAAGTGGCTGCTCAGGATTCATTTGCAATTGCTCCTCGTAGTCATAGCGTACTTTCTGAATGGAACCCAAAAAGCTATCTTGGATAAGTTTATCCTCTTTCTCTTCTGAGTGCTCAGATGTTTCGGATCTTTCATCTACCACAGTCGGCTTTACCTCAGTGGACGTTCTCCCTAACTTCTTTGGGAAGTTCATTCGGAACTTTTTGCCAAATAACGAGCCAGTCTCTTTTGGTTTCTCCTGACTATCGCCATCTACGGGAGATTGGGTAGTTGCGTCACTTGAGCCATCTCCGGGTGTTGTGGCGCCATTCGTATGGTGCTCCGTACCGCTCTGCACGTTCGGGGTGGTTGAAAAATAGTCCCCAGACTTATCGATCGACGCTCTTACCTTCTCAGGTGCTTGGCTTTCTTCGCTGGTTATGGGCAAATGCTGCGAAATATTTCCGCTGTGGTTTGTCGTGCCAGGGAATGGAGTCGCAACTCCAATTGATAGGCCAGGCGTTGTTGCGGTGGTTGGATTTCCATTGGCAGCTCTTGGAGTGATACTAAAGTCGTCATCTGAACTGCCATGAGGCAAGGTTTGACTATTTGGGCTGGGCAATTGAATGCCAGGCGGTACGTTGGGTCTTTGTATGCGGTTAGGTCGCTGTGAAGCGAGAAGACTCTTTCGGTACCGCTCATCACGGAGAGATTCTTCTTCAATGAGCTTATCGAATAAATACCGTAGAATCCATTTTCCAAGGTTGACTGTAATATAATATCAGCATCGGCAATAAGTTCGAACGCTTGCTTACTTCTCTGGTCTTCCCTAAAATCCAAAGGATTCGAGACACCAAGTTCATCGGCGTATACTTCTGCGTCAAAGCAGTAATTCTCTTCTAGCACACATGCTAATCTACCCGTCCTCGTGTCCACAGCACACCAATTTGCTACACTCTCGACTGTATTAACCTTGATAGTCACGTCTTCCAAGTGTCGCTTTCCGAAAGACCGAATTGGAGCACACTGTATGCTTTCAGCTATGCATATTGAGCATTTAATTTCACTAACTTTGATGAGATCCCACATCACCACCTCACCTGTAGTATCTAAGGTGAGAACTCTTTTCCTATCATTCAACATAACATGCTTAATTAAACCATTCTGGCCTTCAATGGTTTCCTCCGGAAGTTCTTGGATGGGAGTAATGATTTCAACGTCGTCATCGAGGACCGCTTCCGACAATTTTCTTATACTTGCTCCGGAATAAACAGTAGCGGCTTCTGGGTCTCGTGATTTCTGAGCCGAAAAAACGATGTTATTTGAGATTCGCAGGAGACTGCTCAATGGAACCTTCGTATTGTCATCAAGCTTGAAGGCGGCCGCCTGTGACTGGAACTGGGGTGAAGGCATTTGACCTTGAAACGCTGAGCTTGGACGATGTTGTTGCGGGAAATCTTGGTAATGAATGCCGCCTCCTGTATTTACATCTTTCCAACGATTGATACTCGAGCTTGAAGTCGCTGTCCAAAAGCAGTTCCGCGCAGAAACTAATTTATTGATGCCCTCATTCTCCTGAGCAATTGCTAGGGAAATTCCTTTGTCCATCTCGTCATGACCGTGGGCATCAGTCTTCGCGACCAAGCCAGATCTGTCGCCTGAATAGAAGACAGACAACCTTGGATGATCGGAATAAAGTGACCACACACTTGCATTGTGCATGGTCAACGTATACATGCATCGTCCCGCACTAACTGACCAAACCTTGACAGTCTGATCTGATGAAGCGGTCAGGACTGTTTCCCCATCTTGACTGATAAGTATGTCCCGCACATTATCCGTGTGGCCAACGAATTTCGTGATGCGTTTTCCAGACTGTGGGTCCCAGAGTCTCACAATACTCTCAGGCCCACCACTGGCCATAATGGCGCCCTTGACACATAAGGCGTAGACAGAGCCTTTTGCATTGTTGTCATCCTCTCCAACGTTGATCTGCAGTCTTTCCCCACCGCCGTTTATATCCCAGATCCGGATTTTGTGGTCCAGACCGCCGGACGCTACCCAGTCACAGTGGGCCGCTGGACTTGCAAGGCATTTTACATAGTCATTGTGTCTTCCGATTGTAGCCGGGGACCTACATTCCTCTGAGTGAGGCCGCCACAATTTCACCGTAGTATCTGATGAGGCTGTGATCAGAGCCGAATTGCTCTGTGTGAGGACGATGTCATTAATCCAATGGGTGTGGGCTTGAATCTGGGTTCGGAAAGCGGACGACCCCTTTCCTCGGCCTTTTCCAACATCCACACGGTCCCCATGGAATGATCTGCTGTGGGGATCATTGTTTATGGGATCAAAACTCAGATCCCATGCGCATAAAAGCCCGTCGCGGCCTCCAGAGTATCTATTGCAAAGTCAGCGTTAAGTCGCGGAGAAGCAGGGCGATTTTATTGACAGTATCGACCGGTCAACGTCTACTGCAAGCCCGTTGACGCCCAGACGGTGCCCTCCCGGAGAATCTGCGAGCGGTAGAACTGTGAGGGGAAATAATGAGCAATCCTAAGCGGACGTCGTGAAGACTTGCTCTGGTGTTAGAAGAGTCAACACGCACCGTAGCTAATGCGCTGGCGGGCCTTGCGTGCCATGTCAATGGATTGTCTACATACGAAAATGTATCACGCTGACAACGTCTCAGAGCCATCTAAATTTTCAGCCTGATTGGCCTTGAAGAACTCTTTCATATTTCAAGGCCGCAAAAGCACAAATCGACTAGGTGAAGCCATCCACAGGGCACGGGTGAATTGCACTAGAGGTGAGTCGATCTACATTCACCAAGGTGGCGGTGCTTTCAAGATGTAATCGAAAACACAGCCAAGTCTATGAACAAGCGAGTCGCAGGATAGAAATGTGTGACTTGGCGTAACGGAGTATGCTGTTTACTCAGTAAAATCTATAAATCTATATACATATGTGTCTATCACAGAAGTCGAGCTCATTCACGGTCAAATGAAGCCGACTTCATCATCGAAGCTGTGAACTTTGATGTCTCTAACTAAAGAGGATGCTTGGCAAAATTTCGACGAGGCCTAGAAAGTCGCAACGAGCGCCTCGTCCTAGCATGCAAGATAAACAAAACCTCTCTATCCCCAGATCCAGGAAAACCATAGCGCCATTTCACGCCAGCTCCTTCTGGGCTGCTAGGGCTTGCTTTCAGCAGCACTTACAGCTGTACTACGCTCCAGCGTGTGATGATGCCCTGCTGCTTTGACAACTTTGCCTCCTTCTTCCTGGTGGCAGACAGGCGTCTGGGTGATCCATGGGTCCTGCAGCAGGTCTTCCAGTGTTGCTCGCCGTCCAGGGTCAATCTCCAGCATTAAGCCAATAATACCTCTCGTCTCCCTGGGTAAAAGGCGTAGTAAGCGCCAAGGGCCTTTCAGAACCTCTTTGCCTGTCGCCTCTGAACCAGAGCTACGTGAGGCAGTTGATATCGATTGTTCGTCGCCATCCACAGGCTTCTCGTGATGGTGACGGTGATGATGATGATGATGCGACCGCGTACTGCCTTCCGTGTCCGAAGTCTTAGGACGGTCAGACGTTGACGACTGATTGGAATCTTCATTGGTAGCCGACGACTTCCGAGACGGCACATCGGCTGGTGGATTTGCAGCATTCGGCGGTGAGGCAAAGAGCCTATAAGAGTTATCTGTTAGACGCGGAGCCTTCCATGGAAATCGTCGAAGGGCCATGCAGGCATAAATTACAGCCAAAGACCAGATGTCGGCTGGCTGAGGATCGTATTTCTGTATACCGTAAACTTCGGGAGCCAAGTAAGGATCCGAACCGACGATACCTTGATGCAATTAGCAATTGAATGCCTGGTTGCAGATGCCAAAACTTACCGCTGGCCAGTATGATGTCGTTCTCGAACGGGTATCGGAACACACTGGCACTTCCAAAATCGATAATTTTCATGATACCGTGCTCATTGACAACCACGTTATCGAGCTTCAGATCCCTATGTGCAAGACCCATACTGTGCAAAAACGACACACCATTCACAATTTGGAGGAAAGAGCAGAATATCTCTTCTCTGGACATCTTTCCAGTCATCACGATTGCAAATAACTCATAAGGTGCATATTCCATAACTTCGTACCAGTGACCTCTTTCATGTATTATGTCCAAAGTCTCAATGATGTTTCCGTGGTGTAAAGTAGAGCCAATGCAGAATTCGGCCGTAACTTTCTTTGAGTAGTCTCGCTCCGACTCATAGGTGTGTCGGTCCCGAAATTGTTTCACCGCAAAAGTGGTACCATCGCCACTCCTCTTGATCAGTCGAACCGAACCTCCGGCTCCTGACCCAAGGACCTTCCCGAATTTCCCGTACTTGGTCTGGAGACCATGATCATCCGCAAAGGGCACATTCGCAGCTGGGACTTGGTGGGGAGGTGTTTTAGTGCCGCGAGACGTAGATGGCGATTGAGATCTCTTGGCTTTGTGATGTCCAATACCGAAGAATCGCTTCAGATCGCTCATAGACCCATGCTGTTTTCCACCAGCGGCAGAGGGACTGTCATCACGGTGATGGCCTTGCTGGTCTTTCTTACCTCCCAAACCATGCTTTGAAAAGGTGGAATGTCTGTGCTGGGACTTCAGATCACTGCCACTGCTCGAACGCGGTAACGATGCCGAAGAGGTATCGGCAGGCGGAACATATGCTGAGCGGCGGCGATTATCAATTCCGCCGAAGACAAATCTCTGATCGATGGCACCTAAGTTTTGATTCTGCGGTGCTCTCTTGCTTCTGGCATATGGATCATCTCTTTCTCCAACTGGAGTGAAAGGTCTGCTATAGGAGGTTGGGGGTGTGACTGTGCCTGACCCCCCTGAAGGGCTTGTTCCTCTTGACTGGATTGAAGAATCACCGCTTGGACCAATCGCGAACCTAGGAACTTTGGACGTTGTCTCTCCGCCAGTCGATCCTTGCGAATTTGACGTTGGTTGAGTGGACGCTTGATCAGACGCAGACGAAGGCCTTGAAGGGGGATTGCTTGAGGAAGCACTGGGTAGATTATCGTTCCTCGGTTTCGGCGAAAGCTGGGGAGCCATCTGCTGTGGATCAGGATGAACTTTCGCCAAGTCTGCACCGGAGGCATTGGACGGTTCTCCTAAGCCTCCTGCAGCCGAAGACGACGGCGACATACGAGGAGTTGCCTTACCGGACCTACTAGTCTCCCGGGAAGGCTGATTTTGATTTGATTCATTTGTCGGGACCTGATAATCCCAATCAGCTTCCACTGGGACCGAACCATAATGCCGCGTCACAAATAGAGAACGCTAGACGAACCCGCGATACAGGTAACGAGACAGGCTCAAACGCGTAATTGCTCAATCGGTTACGTTGCAGCTGGGATTCGTTCAAGTTCCTTGATATAGTTCTAAGCTGTTCCTGCTCTTCTGGGCTTATCTCCTTATTCCTAGCTGGATCCTCAGACTCTTCAGTCATCGGTGTCTGTAAGCTATGCGTCGGTTCTATCTCCTGATCGACTGATGCGAAGCGCACAGCAGGTTGAGGTGGTGGTTCTTGAGGTTGAGGATGTGGAGCTTCGGTGTCTGCATGTTGTATTAGCGCATTCATTACACGACGTGTCAAGCTCACTTACTATGAATCATTGGGGGTTCTGTAAGGGAGTTCCTCCGATGCCATAGTTCTTGCTGGATTGACGGTCGAGGTGTCGGTTTGCTCGTCAGATATGCAGTGTAAGAAACGCTTGGTATCCTTGGATAAAGAAATCACGGTAGTCTTGACAAGATAGGTTCCACAGTCAATCGAGGCCAGAGGAAAATAAAGGATGAATACCGCAATCGCTACAATCCAACCTAAACATAGCTACCTTAGCTCGTAGGCGTCTTGTTGTGCTGCGAACCTGAAAGGTAAGGAGCGACGAGGCCAATTGCGATCTCAGGAACAGCCTCCTAGGATGTTGTGATTGGAAATCTTTCCGCCGTTGTCAATGACGTGCGATTGAATATTTTCGACTACGATGACTCCAATCCGCTATCCGCTTCAAAGTACCGAGGCCTGCGATAGGCTTAGCGACAGTTATCTCGACGCTAAGGAAAAGTGACATGGTCACGTGAATGCTTGTCGGAGCTTTGCGTACAAAAGCTGCATTCATCCTGCGATTCGGGAAAGCTGCGGTCTCATGCTCACTTTAATCAAAGAAAACAAGACTTAAAGTCGAGAGGAATCGAAACGGCCTCGACATTTCCACACACTGCAATCCCGCGAATCCTCCCTCCCTCTCTCTCCTGATACAAGTCCAATGGTTCCGGTGAGCTGAACATTTCAGCGCTTCCACTTCAATTTCACTTCCGCCCGCAGCCCCAGATACACCTACTACCGCATCGTGATCCTCGAACCCGTCGAACGTAAACGTCTTCCCAATGAAACCCGCCTCAACTGTCGCCGCTCCACAACCCTCAACATCAGCTTTATTGACGATGCTCTTTCCTCCCAATCACACTAACCTCGCCTCAGTCTTCTCCTCTCTCCTCAGAAGCTCATGGCGCCGAAGATCACCACTTGCTAGCAGAGTACATCTCGAGAATTACCGCACTGGACGTGATTCGAAGAGAGGTCCCAAGTATTATTGTGGTCCTGACCAACGATTCTATACATACAGCGTTCGTCGACGTTTGCGAAAAGGGTCAGTATCCGGTCCACTAAGCTGTCTGATGCCAAAGAAGCCGATTATCTATAACTTTCCCAGAAAGACGGAAAGGCAAGCGGTGGGAATGAGCCAAATGAATTGCCATTAATCGTCATTGAACCCCGTGTGCCTGAAAACAGCATAAGTATGAAATTGATGAGGACTCCATGATAGCCAAAGTACGGCATCCCTCTACTTGGCCCATTATAAAACATGGAAGGTTTCCACACCACGTGTATCTCCATCTGCAACAATATTGCCACATCTCACGCCCCCTCTGGACATGGATTCCCGCACTGCGTCGAGACTAGGAATCCACATGATCATGCTCACGACTGATAATATCCCCCTGGAGTGTATGGGCAATTCCTCCATCCGACTAGTGGTGTTCATGTTCGAAACCGTTGCGAATGCCTGGCATTTGTCTTCTGCACTTTTCCCCGTTAACAGCCTATACCAGGCTTTCGGTGGGGAGATTAAACTGAGATTTCATGGAAAACCGTATGCAAAGCGTGGTTTCACCGCTGAAACCAGGTCATAACAGCACTTGCCGCGTGTGCTCCAACAAAAGTGGCAAAGTTGTAGGATGGATTGCACGAGGTGGTTTTAGATTCTTCCTTGATATTTCAACGATTGCAGAGTCGCCATCGCAGTATGAATATCATTGCCAATCAGAAAAATCTTGAACGATGCCGGGTTGGTCAACTACCGTACAACGGTAACACCTATTGATTGCGCCTGGGAAATGACGCTTTTGCATATTCCATCTAAACTCAGTCCTGATAGCCTGAGCTCCGATTGCTTGATTTTCGCAATATCGTAGATATGTTTCAACGAAACCTCCCCTACACTCTCTTTGCCCGGTTGCACGGCTCCTCGTATCTTGCCTTTGCGTTCTTTGACACCAGCAGCTTGAAGGAGCAGATAAGCGGTTGTAGGCGTTCGGACCTCAAAGTGGAACGAGCGATCTGGGCGCACCGTGACTCTCGTTGGAATGGGAACACCAGGTGTCATATGTGCCGTGCGGGCATTGAATTCCTATACATGTTAAATCAGTCTGTGGCAGAGCGTTGTTGATTCGAAATACCTTGCAGAAATCCATGCTTTTGACACCCTTACTACCCAAAGCCGGACCTACAGGAGGACTTGGGCTAGCTTGTCCAGCGCCAACAATCAGCTTCACTATCTGATCTGTTGCTATGGTTCTGCGCGCCATCCTGTGCTATGCGGTCGAAAATGAACGAATTTACTTATGGCTAGTCCTATGATTTGCCATTGCAGGCAAGTAAATGTGACATTAGTCGTTGTGCGACTCGTAACTGGAACCACTGTTGCAAGATAGTGCTAGAGTACAGAATCAATAGGAGAGGCTGCAAGAGGATTTAGAACGGTAGAACTAACTCGGGGACAAAACGGGCCGGCGTAGGTTACCTTAGAATGGCTCTGGGACTTGCAGTGTGCTTGGCTTGAATATCTCCGTACTACTACTACCCACAGGATTAGACATAGTGTTCGACAATACCCCTCAAGCAATATGAATTGGCTCAAACAGCAGTGAGTAAAGTCTTGTGCGGCAGAGGTTAACCCTCTGCTCCGTCGCTGAAAGCTCGCAGAGTAGCAAATGTCGCTGGCACACAGGAGCCTATCTATGGGCCAGCAGCCATCCAGTCAGTAGCTAAGCAAGCCGAAACAGTCCCTTACACGGAGTTGAAGAAAGAGCACCTGAAATGGGAAGCTATGGATTCCACTTGTGTCGAAACACAAACCTTCTACATCATGGCCGATAGTGGACACATCGGAATGGCACAAGTGATCTACAGTAATGTTGCGTGAGACCTCAATGGGACACCAACACGAAGTAGCTTCACTGACCAAGTCTACAATGGATAGCGGTATACGGACCACGTGCCAATTCAATACGAAGATTTTTTACCCCGGTGACAAGTCCCCATACCTCTTTTCCTCGGATTCCCTCGATAACTACGGCTTTGACGACGAGCAGCTGTCGTTCTATGCTGATGGATGTGCTGTCACATTGAACGAAGCTGGCGACACTTATACTATCAAGTCTGCTACAAATGAAGCTAGCATCGTCAATCTGACATTTACACGAGTGGCGCCAGGTTTCCATGTGGGCAAAGATGGTAAAAGCTATTTTGGAACCGATCCGAAGCATCCTTGGGGCTCGATGAGGCATGCATTCTGGCCAAGATGTAACGTAGAGGGTAGCATAATCACCAAAGCCGAAGATATAAATTTTAAAGGCAGAGGTTTTTTGTCGCACGCGCTCCAGGGAATGAAGCCCCATCACGCTGGTATTGTTTCGAATGACTTCCTCGTAGTTCGTTCTGTGCTGATTTTTCACAGCGGCAAAATGGAACTTTGTGGACTTCCAATCACCAAATTACTCGGCAGTCATGATGGAGTACACAACGCCACCTTCATACGGGTCTACCGTCGTCAATGTTGGTGGCATTGCTCAAGATGGTGAGATAATATGTGCCGGGTCCTCGAACTCTGCCGAGCACACGGAAATCAAGGGCGACCCCGAGAACGACTGGCCTGAACCAAGCAGTGTGAAATTCCTTTGGAGTGGAACGACTCGAGACGGTAGGACTGTTTCTGCGGAACTCAAAGGCAATTTGGGCCGAAGGCTTGACAAAGTCGATGTTATGTCCAAAGTACCCAGCTTCGTTAAGAGCATTGTAGGTGGAGTAGCCGGTACAAAGCCCTTTATCTACCAGGTACGTGACCATCGGGATATTGATCTTTGACTTCGCAGCTGATACCCTTATCAAGTACTCCCCTCAGCAAAAACTATCACTCAACATCAAGATCGGTGATGTAGAGAAAGTCGAGGAGGGTATACTGTTCTCCGAAGCTACATTCATCTCTTGAGATTTAGTTTTAGAACACTGTATGAATAGCGTTGCTTTGGCGCAGGAGGACTCTTGTATCTTCACCGGTAGATAGACTTGTTAAGCAATGGCACAGTTTGCCTGTAGTAATCGAATGTTGTGAAAAGGTTACCACGCTGCCACTTTGTTACTAATGTACCTACCACCATGCAGCCTGGATAAAATCACATGTGAATGAGATCAAGTGCTCTTCGGATTTAACGGAGGCATGGCTGCGCCAAGAGACTTGGCGACGCGTCCCGCTGGGCGAGTTGCTCCCAAATCTCCAAATGGAAAATCAACACGATCAGTGACCAAATGGACCTGCAACCTTCTTGACAGCTGCCCATTTGCAGCACTCGACGCTGTGGTCCACAGATCAACGAATCCACGTTCGCCCTGTGCCGGACCCTCCTAATGAACCGCGTGCGGTAGCATATGTCTCGCCCAGCATGGAGATAGTTTCTCCAGGGCTTAACGGCCATGTGCCATCCCCTGATCCAGATGGAGCATTTGATGCAGATGTTATTGTTCAACATCTCACAGATCTCGTTGGAGTCACCCTGGGCGCCTCGACCGAAGATCTGCAGCGCCTGGGAAGCATTTTGTCCACCAGCAAAAGGCACGACACCGTACAGCGATGTACCAGATTTGCCTTGGAGCCGCAGGTGGCGCTTTATGTAGAAAAACCCTCGCTAACACGCAGCAAATCAACGGCAACCATCATATTCAAGGCGAGTGATGCTCGCTGGTGAATTAAGTCAAGTACTAACGGAGTACTAGACGAACGAACACAATATGTCTACACTCTCTCGTCTGATATATCCTTCTCTCCCTTAACCGTTGCCTCTGTAGCTCTCATCAAACGTCCGCAGCCCATCAATCCACGAATCTCCCTCGCATCACAGATACAAGTAATCAATCTGCCAGGTGTCTTGACGCTGAACGGGAGCATACATCCACAAAGCAGCCAACCTTCGCCGTTCGAAGTACTCCACTCAATAATACATTTAGCTCTAGCGCCTTACTTCAATGCGTCAACTCAGACTACCAGCTCTAGTGGGTCTGGGAGAGGGCGGGCCGACGCAGACAGCAAGAGTGGGATACCAGGAACGAAGAAGAAGCTTGCTGAACTTGAGCTAAGCCTTCTCCATTTGCAACAGAATATCGAGATTCCAGAACTTGTGCTACCTCTTCCCGATGTCGTTCAAGGTGCAATCGAACACGCAGCTGCAACTCGAACCAAGCCTACTATTGATTCGATACCTGCGGAGCTTCTGTCGGACAGCCGCTTTCTCAATGATCTACAAAATACAGTGAATACCTGGATCAAATCGATACAAGCAATCACTAAGATGTCCAGAGATCCAGAAAAAGGGTCCGCAGCCCAAGAAATCAATTTCTGGCTTTCAATGGAGCAGGCACTAGAGGGTATTGAAGTGCAGCTGAAGAGCGTCGGCGTGCAATTGACCATGGATATCTTGAAACAGGCGAAACGCTTCCAGGCGACAGTCAGTTTTACCACAGATACTGGCCTCAAAGACACCTCGGACACGGTCCAGAAATACAATCAGCTCATGCGCGACTTCCCTTTGGACGAGCTTTTGGCTGCTACATCATTACAAAGACTTGAGGAAGCATTGAATTCAATCTTTAATCACCTAAACCGAAAGCTTCGAATATGTCCGTACCCTATCGCTCGTGCTTTACCGCTCGTTGCGGCAATCTCTGGAGACCTTGACCTTCAGCTCCACTCACTTCTGAACGGCAGAACCCTCATGCACCTTGGTTTCAAGGAGTTTCAGGCAGTCATGGCTACCGCCGAGGGGATATGGAAGACCTGGGACGAGAGCGTTCGAGAATTCACAAATGTAGCTCGAGAAGTAACTCGAAGACGGAATGAGAGGTTTATCCCTATCAAGGTTATATCCCGACACACAGACACGCAAGAGCGTCTGAGCTATGTCAACACATTCCGAGTCAATCATGAGCAGCTTCAAAGAACAATTGTCAACGTTCTAGGCTCGACTCCCTCGAATATACTAACCGCCGAGGAGCCGCAGGGCGATAAAGTTGTTCTGATCGAAGAGATCGGTGATGTGGATGCTGTAGAAGAAGTTTCTCAAGCGTATGCCGCTCTGAAGGATGTTGACGTCCTCGACGTATCCCATGATGGAACACAGATATGGGTCCAGGCAGAGATGATATATAACGAACGGACGTCAAGAGTAGAGAACTCGATAATTGCCCGTCTCAGAGACCGGTTAGCTGTTGCCAAAACAGCGAATGAGATGTTTCGAGTCTTTTCTAAATTTAATGCACTCCTTGTCAGGCCCAAAATACGCGGTGCCATTAGCGAATACCAGTCCCAGCTCATTGAACGCGTCAAACAGGATATCGCTGCTCTCCATGAACGCTTCAAGCATCAATATGGCCACTCTGAGGCGCATGCGATGGCGCAGCTTCGAGACCTTCCTCCAGTAGCAGGTGCCATTACCTGGGCTCGTCAAATAGAGCGACAGCTGGACGGGTACATGAAACGGGTCGAAGATGTTCTAGGCCAAGACTGGGCGCTTCATTCCGAGGGCCAGAAACTCGAGGTTGAAAGCAATATGTTCCGCACCAAACTAGACACCAGGCTGGTTTTCGAGTCGTGGTTGCATGATGTCACTAGACGTAGGATATCAATATCTGGGAGACTTTTTGGAGTTCAGAAGAATCGTGCACTCGGCAATACCTTGGAACTGTCCGTCAACTTTGACCCCCAGGTCATAGTTCTTTTCAAGGAGGTCAGAAACCTAATCTGGCTGAACTTCTCAATACCTCATGCTATCAATACAGTATCAAAAGATGCAAAACGAGTCTACCCCTATGCTGTTAGCCTTATGGAAAGTGTGCGAAGCCTGTCACAGACGGTCAGAACTATCGATTCAATGTCAGAAGTATCCATCCTCTTGAGTGGATATCAGAAGGACGTTCAAGCCCTTATTCAGAAAGGTGTACCTTTGAAATGGGAATCGTTTGTGCATTCGTACGACCTTCACGTCAAACAGGCTTCCTTTGCACCCCACGCTGTTGCCTCACGCTCTGCGTCTGCAAGCGGCGGCGTCAGTAAACATGTTCAATTTGTCAAAGACTTTGGTACTGTTGCATCTTTGTTACAGAGCAAGACATCCGCTCTACAGGGTATTGACACTAAGATATCAAGTGCAATGGTTGAGCTTGAGGACTGTCCCTATGAGGCTGTTGCGTTCAGTTCAAGACTGGAGCGAATCCAATCAGCCGTGGATCTACTCAATCTTGAAAACTACACGAACATAACTTACTGGGTCAAGCACATCAATGAGAAGATCGAAGCTATATTGACAGAGCGCATCCGAACTGCTCTCACCCAATGGGTGGATCTTTTCCAGACATCGCGGACATCAGGAGCCAACGACGATAGTCAATGGAAGCAAACGACACTTGAAACCGACGAAGGCAGTGCCCCTATACTACCAACACTAGTGCACGAGATATCAATGCGCAACCAAGTCATCTTTCTCGATCCTCCACTGGAGTTCGCTCGAGCCAGCTGGCTCACCCAATTGCATGACTGGCTTGCTGTAGTCTGCAGGCTTCCCGTTGTCATGTCTTCAAGATACGAGATGAAGGTGGAGGCAGCAACTGATGAGATGCCACGTTTTACATATTTACCCGGTCGCTGCATGGAAGCTTTATCTGGAGTGTACATCGTCATAGAAGGCAAGCTTGACGAAATTGCTGCCTATGTCGAGAAATGGCTCCAATTCCAATCTCTATGGGACTTGCAGTCCGACTACGTTTACGACCTGCTTGGGGAGAACTTAGCGGACTGGCTTCAATTGCTCCTGGAGATTCGCAAGACTCGGTCGACCTTCGATACTTCAGAGTCGAGCCAATCCTTTGGCACAGTAGTCATCGATTATGAACAAGTTCAGATGAAAGTGAATTCCAAATACGACCAATGGCAACATGAGATACTTCTCAAATTTGCGACCAGACTTGGGAATCGCATGCGCGAGCTACACGCAGAGATCAGCAAGGCTCGCAGAGATCTAGAAAGCCAGTCGCTAGAAGCCTCCTCTACTGCTCAGGCTGTATCCTTCATTACTGTAGTGCAGCAGTGTCAACGCAAAGTTGAAGCATGGGAGCCTGAAATTGAGATCTTTCGACAAGGCCAAACCCTTCTCATCCGACAACGGTATCAATTTGGATCAGACTGGCTCTATGTAGACCAGATTGACGAAGACTGGATATCCCTCAACGAAATATTGAGCCGCAAACTGAGGGTTGTAGAGGATCAGACTGACGCGTTGCGAGCTAAGATCTTAGCGGAGGATAAAGTCGTGGATCGAAAGATTGGTGAGATTGTAGCCAAATGGAGCCAGGATAAGCCGATTTCTGGGAAGATCCCCCCTGAAGAGGCATCATCAATATTGCTTTCATTCGAAGGCAAACTGACAAGCTTGCACTCAGATTCTGACATGGTAGCTAAAGCGAAAGAGGCGCTAGATCTTCCAGGTTCTGCTGACACAATCCTACCCGCTATACTTGAGGAAGTTCACGATTTCAAGTCAGTTTGGGCTGCAGTGTCCAGCATTTGGAAGAGCCTTAATGAATTGCGAGAATCTCTGTGGAGCACTATTCAACCCCGAAGATTACGATCCTCTATCGACAACCTAATCAAGATGACCAAAGAGATGCCGAGCCGAATGCGCCAGTATGCCGCCTTTGAACACATACAGTCAGTCCTTCGCCAGCTGCTCAAGGTAAACCCTCTATTGTCCGACATGAAGTCCGAAGCAGTCCGAGAACGTCATTGGATCAAAATTTTCAAAGCTCTCAAGCCTAGCAAGCGATACTCTCAGATGTCAATGACTCTTGGAGATGTCTGGGATCTTCAGCTTACAACGAGTGAGCCAGTGATACGGGACATAGTTGTTCAGGCACAGGGCGAGATGGCATTGGAAGAGTTTCTGAGACAAGTTCGGGATACCTGGCAGAATTACTCTCTAGAACTTGTCAATTACCAGAACAAATGTCGCCTGATTCGAGGATGGGATGATCTCTTCACAAAGTGTAGCGAGAACTTGAATTCACTACAAGCAATGAGGCACTCACCGTATTATAAAGAGTTTGAGGAGGAGGCATCCTCATGGGAGGACAGACTGAACCGAGTGCATGTACTCTTTGACGTCTGGATTGACGTGCAAAGACAGTGGGTCTACCTTGAGGGTGTCTTCACCGGCAACGTGGATATCAAGCATCTCCTCCCCATCGAGTCTTCGCGCTTCCAGAATATCAACTCCGAATTCTTTGCGGTTTTAAAGAAGGTCAACAGATCGCCGTTCGTCCTTGATGTTCTGAATATCTCAGGCGTGCAAAAATCGTTGGAACGCCTTGCTGAGCTTCTCAATAAAATCCAAAAAGCTCTTGGTGAGTATCTCGAACGTGAGCGAGTCTCGTTTCCGAGATTCTACTTTGTTGGTGACGAGGATTTGCTCGAAATCATCGGCAACAGTAACGACATTACCAGAATCACCAAGCATTTTCGAAAAATGTTCGCTGGGCTCTCAGGGCTACTTTTGGATGAACAATCGAACATCACAGGCTTCAGCTCCAAAGAAGGCGAGGAGATTCTCTTAAAGAGACACATCTCCTTGATCAAAACTCCCAAGATCAATGACTGGCTTGCGGCACTCGAAAATAACATGAAGACCTCGTTGGCAGAGCTTCTCGAGGAAGCCATACAGACTTTTGAAACTGTGTGCAAAACCCCGAAATTGACCCCACAACTTTTGCAGAATACACGGAGGCATATCCTGCGCAGATTGTTGTATTAGCAACCCAAGCTGTCTGGACTTCATCAATAGAGACATCATTAGCGTCGGGCGGTGAGGGTCTTGAAGCTCTACATGATAAGATTGTCAGCATACTTGAACTGCTCGCAGCGACAGTGCTGGGCGAATTAAGCTTCTTAAAACGGAAAAAGTGCGAACATATGATCACCGAGTTTGTGAATCAGCGGGACACGATCTCAAAGCTTCTAACAGCTGGTGCGAGATCCAATGATCACTACTTATGGCTGACGCAGATGCGTTACGTATACCAGCCCAAGGGCGATCCGGTTGACCGCCTGCATGTCCGAATGGCGAACGCCGATCTTCGATATGGTTTCGAATACCTAGGTGTCTCTGAACGACTTGTCCGTACACCACTGACGGATCGATGCTTCCTTACGCTCACACAAGCTATGGCGCAACGTCTTGGTGGGTCCCCATATGGACCAGCGGGAACTGGTAAGACCGAAACCGTGAAAGCGCTCGGAACACAACTTGGCAGGTTCACCTTAGTGTTCTGTTGCGATGATACGTTCGACTTCCAAGCAATGGGGCGTATTTTTCTAGGCATCTGTCGTGTGGGTGCTTGGGGGTGCTTCGATGAATTCAACCGACTAGAGGAGCGCATCCTCTCCGCGGTGTCTCAACAAGTTCAAAATATCCAGATTGGCTTACGAAAGGCTGTCCACGACGGCGACGCTTCCGTGGAGTTAGCCGGGAGGCAATTCTCAGTCAGCCAAGACACCGGTATTTTCATTACCATGAATCCAGGCTATGCAGGTCGTTCGAACCTACCTGACAACTTGAAGAAGCTTTTCCGAAGTGTAGCAATGTCGAAACCGGACAAAGAACTCATAGCTGAAGTGATGCTCTACTCGCAAGGGTTCAAGCAGGCGAAAAGGCTTTCAAAGCAGACTGTACCCTTCTTCGATCAGTGCACCGCCGACCTTAGCAAGCAAGCCCATTATGACTTCGGGTTGCGCGCATTGAAAAGTGTTCTAATCAGCTCCGGCGGACTCAAGCGCGCCAGGCTTAGTCCTGCTGAGCACAATACGGAGGCAGATGCCGATATAGAGCCTCAAATTCTTGTACAGAGTATACGAGAGACGATTGCGCCAAAGCTTGTTCGTGAAGACGTGGAAAGGATGAAGTCGTTAGAATCTGCATACTTTCCTGGCATTAAGTACGTTTCTGCGGATTTCGACAAGCTACAGGCTGCCATCTGCGTGGAAGCTGCAGAATCGCAATTGGAGGTCACCGAGTCATGGACAACAAAGATAACCCAGCTATATCAGATCCAAGCCATACATCATGGTGTCATGATGGTTGGTGATCCCGGGTCCGGAAAGTCAGGCATTTGGAAAGTGTTACTTCGAGCCCTACAGCGAGTTGAGGGTATAGAAGGTGTTTACCACATTATCGATTCCAAAGTCATGTCTAAAGAAGCTCTTTATGGTAATCTAGACAGCACGACCCGGGAATGGTCGGACGGCCTGTTCACTGGTATCCTTCGGAAGATCATTGACAATTTGCGCGGTGAGGATTCAAAACGGCATTGGATCGTTTTCGATGGCGATGTGGATCCTGAGTGGGTGGAGAATCTCAACAGTGTTCTGGACGATAATAAAATACTTACTCTTCCCAATGGCGAACGTTTGAACCTACCGCCTAATGTTCGCATCTTGTTCGAAGTGGAAACATTGAAATATGCGACTCTTGCCACTGTCAGCCGCTGCGGCATGGTTTGGTTCAGCAATGACATCGTCACGAAGGAGATGATCCTTTCAAATTATCTCCAGTCACTTCGTACTAATGCATTCGAAGAACTTGATGAGGATACAACAGGGCAAGGTGCAGCTCAAGCCCTTCTTACACAGAAGCTGACGGCCGACGTCCTCCAGCAGTATCTAAGCAAGGAGAGTCTCTTGACACAGTCCCTTGACGAGGCACGGAATCTCAGCCATATAATGCAGTTTACCGAAATCAGAGCGCTGAAGACACTCTTTTCTTTGCTTAACAAAGCCTGCAGGACTATGATCGAGTACAACATCCAACACGAAGACTTTCCGCTTGCCGATGCGCAGATCGAATCGTATCTCTCGAAGAAAATTCTCCTTGCTATGGTCTGGGCTTTAGCTGGAGATTGTCCCATGGGACAACGAAAAGCTTTTGGAGATTACATCTCGGGATTAAGTACGCTAGACGTACCAACCCTCAGCACTTCTTCCTCTTTGCTAGATTATAACGTCACCCTTCCTAAAGCGGAGTGGAGTCCGTGGCAATCTCAAGTTCCCAGCATTGATGTTAGCACACATTCTGTCACCCAAACAGATGTCGTTATTCCAACACTGGACACTGTTCGTCACGAGGATGTTTTGTACTCATGGCTAGCTGAGCATAAACCTGTCATTCTGTGTGGGCCACCAGGCTCTGGTAAGACAATGACTCTCTTCAGTGCTCTACGTAAGCTTCCCAACATGGAAGTTGTTGCACTTAACTTTTCCAGTGCTACTACGCCGGAGCTGATCATTAAGACTTTTGATCAGTATTGTGAGTACCGAAAAACACTCAATGGAATCGTGATGTCTCCAGCCCAAATAGGGCGTTGGCTTGTCCTTTTCTGCGATGAGATCAACCTTCCAGCACCCGATAAGTATGGAACCCAAAAGGCTATTTCCTTTCTTCGACAGCTCGTCGAGCAGAACGGGTTTTGGAGGACTGCAGATAAGACATGGGTGACACTCGAGCGCATTCAGTTCGTCGGAGCTTGCAATCCTCCTACCGATGCTGGGAGGACACCTTTGAGTACAAGATTTTTACGTCATGCTCCATTGATCATGGTCGATTACCCAGCTGAGGTTTCCCTACACCAAATTTATGGAACATTCAACAGCGCCGTATTGAAGATAGTCCCAAGTCTACGTGGTTATTCCGAAGCGCTTACGAAGGCAATGGTGCAATTTTATCTCGAGTCACAGGCACGTTTCACACCCGCAATTCAACCACACTATGTATACTCACCGCGGGAGCTGACCCGATGGGTACGTGGGATTTATGAAGCTATCCGACCTTTGGAAAGTCTTACCGTCGAGGGCCTTGTACGAGTATGGGCGCATGAAGCACTCAGACTATTCCAAGATAGACTGGTCGCTGAGGAAGAGCGAAGCTGGACCAGAGAACGTGTCGGCATCATTGCGCAAGAACATTTCCCAAATGTTGATGAGGAAACTGCACTCAAAGGGCCAATCCTCTTTTCTAATTGGCTTTCCAAGAATTATGTGCCTGTTGATCGCGACCAATTACGGGAATTTGTTAAAGCCAGGCTCAAGACTTTTTGTGAGGAGGAAGTCGATGTACCGCTGATTTTATTCAACGACGTCTTAGAACATGTGTTACGCATCGACAGAGTATTCCGTCAACCTCAAGGGCACCTTATTCTCATTGGTGTAAGTGGTAGTGGCAAAACCACGCTGTCACGATTCGTGGCCTGGATGAATGGGCTAAAGGTATACCAAATCAAAGTCCATGGGAAGTATTCTGCCGAAGACTTTGACGATGACTTACGGGATGTCCTGCGGCGTACTGGTTGCAGAGGAGAGAAGCTCTGCTTTATCATGGATGAATCGAACGTTCTAGACTCGGGGTTCCTGGAACGCATGAACACGTTGCTCGCCAATGCGGAAGTTCCAGGCCTTTTTGAAGGCGATGACTTTGCAGCACTGATGACGGCTTGTAAGGAAGGAGCTCAGCGCCAAGGCCTACTGCTGGATTCGCAGGACGAGCTTTACAAATGGTTTACCCAGCAGATCATCAGAAATCTTCACGTTGTGTTTACAATGAATCCACCAGAAGAAGGGCTGGCTTCAAAAGCTGCGACCAGTCCAGCTCTTTTCAACCGCTGCGTGTTAAATTGGTTTGGTGACTGGTCGGACCAAGCGCTTTTCCAAGTAGGCAGCGAATTGACTCATTCAGTGGATCTGGATCGGCCCGACTTCGTAGCACCTGCTAGTATACCAGTTGCATACAGAGATCTGAACCTTCCAGCCTCACATCGTGATGCTGTTGTCAATGCTATGGTCTACATACACCACTCCTTGTCAGGCATCAATCGACGACTCCTGAAGCAACAAGGTCGTTCGACATACCTCACCCCTCGTCACTATCTTGATTTTGTTGCTCATTGCGTTCGACTCTTTAACGAGAAGAAAGAGGATCTTGAAGATCAGCAGCGCCATCTGAATGTTGGGTTAGAAAAGCTCAAAGATACTGTTGACAAAGTACGTGATCTGCGGGCCAGTTTGGCACAGAAGAAGAGTCAATTAGAAAGGAAAGACATGGAGGCCAATGAAAAACTGCAAAGAATGATTGCTAATCAACGAGAGGCTGAGCAACGTAAAGCGACATCGTTGAAAATTCAAGTCAACCTTGAACAGCAAGAAGAAGAAGTCGCAAAACGGAAAGAAATGGTCAATGCTGATCTGGAGAAAGCCGAACCTGCCGTACTGGAAGCAAAAGAGAGCGTCAGCAACATCAAGCGCCAACAGTTGACAGAAGTCAGATCAATGGGAAATCCTCCGGCTGGAGTGAAGCTGGCTCTTGAAGCTGTTTGTAGTCTGCTTGGCCACAAAGTCGAGAAAGTCGACAGCTGGAAGACAATCCAAGGCATCGTTCGTCGTGACGACTTCATTGCCAGTATACTTGGGTATGACAATGAACGTCAGATGACAAGGAACCATCGACTTCGTGTGCAGAACGATTTCCTGTCCAAAGATGATTTCACATATGAAAAGGTGAACCGTGCTAGCAAGGCTTGTGGTCCCTTGGTGCTGTGGGTTGAGGCGCAGATAAACTACTCTGCGATCCTGGATCGGGTTGGACCTTTACGGGAAGAAGCGGAAGAGCTCGAAGAACAAGCGCTGCAAACTAAAGCCGAAGCGCAGGCGATTGAGAATACTATCGGCGACCTCGAACGGAGCATTGCCAAATATAAATCAGAATACGCCAGCTTGATTAGTGAGACCCAGGCCATAAAAACAGAGATGGCTCGTGTAGAATTCAAAGTTAATCGAAGTGTGAAGCTGCTGGATAGTCTATCGTCGGAAAGAGGTCGTTGGGAGGGAGGAAGCAAATCATTCGAAACACAACTAGGCACCATTGTTGGTGATGTATTGATTGCCGCAGCATTCTTGGCCTATGGCGGACTTTACGATCAGCAGTTCCGCAAAGCAATGATCGATGATTGGCTTGGCCAATTGGCATCGTCTGGCATTCAATACAAACCTCACAACCCAATCACAGAGTATTTGTCAACCGCAGATGAGAGAATCAAGTGGTCAGAAGACGGGCTTCCGGTTGATGATCTTTGTACCGAAAACGCCATCATTCTGCAGCGATACAACCGTTACCCCTTGATAATTGATCCTTCAGGACGGGTCACGGAATTCCTCCAAAATGAAAGTAGGGAACGTCGGTTGACGGTGACAAGCTTCTTGGATGATTCCTTCATCAAACAGCTTGAGAGTTCTCTCCGGTTTGGTAATCCCCTTCTCATCCAGGACGCAGAGCACTTCGATCCGGTGTTGAATCACGTCTTGAACAAGGAGTATCAGAAGACTGGTGGACGAGTCTTGATCCAGCTTGGGAAACAAGAAATAGACTTCTCTCCCGCATTCAAGCTTTATCTATCGACGCGAGATCCTTCTGCCACGTTCCCGCCGGATATCTGCAGTCGTACCACGTTCGTCAACTTTACCGTAACACAGAGCAGCTTGCAATCACAATCCTTGAATGAGGTCTTGAAGTCTGAACGGCCAGATGTAGATCAGCGACGGATGAACCTTATCAAGATGCAAGGCGAGTTCTCCACACATCTACGAGTACTCGAGAGACGTCTGCTGCAGGCCCTCAACCAGTCTCGTGGAAACATCCTCGATGACGATGTTGTCATTGAAACTCTCGAGACTTTGAAGAAGGAAGCTGCGGATATCTCAAGGAAAATGGTCGAGACCGAAGGCGTGATGGCAGAAGTCGAGTCTATCACCCTGCAGTACAACGTTATTGCTCGTTCTTGCAGCGCTATCTTCACTATCTTGGAACAACTCCACCATCTGAACCATTTCTACCAATTCTCTTTGCAGTATTTTGTGGCTATCTTTATGTCCGTACTGCACGAAAACCCGAACCTGCAGTCCTTGAGCGATCACTCTGCTCGGGGCAAGACAATACTTCGCGATCTTTTCGTCAAAACGTTCCAGAGAACCTCTTTAAGCCTCCTCCAGAAAGACAGAGTAACTCTTGGCATACTTCTTGCTCAAGCCTCCCCATATCTCATGGACAAAAGCCTTGTGGATAACATATTAGATGCGAACTTGCCTGGCAATGATGTTTCATCAAACCATCATCTGAGGCAAGACGTTCACAACAGGGCCTCTCGGATACCAGTACTCAAACCCTATATGTCAGAGATCAGCTCAGCTCAGTGGGACCGCTTCTACTCTGAGGAAGTGGCCGAAGATTGTGTGCCCCCGATTTGGGAAGAGAACATAGCCACACTTGACAAGCAGCTCCGGTCACTCTTACTCGTCAAGTTATTTAGGCTCGATCGTTTTGTACCTGCCGCAGAGAGATTCCTGATTGCTGTCTTTGGTAAGAGAATGTTCGATACGACTGGCAATATCAACGAAATAGTTCACCAGGTCGGAGCAACGACTCCTATTGCGCTAAGCTCCAGCCCTGGTTTCGATGCGAGCTACAAAGTCGATGATCTGGTAGAGCAAAAGAAAGTGCAGTGCTCAAATATCGCCATGGGCTCATCCGAAGGTGTTGGAAGCGCGGACAGAGCCATCAGCAATGCCGCCGCTAACGGTTCATGGGTATTGGTCAAGAACGTTCACCTGGCGCCTGTCTGGCTACAAAGTCTAGAAAAGCGACTGAATTCCTTGAAGCCACATGGCGATTTTCGATTATTCCTGTCGATGGAATCAAGCCCGAAGATCCCGGTCAACCTACTCCGCGCTTCTAGGGTGCTGATGTATGAGCAGCCAGCCGGGGTGAGAGCCAACATGAGAGACTCCCTGCTGTCGTCATCAACACGAGCTATCAGAGCGCCGGTAGAGAAGGGCAGATTATATCTGCTACTGTCCTTCTTGCATGCGGTCATCCAAGAAAGGCTACGCTACGCACCGACGTTGGGATGGAAGAACTTCTGGGAGTTCAATGACAGCGATGTGAGTAGTCTCCCCGTTTATACTATCTATTTCAAAGCTAACATGCGGAAAGTACCAATGCGCAGCCTTCATAATCGATACCTGGGTCGACGCCGTATCTCATGGTCGATCCAACATCGCACCATCGAAACTACCCTGGGATCTCATCCGAACCCTCATCACAGAGACCTATGGGGGCAAAATCGACGACGAAGGCGATTTCCAGCAACTGGCACATCTAGTGAACACCGTCTTCACGCCGGCCGCCTTCGAAGACGACCACAGGCTAGTGAAAGGTGTCGAGGACAAAGACGCAGAGACTCATATCGAAGGGGATGGAGCCCTGACTGTTCCCTCGGGGACGCGCATGCAGGACTTCATGGAATGGGTGGATCAATTACCCGAACGCGAACCGCCGACTTGGCTTAGCTTGCCGGCGAACGCGGAGAAGTTGCTGCTGGTGGGACACGGGAGGAGCACGATTGAGAACGTGGCGCGGATTACGGAGATCCTGGAGGAGGGGGAGCAGTTGATGGCTGAAGCAGAAGTAGGGAGCCGTTCTACTTGAGTCGGGTCTGGAGAGACAATGTTTCTTCTCTCTTTCCGTTGATTCGTTTTTACAATATCATAGGGGCTCATTCGGACGAGGCCTTGATCCAGCGCATTTGGCGAGCATTTGCTGGCGTTATTCCGTGCATGGGGGCTTGAGGATGGGGAAATTGGTGGATATACCCTTACTTGCTGGTTGAGATTGTGTACACTTTAGCCTTTTCAACTGACGGAGATTCCGTGTCCAGTGTTTCAAATATGTCACTTTGTTGCCGTTTTCAAGTTCTTCTCTCGCAAAGCACCTTTGAAAGAGGTGACTGATCTTTCGATAATGGAAACCTTGTAATCGACGACATATCGCACACACCTCTCTCACGAGTCCCGATTCCCCCCTCCCAATTCTCAGATCTTGTTCTTCATCTTCAATTCTTCTTTCCGTTTTTCAAGCCTTTTTTCCGTTCTCCAACCCTTGTTCTCCATTGCCCGAACTTTTTATTTTTAACTCGCATTTCTTGGATAGATATCGTAGGAAGGGGCCGATGGGATTGAAATGAAGGAAAGAAATGCTTGAATCGATTGGTCTTTGGAGATCATAGGAATTGAAAGGGGTGTTGAGATAACAATGACATTTGAAAATCGAATTGATGCGTACGAAAACCGCACACACAAGCAATTTCTTTTGCTTCTTTCATTTGCTTCATCCTATCCTATTTCTACTTTCCACAACTCTTTCTTCCTCTCGTTCATACATCCCCTCCCCTCACCCCTCACCCCTCACACAATTCCATCCACCCCCCAACCCTCGAGCTCACATCCCCCAATCCACCAATCCTCCAAAATCGAAGGAAACCATATTACATTCCCAACTCAAAATACTAACGCGATGAAGCTATCAACCCAAAAAACTACCGCGAGTCTTTAAACGCACTCATCAACGCGCTGTCAAGAGTCCATAAAGCATGAAACGTCTAGACGAGGATCTAATGCTGTTTTAAAATGGGGAGTTTATGGGATGAAAGGGAGATAGGTAGAGTGGGTAGGAAGGTTGGCGGGAAAGGGGTGAGGATGGTACACTCAGTAACCGCCCAATAAGGTATCTATCCAGACTGGGGAAGTATCGAATGGTGGATCGTTCAAGGCTGCGTCAAACATGGGGCTGAGAGTGTGATCCGCGCAAAGGACACACGTCTCCGTCGATGTAGAAGCATGACGAAGTAGAGACTCTCCGATCGTCGATCCTTTCTGTTTTTGTGACTTTCTTTGGGGTTTGAGGCGGGGGGGAAGGGGGGGCGATTGAATATGGAAAATGGTGGGACACTGTTACAGTTTAGTCCAGAGTTTAGGATTTGTTCATCTCATCTCTCGATATTATTTTGAGGGAACAAAGGGTGTTTTGAGCGATGAAGGGTACTGATAACCTGATCTGCGGAAAAGCGCAAATCAGGACAAAGACCGGAAGTCGTTGATTCATTATCTTAAGTTATTATATATTTGGCCATTAGCTACCCCGCCTATGTGTCTTCTGGGACGCAACGATTTCATCTAGGATATCGCGCGCTCGATCTTCTTGAGTATCGAAGGTGGTGTTGAGCGGGGGTGGGAGGATGCGGATGGAATCTGTGGCGAGATTGTCAGCGGACATATCCTGTGAAGCCTTTTGTATGATCGTGAGGGAGACGGGAGGGGGCCTATTAGCGATTGAACGGAAGATAGTATCGATGCTGTACAACTCGTCGACCTCAACTCCAAAATTGCATGAGACGAAAGCACCACCACACCGGGTAATAATAGGAGAAGAGAAGGATCCAAACATACTAGCATGCTCCTCCTCAAACTCCACTCCCTTCACCGCCGCCTTCCCCATCACCCTCTTCACCCCCTCCTCCAACAAACTCCTCCCCACTCCCTTCCCTCTATACCTCCTCAGCACCGTCCACGCCCTTACATAGGCCTTCCGTTCCCTCTTCGACACCCGTATCACCAACGCGCCAATAATCTCCCCGCCCCACTTCGTCACCATAATCACCGGCTCCTCGGTGGTATTGCTCCTCCCCCGCTTGTGTCCATTGCTGGAGCTACCTCTCTTGTGTCCATTGTTCGAGCTATTGCTATTGGATCGCGAATGGTTCGCCGAGGGCGGGCTCTCGAGAAGCCAGTTCCAATTGATGGTTTCTGCGGCGAAGATGTAGCCTCGGGTGAAGTAGCGGACGGCGGCGAGCTCGATCATTATTGTTCCCCCGGCGGAGGTCATCAGGGGGATCGGGCTGAGCCAGTAGGCTTGTAGGGCCAGAACGAGCACGAGGGCTGCGAGGGCATATTGATGGAAGAGAATTGACTTGGCGGCTGTTTGGCGTTGTTGGGCGACGGAGTCGGCGATGAGTTTAAGAGCGGCGGTCTTCTCGGCTGTAGTGCTTGCGGTGTGGGTTGTGAGGGTGGGAATGGGTTCGGCCTCAGCTGTGGCGGCTGGGGCGGACATTTGGTAATTTGTGGTGATGGAGAGAAGGGATGGTCTGGTGTTGAGCAGGAGGGAGTGGGTGGTGGGGGGTACCACGGGGCTTGTGGGTAGGGAGTCGGTGGTTGAGAGGTGGATGTTTGTGCGGAGGGTGGAGAGGAAGGCTGGAGGGCATGATGGTTAGCTCAATGGCAATTGGGGGATCCGAATGGGCGGAGTCAATCATCGTGGTGGATTGCGACACGTGCTTGGGCTTGTACTCACTGGCAGAACAGCGATAGCCCGGTATTTTATTACCCAGGACCCAGGCCTTCTCCAGATCCCACTCGCTTCCTTTCAAGAGGTCCAAGTCCAGCGGGCGGATTAACATCTTCGAGGCCATTGTCGTCCCTCCGGATGCTCACAAGGGATGGCCAGAGCTTTCGGTTAGAGGATGATTGTCTGTGCTCCATGATTGCGACGGACAAGCTTTTCCTTATATCAAGAATCGCAAGATGCAAGCGCGACTGATAAGCCGGGAGTCGACGAGCGTCTGGTTCGCCCGCAAAGCAAAGGGAGCTTGGCAGACGCCGCAAAGGGGACGATCTCGAATAGTGGCCTTGTCCAGATTGGTCCATCTCACTGGAATGAGACTGGTGTGACTCGACTCTGTTTCACAAGCTCGCTTCGTTTCGAATGACGCGATGCTTGGTCGGTGCTAATTACGGCGCGGTGGAAAAATGATGCTCTAATCATTCCGATTCCTGAGTGTATGATGCCAAATATATCACTTTCCTACAGATCTATACGCGGTGCAATGAGAACCGGTTACCGAGTACTGTTGCTCTACTCTCCAAGCGTCCACTCGTCCTAACCTTCCGATCATCCAGCCTTAATTCTCGAAGTTGGTCGAATAATTTGTGCAACGGCGATAAGGATGCAGGAAGCATGAAGCACAAGGATGCCCACTGATTGCTGAAACCTGCACCGCCTTTTGATTGGTGCCTCATATCACCACCTCGCCAGGTTGTGCCCATATCCATATTCCATCCCAATCAGACACAGACACAGACCGGAATGATGTAATTTGTGCCCAGTCAAACGCCATCTGAAGCAATCACCTCCCCATGCTCCGATAGCATCATGCTCCATCCATCGTCTAGCATTACTTCGAGGCCTACAAGGTATCCCCTCATGGAGCATACCTTAAGGCATTTACCATATCGGATTCAGGTCAGGTTACTCCGTGCTGGGAGAGAAGCATATCTCTGGGTGTGATTCCATAGAAAACGCCAACGATAACCATAGCTCTTGGCGCTATGCATAGGATAACGGTGAGATGCATGTTGATAAGACAAGCAGCAGCGATGTATGCGGGGCAAAGTCAGGCCACATCGAAAACCTGAGCACAATGCCAAGTCTGCAGAGACCGCATTGAGGAAAACGAGGCACTGGGGATTTCTCAGTATCAAGTCCCTACGGCTGTGATAATGTTACGTTGTGTGTCTGTGCATGAGGTCGACCCGCTGGAATTGCACCTGCCACGCTCACGAAGAAGTGCTTCGATCCCACGGAGGCCGCTCCACCATAGCCCTGATTGCATTGTCCCACTACCTTGAAAGCAGCTACGAACATGTCAAAGATCGAGAACACGTCCACCCTTCGACGATCGTAGTTTTCCAGCTGTATCACGCACACCTCGCCTTCCAGACTAAGTGTCATAGGGGCTGCAAGGGCTGCCCAAGGGCGATGTCTCTCGAAATTTGGTTCACCAGCATATCGATGGTAGGGAATGGCGCAGTCTCTGACGGTTACCTGAAGCCGATATCGTGGAGGCGTGTTGCAAGTTACCCAAGCAGCGTTCGCAACTGGCTCATGGGTGGACACATTTCGCTGTTCAGAAATTTGATCGCGTGCCTGTACGGTTGGGATACTGGGCAGGCGGTCTGGGTAGCGAGAAGAAGTGCTTAAGACGAAGGTCGAAATCAGAAAAAGGATAACAAAGGGAGCGAAGAAGTTCATAGGAACAGCTGAACCACACTGAGCCACCAGCTGGGCTGCTCCAATATCAAGGAGCAACAGAGGCCAAAAAGAAGAGCATGCTGCGGGCGAAAGCTTCCAATGGCAAGGAATGAACAGATACTCTATGCCGCAGGTAGAGCAATGATGTGTTGCGCATCTGCGCATCAAACCCTATAAAAAGGCTAAATTGCGGCTCTTCGCTTGTGAACTTAGATGGCACTAGGGAATTAACCCAAGCCACAGAAGAGCTCTTGACTTGCACAAAAAAGCATATCAATATGGCGGTGAATGACGGTATGTGCTCATGATACTGTAGTTTCCTGGTTCATCCTATGAGCGCCAGGTCTCTGCACGCTGTGTTCGGTTTATTGGTGCTTTTCTGCGTCTTCTTTCTGCCCTTTCATTACCCAATTACTATGCATTTTTGCATATTCTTCCTCGCCCTCCCTGTAGAATGATGTTATTATCATCTCATATAACCGACCACTAGTGAGGAGCACGTACTTGGTTTGCATTTTCTTCTTCATCTCAAATGGTTCAGGCACGTCCAGTCCCCTTTGGATGGCTGGCCTGGAGTTGATTCTATCCAGCCAATCCTTGACCAGCTTGAACGGGGCAACGTCAATACCTGCCCATTCCGCCCAATTGATCCAAGCGAAATTAGCGAGGTCAGCAATGGTCATCTTGTCCCCGACAATCCATGGCCCTGAATCACCTGAGCTTCTTTTGACATTGGTCTTTTGTTCTTGGAGACGATCCTCGAGCACCTGATATAGACGCTTGGTCTCCGTCTGATATCGGTTGATGCCATATTCGATCTTCTCGGGTGCGTAGCGGTAGAAATGATTCGCTTGTCCCTGATGTATGGTCAATTCTGATACGGATATGTCGTGAGGATGGGTTGAATGATGGAATACGATAATTGGTTGACGTACTTGCATAGGCCCTAACCCACTTTGCATCCATATCAACCATTCCATGACTTCCCAATACTCGTCCGTGTCATATTCATAACAAAGCTTGTGATCTTTATCATAGCGTTCGCACAGATATAGCATCAAAGCCCCTGATTCGAATATGCGTTTATTTCGTTTCTGCCCGTCGGCCGAAGGGGTTCTATCGACAATAGCAGGAATTCGGCCATTCGGATTGATTCGCAGGAACCACTCTTCTTTCTGAACATTCTTACTGATCTGGATGTTCTCCACTTTATACGGCACGCCAAGCTCCTCCAAGGTAATACTGGCTTTCTGGCCGTTTGGAGTTCCGGATGTATAGAGCGTGATGTCTGGCTTTTGAGATGACATTGTTGGAATCGTTGCTAACGGATGCTACGAGTAACCCGTGGAGCAATTGAGATTTATTAAAAGTCAATTGTTGGTGGCCAAAGATGACGTCGGAGAAGCATCCGCTTTACCCGGGCTAGCATCCGATGGTCGTTTCTTGAGTGACATAGTGATATTGCGCAGAGGTCTCTTTGGTGTTCGATATTAATAATATCCCCGAGGTCTGGTGTGATGATATCTTGCCTCCGATACATCGTCACTCATACATTCATTATGACAAAACGCGTACCCGTCTCTGGCGTAAAACATATGAAGACGACATGAAAATGACATCATCTTTTAATTTCGTCTCAAGTCGAGTAATCGCAGATCTGTGGGTGCTTCATAAAAGTGAGCACCACTTATTACCAGACAATCAACGAGGGTTTTCTCCACAAAGGCGTCGCGTTCTAGATGAACAAAAAAGCGTCACTAAATCCACGTCATTCTTCCGCTTAACCTTAGAAGTACTAACCGGTACAAGTAAAGCGTACTCGTAGGAGCATGCAGGGTCTGACCGTTCTGAACTTCTGACGGCTTCAAGTGAATCAAGTCACTTCTATCGAGACTCCTATCGTCGTATCCGATGTTTATCAGTCGTGTGGGCAGTCTATCGTTTTTCTACGAGCAGTGGCAGCCTTCATGGTATTATTCGATAATATCATAGACCATTAGTCTTACTCATAATGACGTCTCCGATCCGCATAGCTATCCTCGAATGTGACACACCGATGGCTCAAACTCGCAAAGACTATGGAGGATACGGTGGTGTCTTTACCGCATTCTTACACGCAGCCGCGGATGCTGCACAACTACCACGGGATCATCTGGCCATAACAAAATGGGATGTCGTGAATGGCGAGGGAATGTACCCGGCGCTGGACGATATCGATGCGATCTTGATTACTGGCTCTAGTGGGTGATCTTGTGCGCAGCTCATTCTGAAGAACGTTGCTGGCTTTAGTGGCGAGCTGACGCTGACCTTCTTTGCAGGGTTTAACGCATTTGACAGCGAGCCTTGGGTTGTTCGACTTGTCGAATTTGTCCAGAAGATTTTGGCGCAGGAAAGAGTCCGAGTCATTGGAGTCTGCTATGGCCATCAGATCGTTGGGCGGGCGTTGGGTGCGAAAGTTGCAAAGAACGAAGGTGGAATATGGGAGGCATCGGTCTGCGATGTACAGCTCACGCCAAAAGGAAAGGATTTCTTCAGAAAGGAAAGTCTGGTACGTTTAAAACCCGGCAGCCCGAACTGTTTGTAGTCCTCTTCCCACGTCTTTCGTCTAACGAATCGAGTAGAGTATACAAATGATGCACAAAGACATTGTGTATTATTACCCACAGGGCGTGGAAGATTTGGCTTGGTCCGACAAGTGCAAGGTCCAGAGTATGTATATTCCGAAACGTGTCATTACCGTCCAAGGACATCCAGAGTTCAATGAGGCCATCGTGAGGGAGCTATTGGATACAAGGCGTGAGCAGAATATTTTTGATGAATCCACATATCGGGACGCAATAGCAAGAGTTACGAAGCCTCACGATGGTGTCCTGGTAGGCGAGGCATTCCTTAGATTCCTCCAAGAGTGAGTCCAAGCGGTAGTATGGACTTTTCGCCTAGACAAGCGAAATTTGCGACTGTACTATGCTGGGCTCTTCGGGTCTATGTCCAGCAGCCGTTGCACCAGATTTTGCCATCCTCATCGTGCCCTTGACACGAACACAAAGACAGCGCCGGCCACGACAATTCCGGCTGCGGCTCCTTCCAATGCCAGTATTGTAACATCGATCATTCGAACAACTATTTCACGGCGGCTGAACAAGTCTTGTATCGCAACACCAGCATTTCCAAAATGAGACGGTGGGGGTTTAGCATCTTGAGCTATTGCAATTCCAGGTTCGGGGTCTGCGATAATATTTTCCGACGGCTTGCTCTCGTTGACCAGGAGGACGGCGTCTATTTCAGAACTTTGTGAATCGAGTGACTCCTCTGGTCGTGGCATTGGTACGGACAATAAACTCTCCGAGTTTTCCTCCTCATGGTTTTCTGCTACGGCGTGAGGAGTTGCTGTACTCTCTCTTTCCAAGGCTTCCATGACCTTGTCTTCAAACCCTTTAACAAGCCTTCTCCGTCTCCAGGGCTCGACACCAATCTGGAATACGAGAAATAGCAGAACGTTGACTCCCATAAGACCCCAAGTCCCCCACGTACTCATTCTCCGGATCTTGTCACTCCAGATCTGTTCCTCGTGGTATCGAGCGAGAATGCTAGCACTTAGACTTGCAGCCGCCTCTTCCGCTTTTCGCTCCATCTTCACTAAAGCTTCCTGAGCTGTGGACTCTGCCTGTTCGTTTGCATGATCAGAGCGGTATAGAGCTGTGAACTGTTCCAAGTCTTGCGGGCTCCAATTATGCTTGCGTTGGAGCAATTCATTGACCTTTCGCTGTGAGCCGGATCGTTGGCTAATGGCGGTTGAGTAAGCCTCTCTGGCCGCCTGGAGAGCTTTGCGTGTGGATTGTACATGTTCCTCTAAATTCGAGTCAAAAAAGATCTGCGAAACCAAACTCTCCCACTCAGGGTGCAGACTAACCTTGGTTTTCGATGTCCTTCTTCAGAGCTTCTATGCCTGAGTAGCCGGTCAGATCGTTGAGCCTTTGCCCGGCTATGAAAATGTTTGATTGCATGTGATCCATGATATGCGAGAACCTCTTTGCAGCATTAGATCTCCGGCCCTCCTTGTGTGAGGGAAGATCTTCCCGGATTTTGCTTGCTGTTTCGCCGGTATGTGAAGATTGCAGCCTTCGTTGTTGGTGGAGTGATGAAACTTTTGATCGGAATTGACGAGCCAAGAGAGGAGACTTCTTTGAATTATAAGAGATCAGAATGTCTGTGTCTATAGGCACGTGTCGCAGCCGCAGCCGTAAACGGCAGTCATGGCAGATCCATCTTGCTCGAGCTGTAAGACCACACATTTGGTTCATAGACGCTTGAGAGCCCACAGCGGTGAAGGCATTTAAGGGTCTTAGGACTGACGCCTGCATTTGCACGTCTATTTGGGCTACATTGACCCTTACATGGAGCAGTTACAACAGCGTCACTCAGCAAGTGCCGTGGGTTAGAATAATTTCATGGAGTTTGGAGTATTGACAGCTGACTAAGCGGGACGCGGAGCTGACTCCGGCTTAGAAGGATCCACCCGGTAACCGGACAAACCCAGTAACCGGACAACCTAGGGTTGACCACGGCGCTCTTCACCCTAACCCTAAAAGGGCACCTGTCAACCCTAGGCTGTCCGGTTACTGGGTTTGTCCGGTTACCGGGTGGATTCTTCTATCTTGGCTGCGCGTTCCCGTTGGCGGCGTGTTTCCTTGGAAAGCCGTTCCTAAGTCGACCGTACGTTTACTCGTTAAAGTCAGACATGCAGACTGAGGTACTCGAAGATGTGATTCTCACAGAACATTTCCCAAAAGTCGCTGATCGGAGCGAGTGGACTTAGACGGGTCCCGTGTAGGACCACTCGCCCCTGGCAAAATTGAGTGCGGATCTCATCCCACGTGACCAACCAACGATAGCCCGACTTGGGAAATTCAGCAAATTTAGAACTCCATTCATATCCGTTTACGGTCTGATTTCCAAAGACGGGTAACCTTGATCTGACAAGTGGTTTCTATTTTCTATCCGCCCTCAATTCTGTCCGGGGCGAGTGGACCAAAAGGTGGTTCAGACGAACGCCAATACGTACAGCCAAACGGCGACTTTACCATCTGCCATGACGGGAAGACAGCCTGACTTCATTGAGCAGGTTTCGAATTATGACTCGTCAAATTCAAAATGCTAAGCGATGATGATGGATCACAATCATTTGGGCGCAATTGGTGGGGTCTTGCTGCCTGTTCAGACGCATCTTGGCTTGCTAGGGGCGAATGGGACGATTGAGCCTTATCCAAACCCCCAAATGGAGCTGAAGATGCGATCTGCTGCCTGCCAACCTGCATGAAAGCTGTGCAAGGCTGTCGGTCATCTCTGTGCTTAAGAATCCCCGCTCTTCCTCCACTTTTCATCTCTCATCTCCACTCCAGTGATAGCTCACCTTGCGTAAGTAAGTCTTCAAATATCGTATTCTTTACCTCATTCCCGTGAAGCTTCCTGCGAGTCTTCAACTCGTGAGTCAAGCTATCCATAGTACTCAGCCGTGTTTGGACGTGATTTAGCACTTATCGCAACCTCCCAACATGGCCGACTCCAACAATGGTCTCAGCAATGATGGCCAATCTGAGACAAAGCCAGTGGAAAACCCTCAATTCGTTGACGACGATATCTGGGCTAGCTTTGCGACCGCGAAAGGTAAGAAAAAGAAGAACAAAGCAGCAGATTGGGCCGAGAATCCTGCAACTGGGAATTGGGGTTCCGATTGGGGTTCCTATAAGGAGACTCCTCAGGTTCCCAAAGAGGCAAATGGCGCCCAAGATGGTCAGCCAGATGGGCAAGATTCGGCACCGCAGAACGCTGCAGACGATGACTGGTCGTCCTGGAATTTTAAGAAGACGAAAGGGAAAAAAGTCACATCGCTTGCATCGGATAAAGTGACTGCCGACACTGGCAAGGACTCCGAAGCACCAGACGCAGCAAAGGAAGTGGAAAAGCCTGCTGATCAATCCGAGGAGCTTGCAGACAAAGTTGAAAACACAGCTGAATTTAGTCATGGTGCTGTCGGGTCTTGTTTGTGCGATCGCTGCGTTAACGATGCGAGAGAGAAAGTGAAGGAAAAGCTCAAGAAACCAAATTGGACCTCCAATTACATCAGCAAGCTGGAGGGGCAGATCTCGCAGCTCAACGAAGCTCTCAGTTACCGACCAAGACGCAGTCGTCGCTATAGCTATTCTGATTGTTCCTCCGTGGATTCACTTTCGGACGATGAAGAGCATAAACAAGTTGCGTTTCCCCTGACTAAGACTCGAGACTCTAAAGTAGTCGTCATAGACGAGGTGGCCAAGCCTACTCAAGAGGAAACTGGTCTGAAGGTCGAGATCAAGCGCCGCAGGAGGATCCAGCAAAAGTACGGCGAGCACAAGGTTGAGCGCGATGATGAGCCAGGGATGGGCAATTTCGGAACTGCAGCCACAGGCAACGAACATGTCTTGACGGTCTTTCGAGAATTTGACCAAAAGAAGAATTTCTGGAGACGATGCGCCGAGATCGTATCACCACCATTCCTGCAGGTCTTGCGTCAGGAGTCGGCGTACGATATTGAGCTTCGCCTGACCGATGACCGGCTGATTCTTCAAGAGCCGATGATGACTTTGTTCCACAATCGCAAGGCTCTCAACAAGTATACCGAGAAGGGTGGTTATGTAAGCGACAGCGAGGAGATGAAAGAGGCCAGATCTCACACTAAGTTGATCTTGGACTTCATGCGCAAGGAATTGAGCGAGAGCAAGGTTCTCGATGATCTCGAGTCTGCAACGCCATCCGGCTTGATCGAGTTCCCCAATATCTGGTTACTCTATGCTCCGGGAACTATCGTGTACACAAAAGAGAACGGGGAGAATGAAGCTTATGTCGTCGATAGTGTTCGAGGGGTACACAAGTCACAGCGCCAGAAGTCGGGCACACATTCTTACAGTAGGCTCGAAATGACTTGCTGGTCTATCAATTACGATGGCGAGATCTTCGGGCGGGTTTGGTCGACGCATGAGATCTTCCCCTTCAAGGGCAGCAAAGAGATCAGCTCCCTTCAGCTTGTGCCTGAGAAATTCCGTCCAGATGCAGAGGATGTTAAGGAGTCACTCCGGTCCCGTGGTCGGCAATTCTGGGCGTTACAAGGCCAGAATTACCGCGAGTATCACGGAGAAATCTGGTCTCAGCACATGAGCGAGGACGCCATCCGCGTCATGGTAGATCACCTCACCTACCAACGACGTGAGGACTGGCCTATCTCGATCAACAATAAACAAGGTCCCGCAGGAGCACAGAGCAAGAACTGGCGGGAAAACAGATTCGGGAACCATTACAGATCGCCTCCGCTTCCAATTTACGACGATTATCCCAGAACACGACGGGCAAAACGTCCACCACCACCACGCTTGCCATATGACGATGGCGGGGACTATAATAACGAACAAGAATGGCAGCAAGATGACGGTTACGAAGGGCATTATGAGCACTACACGTGCGAACGGCCTCCAGTACGCGCCGACTCAAAGTTCAAGGATTATGACATGATCAAACCCGACTCCAAGCCGGACGACCTTGCGCTCCTGCTCTGTCCTCAGCACGTCCATGGCTACTGCCTCCGTGACAAGGTCTGGAAATCGCTGAATGTCAACCAGCTCACGCCCGTCAAGTTCCGGAAGAACGCGTGGGACCGTCTTGTTCTGGACTCTGAGTATAAAGATATCGTCCAAGCGATGGTATCTTCCTACGTGGACAAGACCGCAAGCCTCGAAGATCTAGTGGCAGGCAAAGGGGCCGGTCTGGTGGCTTTGCTCCATGGTCCACCGGGAACTGGCAAGACACTCACGGCAGAATGTGTCGCAGACAGCTTCGAAAAGCCGTTATATCAAGTCACCTGTGGTGATATCGGTACCGACCCAGCTCACCTGGAGAGCAGACTCGAGGAGATCTTCGACTACGCCGTGACCTGGGGCGCCATCCTCTTATTGGATGAAGCAGACGTGTTCTTGCAGGAGCGCGACTACCTGCATCTAGAGCGGAATGCTTTAGTATCAAGTAAGAGCCCTTCATATCCTCCGTCCGCCAGACCTGACCATCTCCATCCTTTCACCCCGCCATCCCCCTAAAACAGCACCGCAAAAATCTAAATGCTAACGAACACACCCAGTCTTCCTGCGCACCCTCGAATACTTCAACGGCATCCTCTTCCTCACAACCAACCGCATCGGCACCTTCGACCAAGCGTTCCAATCCCGCGTGCACGTCACCCTCGGCCTGCCCTCCCTCGACCGCGCCCGCCGCACCGAAGTCTGGCACCTCTTCCTCGACGAGATGTGCTTGAATCAGCAGCTCATCAGCGCCTCCGAGCACGGCGCCCTCTCCGCCCTCGTCCGCGACGAGTGGAGCAAAGAGAATTTGAACGGACGGCAGATTAGGAATGCAGTTCGCACCGTATGCAGCATCTTTATCATACTACCCCTTTCTTACCTCTCATCTCTTCTATCTCCTATCTTCTATCTCTACCCCTTTAAGCATACTCATCCACGCATCATCGGAGGACATTTTCCAACGCTAATTTTTTTTGATAGGCGATGCTAGTAGCCGAGAAAAAGAAGCAAGTCCCCGCCAAAGCCCATTTCGAAACCGTGCTCAAGATCGGGCGCGACTTTGAGCGGTACATGAGCGCGCTGCAGCGGGCAGAGCCGGAAGCCGTGGCGGAGAAGAAGGGCGAGCGGTTGGCGGGCGTGGAGGGCTTTCTGGAGGTTGAGAGGCCGTGAACAGAGAGGGTGGTGGTGGGCTTGACTCTTTCCGCTGTTGGGGAGTAGGGTGTCGATTGTGTATCCCATGGTCTGGTAATAAAGTGGTGCTCAGTGTAGAATACACCGACAGATCCACGATTACCCGGCTTGGGGCGAGATCAGAAGATGAGGTTGTTTTCATGCCGTTTTCATATCGTCTTCATGTCGTCTTCATATGCTTTGTGCCAAACACGGGTAAGCGTGTTATCAGATTGGGTGTATCGGTGTTGCAATGCATGGGAGGCAAGATAGCACCACACCAGACCATGGGATAAGGTGCTAGAATCCATTGAGTCGGCTAGAGGAGTTGGAAAGATATGCTCGGATGATGTAAACGATCTCTACAGCTAGCTTTTGTATCGATGAGCCATGGGCCGCTTCATAGTGCTACTTACTTACTAACCCAGCTTTCTCAAAGCTCTGAGTGAAGAGAATGTGATGGTTGGCAATCGAGTAGTTGTCCCGTCTTGGGAACAAGTGAGTCCCTCTCACATCCACAATCCGAAAAACAACGATCTCGTCTCCACCTCGTCTATCTTATAGTCTGATAATAAAGTGATGTCTAATTTTAGGATTCATCGACAGATCCACGATTACCCGGCTTGAGACAAAATCAGAAGATGAGATTGTCTTCATGTCGTCTTCATATGCTCACGGGTAAGCGTGTTATCATATTGAGTGTATCGGTGGCAATAACGCATGGGAGGCAAGATAGCACCACACCAGACCATGGAATAAGGTCCTAGAAACCTATGGAGTCGGATATGGAGTCGGATTATAGAAGATGCAAAGGCAAACTCGGATGATGTAAACGGTCTCTACAGCTAGCTAGCTTTGGTATCGATGAGCCATGGGCCGCTTCATAGTGCTACCTACTACCCCCAGCTTTCTAGTCCTGAATGAAAAATGTGGAGTGTTGGCAACCCGTCTTGGGAAAGATGGAGTTCTTCTCACGTCCTCAACCAGAAAACCACGAGCTCATCTCCACCTCCCCTATCCCCGCCGCCGACTTACCTACCCCATGGTCTGGTGTGGTGCTATCCCTCCCCCAAACATCGCCACCATAGACAAGACGCGTACCCAGGCATATGAAGATGACATGAAGACGACATCGACTTCTGATTTCGTCCAAAGTCGGGTATTCGTATATATGCAAAAAAAATTAGCAATACTTGCTACCAGACCATGAGTTATATAAGGCTTCGAAGAACCTGCTTAAGCGTTCCTCATTGACCACCTGGTAAGTATTTGCTTCGGACATATATTGACAATAAGGTAAAGGTTCGACAGGGTTTTCGGTCTCCAGATTAACAAGATAGCCAGCCACCTTAACGAATAATGCAGAAAAACAGCCGGGTGTCCCTCGGCCCAGCGCTCCTATTGAAAGAAAAGAGAAAAAAGGGGCCGAATCGTCGACATCTGGCTCAATTCCCCACCGCCCACAGTACGCCACTTCCAAAAAGCCCCACATGAAAAATCCCCCAAAGCCCTCGAAAAATCTCGCCTTATTTCGCCGCGCCACAGTACGCAGCTGGCACGCGAGTGACATAGACATTCCGCCACTGCAACCCATTTGCCCTGGTGGTCCCCGGAGCCCCCGGCGCATAGAAATCCCACTTGAAATACCCCATATTGGTCCTCGGCTTCAGGACCACTCTGCCCGAGTTCCAGACCCCCGAGGCGGGCGCAGTCTGCGGCAGGACCTTGTCGTACCAGCAGGTCTCTATCGCGGCGCCGGTTCCGTCGTGCAGCGTCGAGGTGTAATAACTCTGCATTTCGACGCGGGAGCCGGCGGGGTATTGGTCCCACCAGAGACTGGCCTCGTCGCCGTCGGTGTCGCCGACTTCGATGAAGTAGTGGCCGTTGTTCGAGGCCGTCGCTTGCTCGAAGTATTCGAAGCTGATTTCGTAGATCTCGTTCGCGATGACCGGGAAATAGATCGAGGTGGAGACACCGGCGAATTGCTCGCCGTTCAAGGAAATGCTTACGAGGTTCTTGTCGGCCTTTGTCTGCCAAGGGGTCCGGTTGTCCGTGGAAAATTTGGTGGCTGTTAGATCGAGCGGTGTCTTTGTTCCCGTCTGCGTACACTGTCCTGGATTGGTCGCGTTGGAGGCAATATAGCTGTGTTGAATGGTGTAATGGTCGCTACCTCGGTATTGCCCTGTGTTCGTAGCATACGTAACGTTCCAGGTCTGGGTGTACAGTGCACTGATTGCTATCAGAATATAATTTCACTAGAGGCTGTTTGACCTACCAGTATTGGCCCTGATAAACGTCGTTCTTGTAGAGCGCATACGTGTTGTAGAACTGGCAGGTCTGGACCGGTCCATTCACTGGAGGATGTTGAAGGTTGTAGTCACTTTGTGCCCTAAACTTCGCGTCAATGTTTCCGCAATGGAAAGGTAGAAACAAGGTCCTTACGAGCAGGCAGCTGCACAAAGCGCTGTATCGAAAGCCGTACTTGTAAACAGCTTCGCGCCTATATAGGTATCCTGAAACGTCCAATCAGCACCCTAATACAAACATTCAAACAGCTACGCCTACGTGTTGATTGCAATCCAGCGGTGCATTAATAGCGGCATTGCCTATCGGTGTGTTGATGGTATAACCAGCATAAGTACTAACGACGACATCTCTAGCCTCAAGGCCGCGCTTCGACTGAGGCAAGGGATTGGCAGAGATAGCAGCGACAACAGAAGCAATGGCCGCGGAAGGATTGAAGTTGGACGTGTCTCCTGGTGAAATAGTAGGGTCTGGGGTGGCATCGACAAGGTCAAAATTAATATCCTGACGAGCCTCTAATTTCCGACTATGGAACCCTGGCAAGGCCGATACCAGATTGATACTCAGTGAGGCCACAGAGATGACCTTCAACATTCCGCTTCTCATCCTCAAGAGTACTTTGACAACGCGTATCGCACAAAATTGAAAGTAAAAGGCGGATAACAGAATAATTGAGACTCCAAGGGAAGGACTGAGACGCTAAAGGAAAGACCCAGACTACTACGAGGGACAAGGTGACAGCTCAACGGAGGGGCCAACATATCTTATAAAGATAATGGAGTGAGACTATATTGCACGGGTGGCTTCTCACATTCTGAAAGACGTTCCGACGTTGCCAAATCTGGGGCACTCACGCCGAAAAGAAGCAAAAGGGAGTACTGCCAAGTATCGAGGGTATATCAGAGGTGCCCAATCTAGCGCACTCACTCGGAAGAGGAGTAGAAACCGTGTACCTGAAGGATGTGTACAAGTCACTGTAAAAGACAAGCAACGTGGCTGAGCTCAAAATACAGAAGCGAAATGCAGCAAACGGTTAGCTTTCCCAGAATCCTCCGTGTTATATCCAATTCGGGTGGATGTGGTGACTTGGGAGGATATTTGGCGGCCATGATTATCTAGAGAGGCCTAAAGGTGCGGGCGAGCCCCCGAAATGATTATTGAAATCCAGTGTTGTGTGCCAGGGTCTGTTAGCTAGGAGAAGGCCTCAGTTAACTGGTGGTGTGTAAGTAGAGCCGGGGAGGTCGGGAGAAAATCAAGCCACGGGCGGCTAGACCCTGACTCTACAGTCTCGAGTCAGGAACAGGCATCATTAGCGCGCCACTGAATCTGTGTGTGTGTGTGTGTGTGTGTGTGTGTGTGTGTGTGTGGTACTCGTACTCCTGAAGTCTTCGAACGCGGCGGCAAGTGATTGGTGTTGCTAGAACTTACAACGGTAGGGCACTGGTCACCCGAGTCTCTGTCATACCCTGGCTGACGTCTCTTACCTTCAATGGAATAGGTGCTTGTTGTTCAACGCGGTCAAGCCGTGAGGTGAAAGGCCGTACTTCAATCAAATAACATTGAGGTTTTTGGGCCCTACTGAATGCTTCTCATATCTTAGAGGCCGATCGAAGGTCAGCATTGTTCTCGTACTATTCCGCACTCCTTGTTGCAGCTGTGTTCGTAATATTGTTATGTCGACGAACATGGGACCAAAATCGTAGACTCGAAAAGATCCGAAGCCATCTGCTCGAGAATGCTGGCCTCGTTACCTAGTTTCATTGCTGTCAGCGCTCCATAAGACATCTGCGGAATAATAATTCATGATTCCACGGCATTTTACATGCCATCGCTGCCTACAAGCCGTGACTGAGGCACAGTTGTGATCCTACGGCAGGTGGGGGTAAGCCTTTCCTGCTGCATCTGGAATTCGACTAACACTTAGGCTTTGCTTACTGTCAATGTACATAGAGGTGATCTTGAGTTCGTTTGATGCTCCCTGCCCTCTCGAGGAGTCTGCATGCGCACCGATTCACTGTCAGTAATTGGCGGATCATAGCGTCAGACGCCTTGCAGCAGAGTCGGCATTGCTAAGAAATCCATTCAAATTCGCAGAGGACCAGGCACTCGTCGTTAGTGAAAAAATGCTTCTGTCCGGAGTCATCGTCACGCTTCTCCTCGGACTTCTAAGCTGGACCTCACTTTCTCTGTGGAAGAATTATACGACAGCACGCCAGATTGGTTT
Organism: Physcia stellaris; assembly: GCA_018902385.1. NCBI lineage: Eukaryota > Fungi > Ascomycota > Lecanoromycetes > Caliciales > Physciaceae > Physcia > Physcia stellaris. The sequence continues at coordinate 62,776 of JABSSW010000022.1, read as the reverse complement.
ACCGATAGTTCTGAGTCCAGTGACACCTTTGAATCTCTTCTGGATTCTGTCATGGCGCCTGTTCCCCCAAATCTTGCTGCTGAAGTACCTACTACCATTTGGTTTAGACAGGTGGGCTAGATGCACATACATCGGCTGGAGTTTCGATGACAAACACGCATTGCATGACGAGCTCGGCGAAATCTTCACCATTGTAACACCGGGAGGCAATGAAGTCGTTATCGCCGATCCAGAAACGGCGCAGGTGGTTTTCTCGCGGAGAAAAGAGTATATCAAGCCCGCCGTGATGTATGGTTAGTATTGCAGGTCCCCGGTACATTGACCCGGTGGGTAACGAAATCGTAGAGCAACTTAACGTCTTCGGACCGAACCTTAACACTGTATGACCGTTGTTTCTTTGCCGTCCTCGGATTTATTGACTCGGAGATAGGTAGAAGGTGAAGACTGGCAGCGGCATCGTAGACTCACGGCACCTAGCTTCAACGAAAAGGTGAGCTCACAAGTCTGGAGCGAGGCCCGTCGTCAAGCCCAAGACATGGCGTCTTCGTGGGCCAGAAAAGGGTTAGAGGGTACCAGTGAGACTGTGGAGGACACCGCAACTTTGACTCTGCATGTACTGACAAGTGCCGGTTTTGGGATGTCGTATCCTTTTCGCCATGCTACGCAGACGCCAACGGACGGACACAAGATGACTTACCGTGACTCGCTCTCTATATGCCTGAAAAATATTATAACTTTCGCCATACTCCCTAAGAAAGTCTTGAGGCTCAAGTGGCTGCCCAGCAAGCTCCGCACCTTAGGCCAGGCGATGCAGGAATTTCAGCGTTATATGCAGGAGACACTGGCACATGAGCGTGAGTTAGTATCTGGTCGGACCGCTGTTAGTGGCAATCTAGTCAGCGCTATGCTTAAAGCCTCTGAAGAATCCCAGCAGTCCGGAGGCAAGGACGCAGGTCTCAAAATCAGCCTCGCCGACGATGAGATTTTTGGAAACATATTCGCGTACAGCTTGGCTGGGCATGAAACAACAGCCAATACTATTGCCACTGCGCTCGTTCTTCTGGCATCGTATCCAAATTACCAACGGTGGTTGGCAGAAGAGATCGGTAATGTCTGCAGTGACTCCTCACAGCCCGAGACATGGGACTATGACACGGTTTTCCCACGTCTGCAGAGATGCCTTGCTGTAATGGTAAGCCGATCCACCTAAGCTATGCCGCTTAAGTGGAGTTCATGATTTTGACACTTGCCAGTATGAAACCCTCCGGTTGTATGGTTCCATCGTCTTCATTCCAAAGGCAACAAGCGCAGAATCTGCGAAGACCCTTTCATATGCCGGCAAATATTACACCATACCTCCGTCAACCTTCGTAACAATAAATGTCCAAGCCCTACATACAGACCCTGGAAGTTGGGGCCCAGATTGCCTCACATGGCGCCCTGATCGCTGGATTGAAACATCGGACTCTGGGGCAAGCCGATTGCTAAATCCAAAGCCTGGCACGTTCGTGCCTTGGGCAGATGGGCCAAGGAATTGCCCAGGTCAGAAGTTTGCCCAGGTGGAATTTGTGGCTGTTCTCGCAACGCTATTTTCGGGTTTCCAGGTCAGACCAGTCTTACAAAAGGGACAGAGCGAGGAAGAAGCTAGAAGATGGTTGCAGTGCATGGCTGATGGAAGTAAGATTTCGGCTATCACTTTGCAGATGCAGGAGCCGAAAAAGGTTGCCCTCGAATGGGTGAGAAGAGGATAAGGTCATCCTTACACCTCTTCACTTTGACATTGCCCATTTACTTTGTATTAAATGTGATCATGTACGCTTAAGAGTCTCAGTGGGCCGGGCCGAGACCGGGCAACAGCAATGAGATTCATATATTAGGTCCATCCGAATCGATGCAGATGCAGCGAATGCATCAGAATGAAGCCAGCGGTTCCAGTAATCGATGTGGTTTCAATGTTCGTGGTCTCACCATTCTTCCATCGAAATGGGATTGAAACGCTGTGCTGTCCATGCCTTAGTGGGATGAAGTACCGAGCGGCTCGATATTTTTATTCTCTGCCGGATCATGAGAAGAAGGTCTATCTGTCATCATTGAAGTGATTGGAATTGGCAAGAAGGGCAGCGTTCGTGTCAAACAATGGTCGGGCAGAGGTCAATGATTCCTCTGACAGGGGATCGCAATAATTTGGATATCTGTGGCGTAAGCAGTAGTGGGACTATTGACTTTTCAGCTCGCTCCCACCTGCCGTGTCACCACGAACCAATTGGGCGTGCTGGGCATGATACATGTAAGTAAGAATTCGCAGAAAGCAACATCAACCTCGGCAGTCCCAGTCCCACTCTCACCGCTACGGACCGCTCCCTAGGCCTTCCCACGATAACGGGTTGTGCTGATCCCACTTTGCAACATGTCTAGTTTCTAGACTTCTAGATTCACCTTCGGTCAACTCCGTGATCGCGGGTAGGAGCACTGAGGCCATCAACCTATGCGGCTGTATCACTATCACAATCCACGAACCGGCGTATTGGGTAATGGAAGCACCGAACGAACACCAACCTGCATGAGCCTGAGCTTGACCTTGATCAGGTTGAGCTCCCCTGTCGACCCTACGACTGGTTAGTAAATGTAATAATCTATGTTGAATTTAGCACCGCGGATGGACAGTCGTTGCTTTGCAGAAGTCGAGAATGGTAGTCGACTAGAATGATTTGAATGCTAAGTTGCGTAGCGTAGCAATGAGGCATACTGATTCGAAAAGCAGATAGTAAAGTAGGAAACATCAATCATCATTCAGATTTCCGCCAAATCTTCAAACCACTTGCTCGCCGTCATCAATCCGTAGGTCGTGATATCACTAAGGAAAAGGATCTGTGCTGTCGTGTCCCGTGTCTGACAGTCATGCTGCCGAGGCTTGAGGCGAAAGGCCCAAGTTCTTCAATTTCTCTTCCACGCTTCGAACCGCTTCCTCCTCGAACTCGGTTTTTACTTTTTTGGGAGGATGACGGGGGCAGTCATCGCAGCGCTGGTGCCCACAGCCAGCGCACGTCTTCTCGCCGTCTTTGAATGATGCCTGACATGAGTGGCATGTCCATCTTACGTGAACTCTGACTTTCTTGCGATGGCGCGTCACCAAGGGATACATTTCCTCCCTATCGCCAGGGTAGCCATCAGGATATTTGTCAAGCTTGGGCCTGTAGCAGGTCAGTATGTAAGGATGGATTGTGATTGTGATCGACTTACGGGTCACGGGGACATTTGCGGCAGCGAAGGTGCTTGCAACCCGCACATTCCTCAGCCTTCCCTATGAAGAGAGCGCTACACATATGGCATGTCCTGCGTACCCTCTGCTTGGGTGCCCTCCTCTCCATATCTTTCCCAGTGACACGCGAACGCATTGTCAAGGGGATCATTTTAGGACTCGTGTCGATAGCAATCACCCCCCGATCCGGAGCCTTTTTCTTCCCGTCCTTTTTCCCGTCGCTTGATGTCTTTGCCACAGGGTAGCGGGTGCATTTCTTGCAGCGTGTGTGCTTGCAATTATTGCAGGTTTTGTCGGCGCCAAACGTCGTCTGGCAGCGATGGCAGGTCCGATAGATCCTTATGCGAATCTTCTTCTCGATCCTCTCAGCATCGGCATTGACGGGTGGTGTCCATTCTCCAATCTCCAGTGTCAAGCCGTATTTAGCGAACAAGGCGCGCGCCTTCTCTTCTTGGATAGCGCTACTGGCAGCAGCGGTTTTAGCCACTCGCGCACTAGAGAGCGTTGTGCTCGGTTTGATGTCTCTGATGGATTGCTGTATCGCGGCAGGAACAGATGGTGCAGCAGCAGTGGCAGAGGGTGTATTGGCAGGAGCCGTGGCGGAGTCCTCAACGGCGGGTGCCTCTCCTGTTTCCTCAGGATCACTTTCGCAAAGTCAGAAAATATCGGCAACTTGGATCAAAATCACCCGCTGTATACATACCTGGTTGCCTGTTCAGGAATTGGGATGCCTGCAGCAGCAGAGGTGACCAGTGAGCGTTCTTCTTGAGCGCTTGAGGACGACTCTCTTTTCGAGCTTGACTTGCGAAGCACCTTGCTGGCCCTTCGCATGAACCTAGTAAGACCTGGAGGCTTGTCACCAGAGCCTCCAGCGTCACCTTGGGTAGGGGAACTCATGATGATCAGTGGACGACAATTGGAGCGAAAGAGATCTTTTTGGTGTATTGTAGAGCAACAAGTGACAGCCGAGAGAGCAAAAAGAGGATGCGTGGGGAGGTTACACAAAGGTCCTCGATAAGGTGCACGATGGGAGTTGCAACTCGGATCGCCCCGAAGTCCCAAGGAGTGCCCTCCTCCGTCGATCGGCCTTGAGCTTGCCGTTTGTATCGGTTGCGAAGTGTGAGGACGGATCCGTCTGCCTTCTCCTCCTGCAGCGAAGATGTTGACGTCGTGGAGTCGTGCGCTTGGAGTGTCAATTGGATCAATTTGCAGCGCAATCGAATTCCGAAGGTGCCCCACGCGTGCTGCAAGATGCAAGATGCACAATTCCCAGGAAACAGCAAACCCCTGTCCTACGCACGTTCACCAGAAATTGGCTGACGAAGAATGAGGTTGGCTCGCAGGGCGTCTCTGGCCGAGTCTGAGTGAGACTGTTATGCACACTGGGCAGACGAATCAGTCAGAGAGGGAAATCGATAGTCACATAGACTAAAAATCGGCCTAGCACACGGGAAAGGTGAGCTTTGGCTACCTTACTCCGTAGTGGCTACCTTAGTTCTAAGCGATGTGAGAGATTCTTGACTGTTTTCTTCATCAATCGTGGCGGTTGTTTAAGTCATTGCTGTTCCTGCACTGGTATGAACAACCACTACCGTACTGACGAGCGACGGTGGCAAATACCACTGCAGACTCCCTTGGTCGAGCAGCTGTCAAATGACCTGCCGGAGGTACATTACCCACTAGCCGAAAGCTTACGAGTACCTTAGTTCTACCTTGAAAGAATACCCGGGCCAAGTATTACTCACCCGAAGCATTGCTTATTTCTGCAGGAAGGTGTAGCCGGCACCTGTCGATGGTCATCGCGATTTTAATATTCTCTTCTTAGGAAAGGTCCCTTAGGGGCTACTTATATCCGGAGCAGGGCATTCGCGATAATGTGACGGGGAACTCAAGCTAGCCTTGTAGCTGAGATATTTGGACCTCCTGGTGCTTCTGGTATAATAACATCACAAGTACGGAGTACGGACGTATTCTTGCAGCCTAAAGATATTCTCGACTGTTTCGTGAAGCGACGAAACGCGGCAAGCGACCCACAGTCCTTGTATTGAGAAAATCCGATGTGGGCAGGCAGCATCGATCCATAATTACACAAAAGGGTTTCGCGGTAGGTGAAAGACTCTTCTGCTCGTTCATTTTGTTATCTATCTTTCTGGGACACCAGAAGATCTTCTCAACTTTATGCCTTGCACCCTTTGGTATTCTCCTACACTTGATCACCATCTCAGTATCTCGGCATCCCGGACGGGAGCTTCATGTTGCCACCTTACCCTTCCTCAATTTTACAGTAGTTCATACCGTTGTCGAAGGCCAAGATAACGGACAAGGGGATAATATGACCGGGCTATCGGGAGGGAAACGTTGGGATAGATACAAAGAAGCCGTCAAAATTGCCGACGCTTTACTACCAGATAACAGACACAGCTTTGGAATCCTTTCCAGTCTTCTCCATTGCCCTTTTCCATCCATGGGTGGGACGTACCTCAAGACGCACGGGGGTATCAAGGATTTACAGATTTTACAGGAGCCCTCAGGCACTCAACAACTAAGTCCTTTTGCCAAATTGCCGCTCGAGGTGTTTAACCTCATTCTCACCCGGTTGCCCATCTCTGCAATAGACGCTGTTCGATTAACCTGCCGAACGTGGTACAAAATGATAATGACCAACTCTTATATCTTAGAATCACTTGTTGATCTCCACCAGGTAACGGCACCTAAGGAGGCCAAGGACGCCAGACTCCGTCAATTGCAAAGGCAACTTGATCAAGATGCCGATTTTGTCAAGAATCCTGCAATGAAGGACCCATGGCGAGTGCGTTACCGGCTGTGTAAAATCGACTTTCGCCTCCCGCTAGCTGCCGAATGTCCGCTTGACGTTACATGTCTGCCAGATCGAGCTTGTGGGGCTCGGTTCTGCATCGATGGGACACCTATCGGAGCTTTGATCACGAAGTCGACTCATGTTTCGGGTGCTGATTCCTCTCGTAATATAGTCCTATACCAATTCTGCTTGTCAGCAAGGCCTCGCTATATCGGTTCAATTAAGTTGCCCACTAGCAGTGACTATATTGATATTCACAGCACTGCTGTCGCAGGGCAATCGGAGGCGTGGAACATCTCTATCATATTCGCCGATCGTGTTGAATACTACCGCGTTGAATCGAACAAGGCGTATTCCAAAGACGGGCTAGCGTACAAGCTTGAATCCCTCAAGGATATGCCAGCTTCTACAATGTCTACTCCTGGAGGGGCTGATAACCAAGCTGAAGTAACACGGACAACCGCTAGCTCAGAAGGAACGAAATGGGTTCTTCTAGGATCTTTGCCGAGAGCAGATGTAAGTTAGCCTAAGTGAAACATTACCATCAAGCTGCCTACTAATCAGATGCCTCAGGGTTCCCAAGTAGAATCTGTAGCAGGTATCCCGCCTCAGGCGTATTTAACTCATGTGGCTGTCCATGGCGAGTCTGGGCAACTATATATTCTGCGCTTAAGCAACGAGACATATACTGCAAATAAGCAATTCGTGTCAGATTTGCACAAAGATGATAGTGTGATCGTCGATCAGGCGAGTAGTACAGACAGTCTTATTCCCGTCGCGAAGCTCCTTTCCCCCAGTGGACATTGTGAATATCGAAACATTACAATAGGATCTCTCCAGGCTATGGACGCTACCGCACAAATCGCTGTCATCTGGCAGAATGTTTTAGAAGTTGATCAAAGGCCTGAACTGTATGTTTACGAGATACCTGGCTCACTATGGCGCAATATTCGAGACGGGCATTCCGGGCAAGAAAACGCATTCCCCATCCAAACGTACACAGGAAGTCCGAATTGTTGCGTCGAGATCCAGGCCAAACGTGTACGTTCCCTAGATCCTGGCATGGGCGGTATCCATATGGCCAGTCCCATACGGAATCGGCCAAAAAGCTGCGCAGGGAAGTCGTCTCTGGATGTTTCAGACGATCTGGGTGGTCTCCAAATCCTGCAGACACGCTGGCACACGGAGCTTCAATACTACCGTGCCAAAAACAGACAGGGGCTTTACATATATGTATGGGGCTCTTTAGCCTCAAGCAATGATCACATTGCATTGAACGTCTTCGACATGAGCTACTCGAACCCTTTTCTTGCAACGTTTCCGCCCCGTTCACATGCCTTCGGAAACTTCGAGAAGATCGACCCAGATTTATTACGGAGCTACTATCACGGCTCACAAGGGGTTGTGTGCCAGTGTGCACTGCACGATGACGGATATCACGTCGAGCTTCCCGGCCGTCCTCGTGCTAGAACGCCTGAAGACTCTAAGGCAAGGTGGTGGTCTTTCCCTAGAAGCACGGAGTTCAAAGTGACACCGGCGCCTGATTGCGGGCTGATCGAACATTATTATCCCGCAGCTGCGCAGGCGGCGCGAGAGCGAAGGGAAGAGTGGATGAGAGAGCAAGTGAGAAAATGGAAGAGGGCAGGCATGACGGATGACATGGTTATTGAGGCGTGGTACTCGCGGAGATGGACATTCAAAGGTGTTTGCGGCCTCCCAGAGGATTGGAAGACCCTTACGATTTGACGGAGTCAGACAAGGCATGTTACAATAAAAGCTGGATCGATTCAATTATGCATCCCCTTGCTGATGATATTTGTAGTAGCATCCATCTCGCAAGGATATTCATGGTTTGCAGCATGGATTGTCTTTTCGGCTCAGATGTTCCTCCAGCCAACTCAAGTGAGACATCACCGCGATCCCAACTTACCCTATCCCTTTGTCTGTCAGCGTCAGAAAAGCAGCTCCATCAATCAAGGGTATACCAATTCGAAAAGATAGGGTTTCGGAGCCACTGAAGACAGAGTACGTTCATGAATCTGCCAATCAGATGGGTAGGACCACGTAATGGATTGAGCTTCGTCAAAGGATCTAAACGTTCTGTCATCGAGATTCGAATGTTAATGATAGTACGCAAATCATTGACGGGGAGCCGTCCGAAATAGAGTCGCCCGTGTCTTCGTCTGAATTTCAGCTGGCTAATCATCCGCAATAGCATCATCCAGTGACTGCTTGTATTACTACGCATACTTTAGTCCGATTAGCTTGTAAAGGTTCATACACCAACATTATTAATTCCATACTCTCAAAAGTTTCAAACATTAGCTCCAGTGCTTTGTCTGGATTGCTCTCTTTGATCAAGGAGAAGTGAAAATTCAAATCCTGCCAGAAAAGCTTGTTAGCGATTACTGGCAACATCTACATAATTAGGTACATCCGCCATTCTTGCAAATTCGTCATTTGATTTGTCTAACGAGAGATATATTCTGACCGTAAAATATAGACAAAGAATATATAATAAATTAAGAGCACTGCTGCCTACCGAAATCAAATTTCGCTCTGGCGGTTTTGTAGTGTAGTGGTTATCACACCGGATTTTGAGAATACTTGAAATCTTCCGGTAACCCAAGTTCGAATCTTGGCAAGACCTCGAATTTTTCTTGGGGTGGGGATGCACAATCAGTTGACTTTTTTAAAATCTGTATTTTTCTCTTTTTATGTGCATCGCTTTTGAGAAAGGGCTCCAGAGGTTCATGTGAAGTGGACAATGTGCAACAAAGCTTGCTTGGCATTTGTGCCTTATCTAATCTACGCGCTAGGCTACATCAGTTCGCTTTGTTTATTTACACCTCTGGAGAAACTCATCTCTTAATCACCGCACGACGGACGTACCTGAAGGCATTGCAATACTAGTACAGCTTCGATTCCGTCTTAAGGTTTATGCTATGGACTTCAACGGCAGAATGAGTCAACAAATTCGATCGCAGACTTCCCACAACACCAATGGCCGCGGCAAGCAGCAACAGCATGAGAGCGATGATCCTATGCGCCTGGTACGTTTCGACAATCGTTCTGTTGTCGCAATTCCCGCGACATTTCGAATCTTAAACCCATTCAGAGGCTAACAACATTGTAGAAAGATAGCGAAATTGTTGGCTGCATCACAGAAATTGGTGTGCCCTTCCTGCTTGAAGACCTCCACAAACCCAATCCCCAACAAGTTCAGAAGGTCTTCGAATGGTTCGCTGAGATCTTAATGAACACAACACGCGAGACGGTGGAGCCAGCAATGCGCGCTGCAGCGGACGATATTTGTGGAGAATATGGCGAGATTGTGCCAGCAGATACAAGAAATCTTATGGGGTTCTACGTTTCGCTTCGGAAGCTGCTAACAGAGGTTCGCATACAACTTTGCAACACTGTACTATTGAGAAGTAAGGACTAATATATAACATGGGATAATAGTGTGGTATCCACGACTTTTCCTTCCAAGACCTGCACAAACCGACCCATGATCGCCTCGCCAAGATCTTCTGCTACATCATCAATTTTGTTCGCTTCCGAGAAGAGCAATCGCCTACCATAGACGAGCACTTCGAAAAGTCCGAGACCACAAAAGCTCGCATAGAAACCCTCTATATCGAAAACCAAGACATGGAAGCCCGCCTGGACGAGATGCGATCACAGCGCAAAACCCAAGAAGTCCTGGTCAAGGAAAAGACCAAACGCAATGACGAACTCAAAGCTCGTCTACTGGAGCTCAAGAAAGGTCAAGAACGCGTAGCGGAACGCCTTGAGCGAGTACGCGCCGACAAAGGTCACTTGCAAGGCGCCCTGGAGGAGAAAACCGAGCGCTGCCTCCTCGTCAAACAAGAATGCGAAAAATTGCGCCCCTACGTCTCCCAATCGCCCGCAGCACTTGAAGCCAAAGTGACTGAGCTTTCCGATAATCTCGTCCGGGATCGAACCCAGATCGACAGCCTCGAGAAACGCACCCGCGCCCTCCAAACCAGTACCGATACCTTCGGCGTCGTGTCCAACGACATCGCTTCCTGTACTAAGATCCTGGACGAAATCTCCGTGGAGCTGCACAAAGAGGATGAAGAAACCCTCAAGGCGGCGCGAAGACGAGATGCATTAAGTGAGAGAGGGAACAATGTCCGAGAAGTGGAGAGGACGGAAGCGCTGCTGCAGAGGCAGTTGAAGAGATGGCTTGAGCGGACGGAGGGCGTGAGACAGCAGAGCCAGGAGAAGGCCAAGACGGCGAAGGAGAAGATGGAGGAGTTGAGGGGGGTGCATCGGCGCTTGACGGAGGAGAGGGCGGAGAAGGGGAGGGAGATGGAACGGAGGAGGGTTCGGATCGAGCAGACTGAGAAGAAGGTATGTTTTGTTGTTGCATCAGGCGGTCCTTTCGCCGGATACGAGTAGTGACTGGGGTTGCTAATTTTTCTGGGTAGATGGCTGACCTGAAGGAAAACATCGAGAATGAGATACACTCGGCGAAGGACGAGTACCTGAAGATGGATTCACATATCAAGCTCTACATAAACGAGATGGAGCAATCAATAGGGTGAAAACAGGCTGCATTGGCTTGTCCTGAGATATATAGAACGGCGTTTGGCAAGTACAGGTCTGGCTGGGAAAAGGGGGCCTTTGGAAAATACCACAGCGAACTGTCTTGAAGAGTTTGTTTGCTCGATTCATGAACCAAGCTCTCATCCAGTCCTTCCAACAATGGTAGTGCATCTTTACATCTCAAGCACGACCTCCGACAAGCCTCGCCCTCTCACTATCATCCTCCTCTTCACTCTCCTCATCCGTCTCTTCCTCACTCCCACTACTTTCCTCTTCACTTTCCTCGCTCCCGCTCTCACTCTCCTCCTCTCCCTCATCCTCAGCCAACCAATCATCAAGACTCTTATCCTTATTCGCTCCCCCGCCACAAGCCCAACACCCCCAGCACCCCCACCGCCCTTCTCCCTAGCAACATCCAGCCTCTCCCCCGCCGGCACACTCCTCCGTTGACCATACTCCACCCTCTCCCCCTTCTCATCCCTGACCCTCGGATCCGGCTCCTCGCCCCCTGAACCCACTCAGGCATCCACTCACTCCCCGCCAACGCCCCCGCAGCAGCAGCACCACCGCTCTCGATGCCAATCACCAGACTCGCGCTCCCGAGCAAAAGACCTTTACTGCTCTCCGAGGGGCTCGGCGTATGAGGGACGGGTTTCGGCGCGAGCAGCAGGAGCGAGGCGAGTTGGGTGCTGCGCGGGTCCGAGAGGAGGGATTTGTAGAGGCGCGTGCGGTCGCGCAGGTCGTAGGAGGTGTCGTAGCGGGAGAGGAGGAGGATGTGGGACCAGAGGGCTGGGACGGGGGAGGAGTCCTCCTCCTTGGGCGCTGATTCTGGGTTTGGTGGTGGGGGAGGAGGACTGTCGCTGGGTTCTCGGAAGGGGTTCTCGTATTGGGGGTCTAGAGATGGTGGTGAAGCTTGGGGGGTTTCTTGTGCGGGCTGTGGTTGGTCTGGTTCGGTGCGGTTTAGGTGGTGCAGGTAGACTTTTGCGGCGAGGAGCACGATCTGTAGTTTCGCGGCTTCGGATTCGTCTGCGAAGCCTTTGGCTAGGATGCGGAGGACGTCGGGTGCGATGTTCTCTTCATCGGCTACATGGCTGAATTCGCCTACGAGCCAGATGATGCTTGCGCGAGCTTGCGGGTTCGTGGTGGTGTCGAGATTTTTGGCGAGGCGGATGACGGTTTTGACGTGTCCTTGGGGGTTTTGTTGGATAAGGTGACGGATTACGGTAAGTGATTCGGCAACCAGGTTACCGTCTTGACTGGATATTTGCTTTAGGAGGAGTCGGAGGCAGCGCGCTGCTGCACGGCTGTCCTTTTGGGCGCAGCGTCCAATTGCGCGAACGCTTTCTTGGATGATGTCTATATTTGCCGAATGCGTGAAGTGCTCAAGCTCACTCAGGATCATCTCCTTGATGTGCGGTTCGCAATGAGGAAAGAGAAGGGTCATTACTTCGAATTTCAGGCGGGAGACATCTACTGGATCGGAGGTGTGGACGAGGAAGTGGCTGATATACTGGACAAACGATTGTGGTCGGAGTAAGCACACAGCGACAATGTTGTACATCGCGATGTACTGTATATCTTGTGGTCCTCGCAATAAAGCTACCAGAGGACCAACAGCTGATTCGATATACTCAGGAGTACCGAGGTGAAGGAAGCAACGTGCGACCGATACAACGACTGCAGAGTTACGACTTGACAGTAACGACTTACAGGCCTTGAGAAAGAGCTCCAAGTCTGGGTCTATCATGAGGACTTCCGGTGCTGATGGATCGTCTTCCTCTTCGTTCGCTTCGTCGTCATAAAAGCTTTTAGTCTTACTACGCTTTGCTCTCCTAGTTTTCCTCGGGAAGCATTTGCGAGCGTAGATAGTCATCAGCCTCAACGTAGCTAGTTGTCCCCACTCGTCCATGTCCACCAGCTTCTTGACAAGGGCGCGGTAATGCTTATGGATTAGGCTAATTCGGTCCGGACATATCTCTAGGAATGCGGTTACGGCAGAGCCAACCACGAAATACTGTTTGTCACCAAGCAGAGTGGATAAGTAGTCCAGAAGTTGTGGCAGCGTGTTAGGATCCAATTTGTAGCATTTCGGTATAGCTAACGCAGCAGCTTTCCGAACGTAGGGGCTCATATCTCCACAACCTCGTTTGATAGCGAGGGATACAATCTGACTGATTACAGGCACCCTGATACCCGACATTACTCTAAGAGCCAAGGCTCTTACTTGAGGGTTTTGGTCGGTCAAAGACTTCTGAATCGTGTTGATAGAAAGTAGGGCCAAGTCTGGCTCGGTTTCTGCATAGTGAAGCAGATATATGTAAACAAGCTTCTTGATCTCAATGTTCGGACTTGCTACATTCTTGACGATGGACGAGAAGAATGGCAGACATGGCCTGGACCGGTACATCATCTGCGTGACCCGACATCAGAAAAAGTCGTACGCCACATTGTGGCGTCGTAACGCACACTGATGACCTTGCGAAGGCCTTCGAGGATTTCTCGATCATTTCGACTATCGAGCAGCTTTTTGATTTGTGCAAATGACAGGTCCCTAGTGACTGGTCGAGTTGCGAAACTTCTTGCAGAACCGGCGCCTTGGGCAGCTTCAATGGTCAGTTCTCGTGCTGCAAATGACATCAGCAAATACTTGTTCACATGATAAATTTGAGTGCAGTTACCTGTGTCCAAGACGGACGAGATCTTTGATATTGATTCCATGTTTCTGCATGCTATCAAAATCCAAGAAAGCGTTCACTGCCTTGTTAATCGTAGAAGAAGTTTGTTGTTCTGTGATTGGTCCGAGGTGCATCACTGGAAAGTCTTGGCACTCCCAATGTGGCAATCCTGGACCAACCTCCAAGAAAAGAGGATAATTAGCACAGTGGCAGGAGGGCAGGAAATCGAGGCCCGATACAGTCAATAAATGAGTGCAATGCTCCTGTTTGTAAGGTATGTGGATTATGACTATCTAGGAGGGTGCTACAGGCGGTTTTGTAGAAGGCCGAATGCCAAGCATATAAGGCTAATCACGTGCAACTCGCTTATGGGCCAATTACCAGTTTCTTGTTACTCCCCTCTAACACTCCATTTTCGGAGCTTTTCATCCAAATTCCTACTAAGAACGACTAGATGAGCCAGAGAAAGCCAAGTACGCGAGCCTCACTATGTGAGCTTCCAAATAGTCTTGTCATGTCGACTTGGCCTAAAGCCATCGACTATGGCGGCGTCCGTACCAAGTTCTAACCGCTCAATATTATTATCTCCTACTCTTCTTTTGGTGTTGCATGTTGGCAGAGCCTAGACTGTAGCAGACATGCCAAATGCAATAGCCTTCCATTGCAGTACTCTCACCGCTGTCATTGATTACATTCTTAAAAACCACGTCTCTCACAGCATGATTCTAGTTTGCTCAACCCGTAAGGCCTTCTTAGATGGCGTTCATCTAGAGACCCGCGAATCGATGGAGGAGGGTGCATCTGATCCGGCAGATGACATTACCTTGAGGCCGCGGCATTCTTTGTTGATACCCACAATCCATCTGCTTGCCAAAGCTCGGTCCATCGATCTAGTCTTCACCCCAACCATGCAACATCTGAGAGCGTTGCTGGCTACAGTCATCGCGGATAATGCTGAGAATATCATCCCTCCTAAATCTCATCTTCAATCTTCAAAGCTATTAATCCTAGGCTTGCTTGACACTCATCGTCCAACAAGCGAACACTCTGCGCAAGGGCTGTCAAGGACGCTCGCAATGGCTACAGAAGCTTCACTGGCATCGAGGCGGAAGTTGATTCTCGTGGAAATTATGCCAGCCATCAAAGATGAAGACGGTATGGCTTTTGATGAGAACGAGCATCAGGTGCAAGGAGATCCCTGGATGGAACAAATTCCTATCCTGAACGGTAGCATCAGATCAGGCGGTGATGAGAGAGTGTGGGCTGGTCGAACTGTAGAGGTTGCCAGAATTATCGGCAGATGGTGCAGGATTGTCAAACCTGACGATGTTCATGTCGCTAAATCAAAATGAAGCTGCACTGGGATAGCTCTGCTGGCGAGTCACCAATGCACGAAAAGTGGTCAAAGATTTTCCGCTAAACAAGAAAGAAGCCTTTAGTGACCTAGCATAGGCAAGAAAAGTGAGCGAAGCGAAAGGATTACAATTCAATGTGCTGGGCTTGACTTTTACTCGGGTAGTCTGCCTGTTTTCGTCAGTATTATCCCTAGACCGCTGCCACATCAAGCTAGACTAGGCTCTCAACATCAATTATCGCTAAATCAAGAGATGTTTCACGCCTTTGTTGGGTATTTGACTCGAAAGAATGGGCATTGTCTTCACAATGCAAGAAAACGCAGTTTTCATTGTCATATGCAACGGCTTGATTGCTTAGAACAAAGAAGCTAAGGGGTTTAAAAAGATCATGATAATCGCGATAGGTTCATCATGAACTCTTGAGTAGATCAATAAATCGACAAAGCGGAGTCTTCACCCACATCTTGCCTATAGACTCTATCAAAAACCACAGCTCCGATTTCCGGAAGTGAACCTCAGAATCGGGTCCCTACTCCGATATCAACCGGCCAAAGATGTGCGTTGTTTCAGGTTGGATTTATAGCTGCAACTGCAAGCATCTGATAGAGGAGGCCCCACAAGTCTGCGCTGAGGTCGAAGATTTCGGGACGTATTGCACTCCTTTTCAGATCGAGCCTTTGTATGTCAACTATCCCTGCCGCGATTGCCAGGAGAAAAATGCTGCGATAGACAAAGAATATGAGCAATGGTGCGAGGCAGAGTCTAGGGCAGACCCTTGGGATGACCGCGCTGACTTTTGAGATGAACCTCGAGTAGATGAGGTAGGATTGTATATCTCGAATCTCTTTTTATTCTTCCTTCAATCCGCTTAGAGTTTATAAGTAACTAAAAAACAAACAAGAAATCAAAACATTGAATCAGACATCGTCCCATCACTCCGTGTTTGCACTTTCCGATCTCCTTCTCCTTTCCCAGATCTCGTGTAACCAACCTCCGCCACCGGCCTTCTTTTGACTAAGTCCAACCGTAAAGACAGATCTCTCTGAGTCTTCGAACCGGGTAGAGGAGAAACCTAGTCATACCGTTAAGTACCATGTACACAAACAAGATGTATAAAAGGCCCCAGCTCCTCCCCGTGCCTCCCTTCTCCCACTCCCCAAGCCATATCTCCCTCCCCCATCTAGATCTCGCTCCCGAAAAACAAATCTTAACATCCCGCGTCAGACCATCATCACACAAACACCAGCACCAGTTCCAAAGATCTATAAAATCCACACGCCCCTCTTCTTCCCTTCCCTTCCTAACAAGCAAACCTCCTCCTCCCCTCCCCTCCCCCAACACCCACGAAGTCAGAGAAGAAGCAAAAGATGTGCAACTACACAACAACCCACTACGACTGCCATCACCAAGCCACACACTTCATGCGCTGCCGCGGTGGACCTACGTCGGGGCATATCGTTGGCGAAAAGGCCGTCCGC
This sequence comes from Physcia stellaris, assembly GCA_018902385.1. Lineage (NCBI taxonomy): Eukaryota > Fungi > Ascomycota > Lecanoromycetes > Caliciales > Physciaceae > Physcia > Physcia stellaris. Next base: position 46,616 of record JABSSW010000022.1, on the reverse strand, counting down.
GCGAGGCACCTGTGTCCGGAGTGTAACGATGAGAGGGAGGGGGAGCTGCGGCATAGGAAGATTTTGATGCTTGTGGACTGAGAGGGGAGCGCACTGGGGTGAGGGGGTGGGCGGTGGGTGGGAGGAATGCTTGGGGGAGAGGGAGATGGTGGTGGTAATGAAAATGAAAGGGAGGGGGAATGGATGTAGTATGTGATCATGGACGTATAAATTCTTAGCTTGCCTGACCGCCATACCTTTCCGTGGCTGTTTGGAAGGTGCTGTTGATCGTTACTGAGAATAGTGATTTAAGGCTTCGGATCCTGCGTGGGGGAGATACTGAGGTATGCTGATGTCTAGTATTTAAATTCGTTTTTCGGGAGTGCCCAAACGCAGGTAATCGTGCCTTTGGCGAGTCACGTACCATAGATCCATACTGTGAGGAGTTCATTCAATGCACAACATAACACGTTGATAAATGGATTGCTTAAGCATTGATATATAGGCCTCTTGCACAATATCAGTAACGCTGCGCTGGTGGTTCCCAAAATCGGGGAACCACCGAAAAACGCCCTTGGATATGTATTGCTTACTGGCCCGCAGGATATGCATGACCAATGACGGTCCCCATCCTGTAATGCGTCCCAGGCTGTGCGGTAACATTCACATTGGCTTTACCTTGAGAGAGAATTAGAACATCCGAGCCTCCAAACTGGAAGTAGGAAATCTCTTCCCCCTTCCTCAACGTCACATCCTCCTCAGCCGTCAACACGATTGAAGACGCATGCGCCATCCCTACAGGCAACACCGCCACCAGTCCGATTGGCGAATCCAACACTACAAGTCCCCTGGTCTGGGCGAATTGATGCCCCGGTAAGTCTGGAGCGTCCAAATGCTTTGCCGCGCCATTCGTGGTTTGTTGGGTTGTCAGCTTTTTCGTGTCACCAGTCTGCGGGAGAGGCTCCGCGGTAATCTCAAAATAGACGTTACCACGAATGTCTCTCGCCCAGACGACCTTGCCTCCGACCGGGCAGTGTACACGATGGTAATCCTGTATCCCAAGGAATGCATGAGTGAGAAGCCCACCTTTGAACTCCTCTGCGTAGGGTAATCCTTCAGTAGTTCAGCAATCTCCCAGTGTACGCCTTTGATGGTAATGCCTGCGTCGGAGCAGATTTCGAATTGTCCGCCGTAGGTGCAGTCGGTGGGACTGGTGATGACTTTGGAATCGGTCATCGCGGCGATGGGGCGGAGTCCAGGCTTCAGGGAGCGAGCAAAGAAATCATTGAAGTTGCGCCAGCTGCCGCGGGGCTCGAGGTATTCTCCGATGTTGTATGCTTTCGTGTCCTTGAATGTCTGAACCTCCTGGATAGACTCCGGGTCATCGTGGTAAGCGCCGAAAGCGTCGACATAGCTGTGCAGCCATTCTGTCAGCCAGGATTTCTTGCTGTTGATCGCTTCTGGTGTGATGGGGTCTTGGAATTGCTTAACCGTGGGCTGACCCATGACGAAGTAAAGAGGGCAGGCGCGTGAAAAGAAATCAAGACCTTCTCCGTTTGCTCGCGGTATCAAGTAGAGGGATTCGTTGATGTTTTTAAGGTAGTCGGCAGTGGTATGGATTTTCTGCATTTCCACGACGTCGCTGTTGCGGGCTGCATCAACAGCATCATCGAGGGCTTTGCTCCACCCTGGTGTGTTTCAAATTTCTCTTCCAGTTTTTGAACTACTGGATGTAGAGCTCTTGGTTGTTTTACAGCCATATTTGCTAACTCTGTTACTGTGTATGGAGATGATATGGGAAGACAATCGCTTTCTGTTGACCTTGCAAGGGTCTGTAGTGAAACTCTTGCAGTACTTTGTTGTTCAATTTGCGGGATTCCGATGAGCGAGACTTTCTGCTCTTGCAAATCTAACGGTCCCCACTTGAACCAGGGGGCATTTTCCACTGCAAAACATGGAGGCTTTGTTATGTACCGCTTGGTCCGAGTTATGGTCACCATCAGTCGGTAAGTCCGGCATCCTCATCATGGACGAATCACTCCACGAGGAGTGTATCAGTGCTTGAGGGTAACCCGCTCTAGTTCGACTCGCCAATCTTAGTATGTTCACGACAAGCCCGGTTTTGGTAGAAGAAAAGACCTTCGAGCCACCACCACCTTCAAAGTCGTAACGGCCGAGTTGAGGGCCGAGCTGCATGAATTTCAGAGATAATGTAATCTGACGCCTTCAGCTGCCTCACATAGTTAGCCACGGCCGACGAGAAGGATGCACCTCGACGTCAAATATTTCAATCACGAGCTGATCCAAGATCGGTCTGGACACATTCGCAAACAGAAGCAGCCATGAAAAATTGCGTCAACACTTTAAGCAGCACGGAGTTTTTCGGATGAGCACGTTAGATCAGGTGTTGGTTGGAAGACTTCAAAAACATCCAACTCTCACATTGCATGCAGGGAGGCAAGTATTGTATTATGACGGTCCATTGCATTGGGTCCCAGGGGCGATGTACGATCTGCCATGTGAGGGTTGCATGGGGATTGTGCGATTGGATCAACAGATCTCCCTGGAATCCGATCAGCGCGTCACCAGCCTCCGCTGGGAGGAACTTGGGGCATAATTGGGCAATTCCAATCTTCTTATGAGGGGTACAGCAGCGTCGGCCGATGTAGTAAAACCTCGAGATGTTATAAGATATTGAGCAAAAGCCTGCTGAGCAGTAAGTGATTAAGACGACCACCATCACTTTCACTAGTGGACTGTTTCATGGTTGCGGCCGGCGGATTCCCGTTGCCGAAATAGCCGCCACTAGTTGTATATTATTACTCTAAAATACTCGTCACGACGTCATCTTTGCATTCGTAACAACTACGGCATCTTCCGCAATCAGCCTCTAATCGCCGTGATTATGTACAGTCCGGGACAGCTGAGGTGGAAAGTCACTCAGCCGCAAATTATGGAAGATGAAGATCAACACAAAGGATTGGGCAATTGTGATCACTATCAATGAAAAGCTCCTCGATGATTTGTGTCCCGACCCATGGATCTCTTCTCTTGTTGACCCATCATAAGATTCTAATGCAGTGCTACGACACGGACGAACTATCATATTCATTGTATTTAGGACACGAGAGCTATCAAGTACACTCCGTCCGAGCAATCGCAATCAACAAGATAAAGAACGACTAAACGATCCACATAAGATGTCCGAATGGGCCTAAAACTTGAACCATGTTCCACAAAGCAGACAACTGCCAGTACTCAAATGGTCCTAAACACGCAGGAAGAAAAGTAGCTCGGCCAAGAAGGAAAATGCAAATCACCAGCAAGGCACTTGGCACAGACAATGGACGAGAAGATGAGAGAAGCGGAAACTAGGAATAGTGGCAGCAGAAACGACTGTCCACGCTGATAGGGAAACCGACTGTGATCGACTTCACCCCTCTGCAAATCTCGCCTCGATGATCATTCACTCTCTTTCGTCCCCGTCGAAGACGGTTGAGGCTCTTCCAACCGGCTCGGAGTCTGCCCGCATGAGGTATTGAGCCTCAGGCTGGCTTATCAGAGCAACCTCCACCTCATTACTGAAGCGGAAGGGCGTAAAAAAGTTAAAATCTGTCTGCGGGGTCATTGTAGGTATAGTTTGCGAATTTGGCTCCATCGTCCGCGGGAGGGGCGGGCTGGCCGTCAGATTGTGCTTGATGACTCGCCCAAGCTGGCGACACTCATTCCAGGAATGATCAGACACCGGCCCATGATACGGGACTTCGATGCTAGGAACCTTGCGCTCTGGCACTGTGTGCTTGAGAGGGTACTTGATAGGTGCTAGCTGAGTGGTCACGGGCGGTTCAGAAAACGGCATGATGGCTGGCATGTGTGCCACTGGATCCGGGTTCTTTTCGGGCAAGCTCAAACGGGCAGCTTTATTTTGAGGACCGAAATCCAATTCCGAAAGTCCACTGAGGTCTAGTGAGCCGTCTAAGCGACGTTTGGGCTGCTTCAGAGTTTCGGGGTCATGGCTAGTCACGCTTCGCTGGGTCCCACGGTCGACCGCATATCCCAGAGCCTTAGAATTGCCACCGGTGACCTTCTCGGAAAGCTTTTCAGATGATGCATTAACAGAGGCACGACTGGGAGCCTTCATCTTTGTCGTCGTTGTCTGCTTCTTCTGCTTCAAGTGTTTTTGCAGCTGAGCGTTGTTCCTGCCGGATGTCTCATTGAGGGCTGGGGCAGGCCAAGGCGTAGCATACAGCCAGTCCGGCAGCCAGTCGATGTTCTCCCTATTGGCCATCCTATTCAACGCGTTCCTCGCCTTCTTTGACGATTTCAAGAAGTTGACAATCCGCGCTGGTGTGAACAAATCCTCGCCACGGACCTCATTGATGGCGTTGAGGATATTGGCAGCCATTTCACGAGGTCTACTACATCGGTCTTGGAGAGCTTTATAAAGCTCTTCCCTACTGTTGGTAGTATCGCAGTCAGCAGGTAAGTATTGCACTGTAGGTTGTGGTGCCTCAGGGGTAAGAGAGAAAAATTGACGGGGTTGCAAAGAGACCTGACGATCCTTACTTGCAGCTGCGGCAAAAGCCTTCATTAACCCAATTCACAAAACGATGATACCTTTCCTTCTTCCAGGTGCACTCAATATAGACATCGGTCTGGTGGCCGCACTTTGTGAAGTGATCGGTATAATGACACATTACGATGGAATTGATAAGTGATTGGATACCTTCGCTGGTCGACGAAGCCCTTGGTCAAGTGCTGGCGCAGGAGTCGATAAATGTGCAATTTGCCGACGAGTACTGAGTCTCGGGGAAGACTCAAGAAAAATTCCTTCAATTGCTTTTTTGCAAAGGTTAGCCCTCCACTGTTCTTTCCAGGGGTCGAGGGGCGAAGACGAGTGACCCAGAGCAGGACCGCGGAGGCATTTTATATCCAACATGTCACTCTTGTCGAGAGACTGTCCCACTTGCATCTCCACTGTGTCCAGATTGTCGGGTCTGCGCACATGCAAAAAGAATGAAAGATAAACGACACCGCCAGGAGAACACTTGTTGCAGAACATGTCGGCCTCGAAAATTCTGGGTATTAACGTAGCTAACTATCGACTCTCCCACTTCTATCTCCACCATTACCAGACTGTCGGGTCTGCCTACATGAATTCTGAGAGAAGGGGATGATACGTTGCCGAGGGGGATCTGTCACTGGCCGTGCCCGCCTCGAGGGTTCCGTGTGAAGACTTGGAGGTTGGTTACACGAAAGGTGCTAAGATAATGTGGCCCCACGCTGAAGGCAGGCATAGTCCCTGAGCATTTCTAAATAAAATGTCCATGCCATGCAATTTCTCCGCGTTAGCAGAATCACGAAGGTGTTCGTTAGGGGGGTTGTAACGAAAGAGTATTTCAAATCAACGCTTCCGTTTCAGAGAGGCGATTTCTTAGCAGCAACAACAACTAAATACAAGCGTTCCGTTGCCTTGGGAACATAGCTTTGTCACATGGAGGTTTGCATAGGGGTATCCCGGACTTGCCGGCCAATCATGACCTAAAGCTAACGGGGTGCTCCGAGTTCGCTGAGAGTATGCTACGATCAGACATGATTCTTCACCGTACTGTGTCGATGTAGGCTTCCTATCCGATATCGAACGGGCTCTGTCGGCTTTGGAACAGTGTAAGATAGAGACGAGCCGATGACCAGTTCTCGAAGAAACGTCAGCAACGACGGGTGACGGGATACTAAAGGAGACGGTGGAAAGTATGATCAACTGACTGAAGCATGACTCGAGTCCTGTCACACATTACCCCACATACTGTTCAATCATTCATGCTGTTCTATCCTCGCTTCAATGATCGCCATGGAAATCGCCGATCACACGTCTCTGAACAGCCTGTTTCATTTCGGCATGGTCAACGTTAGGAGTGAGCAGCTGCTCGGTGAGATGATCATTCTCTGTACAAACAGCTCAGATCGCCTTCTTTTTGTTCTCAATAGAATCTGTCCTTCTTAACTACGGCAAGCCTTTGCCTGGCTGGCTTCAGAAGCACTGCAAATATTCACCGTTCCCGATAAGCGACCAACGAGCTCTATTCTATCTCATTGCCCTATACTCTCCGCCCTCGCAACGTATCTGCCCGCATAGATCCCGACGAGATAACACCTGGGCGAATTCTATCAAGGAGAAAACATAGACATGGTGCCATGACTGCTTTTGACGACGATTCAGTCGCCATTTCACCACTAGAAGCTAAATCCTTTCGTTTCAAAGTCTTCGTAGGAGTCTCTTCCAAGTCACCGTGGATCCATCGATCTGACTTCTGGATGACTACCATTCCGGAGCAGTGGAGAAAGACAAGATAGGTGGCAGGTCGACATGTGTGACACACAAGCTGTACAAGCTGAGTGATTATCTTTGACTCTGCAGCGTGCTGTCCCTATCTCACCCGGATAGCAGTCTCTATTATGCGGCATGCACAAGACCTTCGCGTCTCCGATCCTTTCCTCGACCTTACTCCCTCAAAAAAGATCTTTTTACCAAGTACGAAAATATACTATGGTTTGACTGGCGGTCATGCCGATCTTGGAAGCGCCCACGAATACCGTGCAAAGCCGAATACGAGGAGCTTTGTGTCTAGAACTGAGCAGAGTAGCAACAGGTCATATGCCCACGTCGTCTTGGAGTTTACAGACTGTCGCCATTTCATTGCCCACGTGAGCAGCTCCGGTCTGAAAAAATTATGAGGAGTCACGGTTTCCCTATCCTGATTTTGGCGATTTGGACCATCCAGATTCCACGGTACGAATAACATGCTCTTATGGAAGAGACTTCGTACCTTGCATAAATACCAGATCTCTCCGCGCTTCTGTACTTCCTGACCAACCCGTATTTAATCAACTTATTAATCACAGGCCTCCAAGCACTCGAACAACTCTCTCACCATAAACAATTCAATCGCAAACCCATGCGCAGATCCATTCGCCACAGCCTCCCCAACATCCTATTTTCCTCTCCTTCAACCATCCCATTCCATCCCAGCCAACCAAAGACCCAACACACCCCCGCAATTCCAGTACCAATGTGCTACCTCCTCCGCCGCCACCTCTGCAACTGCCCCGCCCACCCCCTCCAAATCCCCTGCACCTACTCCCCCCCCTTTCTCAAATCCAGCACACTTCTACTGCCCTACTCCCACCACCACTCCTATCAAACCAGCCAACAATACCACCGCATCCACACCTGGGAGCCCTACAACCGCCTCTCCACCCTCAACAGCGTCTGCGTCCACTGCGCCGCCATCTACAACCTCCTCGCGCAGGTCAATCTGCCCGGGTCGACGGGCAAGCATGTTGAGGCGCTGATGCTGCAGATCCGGGGCAGGATGTTTGAGAGGGAGCAGGGCGTTGTTAGGCATGCGTGGATTGTGGAGATTTTGCGGAGGAGGGGGTGAGTGGGGGAGGGGGAGGTGGGGAGTGGAGGAGTGAAGGAGACAAATGGGGAGAAGTGGCTAGTGTTGAGAAGAGGACGAGAGAGAGGGTAGTGGAGAAAGGGGATAACGGGTTGAGGGATTTGTATGGGGGAGGAAGAATGGAAACGGGGAGGAGGTAAAAGGGAAGACAGAAACGCAAGTCTTACCTGCTGGTTGGGGATTCTGTAACGGAGTTTTGCGGTTTTTTCCCGTTCTAGGGATCCTAATATTATAGTGGCTTTTTCCTCCTTTTGGGTTTACAGTACACAACAGCGATCGACCCAGGCTGGTCCTGCATACAATAATAGATGCATCTCAAGCCGTCTTCCGGCTTTCCCAAAAAGAGTCCAAAATATCTGCACAAATACCAGGAGCCCAAAGTGCATGACAAAAACCAGCCTCAAATCCAGTAGATTATGAGCACGCAGCAACCGAATTAGTCTGAGACGAGACGACACTGTACTACCGACTGAGAGGGCAGCAGAATCGGAAATTGCTCGTGACCATTTCGTCATTTGGGAACACGTACTCGTACCAGGAGATTTTGGCGGCGCGGAGCGGCAAGGTCGATGGGAAGGACGCTGTCGGATTTGTGTGGTACCTACCTACGTGGTAACCCGCGATTGGGGACAATGAAAGAAAATAGCCTTTCCGTTCGATAGATCGCAGATGGAAATGGGGAAGGCCGGCAGTGGACCTCAGTATCGAGATATTTGTTGCTGCCTTGTCTATCATTGCGTTCTGTGGATCATCGTGTGATGAGGAGAGACCGTCATCTACCAGTCACTTATTCCCTGTCCCAAGGTATGTATATACGTATGTGATCCCAAAGACGCCAGACCCAGCGATTTTCGACTCAGCTTATCTCGGAATGTTTTGACGATTTTATCGAGCAGCCGAGGACTGGACTTTGGATTGTCGAGTGATGATCTGCTGTTAGCTTCCCCATGAGTGGCGACTTTGCGTGAACGGTTAAGCAAGTAATCTGATCATTTGAACGAGGGATGAATAGCAGCATTATTGCATTGAAGATAGATAGCCGACAGGAGACTGGGCGGCAGCTCACCTGGCCTGATCTCGCGCCCTATTCAGGATCGTTCTTTTATTGATGAATAAGTAGCTGGAGAAGCGAGGCGGTTGGCTTTCTAGCTCCTTGAATACCTGATAGACCGTACCCATTAGCTGTCTTCTTATGGTAGCACCGGCATTGTGGTTTCTGTTGTAGGCTTTGCAGATCTTGTTATTATGAAGGACTCTCTTCGCTCGATGTGCAGGAGCGTGATCTGCCTATGGTAATTTGTTAATATGTCTTAAAAAGATGCTGCTCAATATCTGGATTTCCCGCGAGTTGGCAAGGCTGTAGACATTCACGTGAGCAATGATCTATTTGATACTCCAAAGGTTGTAGGCGCCAGAGCGAACTCTCCAAGCGTGTAAGATCAGTATTGAACCATCTCGAAGAATGGCCTGCAAAACTCAGCAGGGATCATCGCGGCGCTATTGTGCTAGTCGATATCGACATAATGTTCCGGTGTAAGCCTTTGTGCCTCGCTCGAGCTGGATTTTGGACCAAGAAGACTATTGGCCAAATAAGGTACGTGCAAAAGACCGCCTCCGATCCAAGCTAAACCTACATCTCGCCGTCGCCATCTCTATCCGTCCTATACCTTCCCACCCAGCCAACGAAATACAACAGAGAAATCTTTACCTGCTTCCTGAGCCTCTACGTGTTCATACACCTCCAGCGCTTTCTGGCCTAGTTCACTCAACGCTCCAACTTTTTCAGCAGCAGCCATGGCAAGCGTCAGATCCTTCTTCATCAATTCGACGGAGAATCCACCCTCGTAGCTGTTCTCTGCTGGAGCCCCTGGACTCACCCCTGGGACAGGATTATTCACTTCGGACGACCAGCATCTTCCAGAACTCGTGTTGATCAGCTCCGCGAGTGACTTCGGATCGATCCCCCACTTGATACCAAGGTTCATCGCTTCAGCTGTAGCGATGTTGGAGATCGCCAGCAGGTAGTTGTTAGCCAACTTAGCGCTCAGCCCGGCGCCCTGCTCTCCAAGGTGTACGGTTTTTTTGCCCATCAAATCCAGTACCGGTTTGACCCTTTCTACAAGCTGGCCTGAACGGGACGATGCACCAAGCATGAACGTTAACGTTCCGTTTTGAGCACCAACAACGCCACCAGACATGGGGGCATCGACGAAGCGACCCTGTGCCGTACAATGCACGGCGTTTGCTACCTCGCGTGACGACGTGGGATCGATAGTGGAGCAGTCGATAAAAAGCCGTTCTGGATCCGTGGGTTTCAGAGCAGGCTCGAGGATATTATGGAAGACGTTCTTGACATGCGATGGTTGAGGCAGAACGGTAATGGTGATCTCCTAGCTCTTCTGTTAACATCGGAGCGCAGATAGGTAAGAAGTTAACCAAATCATTGATGGAGGCGCGTTGTCAGAGGATTGGCTTTATGTATTAGATGTAGAATCAGGGAAAGAGCCTGCAAAAAGCGGGCTCCCAACTTAGATCATCGATAGAACATGTTCATCAGGGAGATTTGAGGCGAAAATATAGCCGGGGTATGACTGACCGCTTGCTCGGCCACTTTGCGAGGTGTCGAGACCACTTCAATCTCTTGAGTGCCTGAACTACTAGCCCCAGCTTCTTTGACAAATTTGCTTGTCGCCTCGCTATTACGATCGCATACGACTAATTTGTCGGTCTTCGCAATCTTAGCTCGCAGATTCTTTGCCATTGGAAAGCCTGTAGAGGTTTAATGTGTGAGCACGTGCTCCTTGCGGGAAGACCCCTAGGGTGAGAGAAGTATGGGGTAACGTACCCATCCTCCCCAATCCAATGAACCCCCATGTTGTCTGTTTCTTGCTGCTCGAGACGAAGAATCTCCTGGCAGTTGAGTCGAGCGGCCTTTGAGACATGCTATTGCCCAACATGCACAGACGTGAGGGGGAAAACCGTACCGACACCGCTGCCCTCATGGCTGCGATTGCGATAGCACACGGTGGTGAAGCTGTGGCTTTAGGAGAGAGGCAGCTAAGAGCAGTCGGCAGAAAAGAAGGGGAGGTGGCGAGGGTCAGCGAGAATGCAGATTTGAACAGAAAGCCGGGCTTGGTGAGGTGTTTATCGAAGTATTCACGGTCGTCTTCAAACAGGGGTCGAGGACCCCTGTGGACCCTGATTCCCGCATGGTTTGTAGCCGGCTAAACCCGGGAAAGAGAATGGTCAGCATGTCCAGATATGCGCCTTTGCAACATATATGGAAGCATGCTTGTCCTGAAGCTTTCACTCGTGCAGGACGGATTGTTTTGGGGGTGTGCTCTAACAAGTGTGGCATCCTTCCTAGCTTGGACCCTTGATAGACTATCGCGGGGACTCGATAGGCTCTCGGCATATCACGTGCTCCTGCTTCACATGCACCGATGCCCGGAGTCAAATTTGGACATGGACCCTCTCAGGACCTTATGTAATAATAACGGGGTGAGGCAGTTCCAATGACACTGAAGCCTTCGCTTACCATACACGGTCGTTGGGCTTCCAAGATTCAAATTAAGTGATATCGCGATAAATGGGAAAAGTTGCAAGCAGAGCGTTAGAAGTACCGCGAGGATGGAAAGCAATTCCGAGCTTGGGAAACCCTACACACAGCTCGAGACGTGCCCTACAGAAGAGCCGGCGGAAGATGAGATGCCTCAAGGACTGTACGGCATGAAGAGCGAGCCGCTGCATCTCTCAGATCAAAGGATGTAAGGTAATTGATATCCACCATTTGGCTGTTTACCCAACCCTTGTTCAAAGTACTGCAACCTCCTTGCGACTCCCTTCTCCGTGCTGGAGTACTCTCCTTCCATGATCCACGCCACCCTCAGAACGCCATATTGGGAAAAGAAAAGCGATTGTGGAAGGGGTATGTCAAGGGGAAGAAAGAAGCCTCCCTGGTGTTGGTTCAGGCTCACGTAGATAGCGCACAAGACAGAAGATAATCAGGCTTGATGCCTAGATCGAAGGCGAATGGCTTCATTATGATTAGACAATGAATGGAATAAGGGCCCTGATCGTGATTAGCAAATGATGTGAGCAACGATGCTATTGTTACTCACCCAATAAGCAAAGTTGCTGTGACTCCCATGAGCGCTCTATTCCTGACCCGTTCGGTCTTTAACTCCTCTTCAAGTATTTTGGCTCTCTTGGCTGGTTGCTCGCCCACGCCCTCGCCGTCTTCATCGCTAGCCTCATCCATCTCGTCCGCTTTCCGCTTTGAGGCCCTGGAGCTTTCGCCATCGATTTTCAGAGCTTGGTCGACCATTTCTTGTGCCTCTGCGATCATTTTTTCTGGATTCTCAGGCACGGGTACATTTGCAGTCCCTCCTGGGAATTGAAATTCTAGCCCAGTGTTGGTTGTTTCTTGCGTACCGTTGACAATAGTCTCTGATACGACCTTGAGGACTGCCTTTTTGCCTTCGGTCTTTTCTTCCTTCACGCCATTGGACAATTCGGACTCTGCCGCCTCTGCAGCTTCTGCCGACTTATCCAAGGAATCCTGTAGAGAAGCGTTGGCCTCTCGGGCTGAGGCAGCGTTGGCCTCTTTGGAGGCCTTAGATACTCGCTGTTTTCGTGGAGATCCGTTCTTGACAGATGGCGTTGCACTTTTGCTAGGTGAAACTGCTCGGGGTCGTCCCCTGCCTCGGCCCGGTGTTGAGGCTCGAGCAGCCTCCTTAGGATGCGGTAGGTGAACTTTATCTTTCATAGTGAATGCGAAGTTAGGTGGAGAGGAAATAATTTTCTCCGAGTTATCAGCACCTTTAACAGGTGTAGAGTCGAGCAAGGCCACGATCCATGGAACTATGCTATAGTCCTCGGCTAATTCGAGTGCTGGTGATTTGAGTCAGCTCGGTGTTTTGCGTAGTCGGATGCATCTCGACACTTGATGGCTTTGTCACATACCAAATGATTCGGATATCCAGACGTTTCCGGCAACTTCATCTTGGCTGCTTGATGGAAGACTCTTGATGTAGTCCCGCTCTGCTTGCTCTTCTGCGTGTTGCGCCCAAGGAAAGGCTAGCTTGAACATTCCGGTAGCGCTGATAAAGCCATCGCTACTCCTCCGCTGCACCCGCATCCAGTTAGTCTCGATATTCAACCGTTCGCAGCCATTGTTCGCGTACCATTAGAAAGTAGGCTTCCGGATTCGGTGTGTGTCTTTGTGGGGCAAAGATCTCGGACCCCTTGAGATTTTTCGGGAGTGGTGCCCGTAAGTGTGCGTAGTCAAACTGGCCGAGATTGCCAGGCTTTGTAGCATTGGAAGTGCCGACTTGAGAGGGTTTTACTTTCAAGTCTGTCTGTCCAAGACGACGTCTTGCGATTAGTTCCTCGTCTGAGAAATGTCAGTCGACGATTCGCTAGATCTCCGATGTATGCTACATACGAGGCGGTGTCTCATCGGGCGCAAGAAGAGGATTAAGCCGCTTGGGTAATGATCTCTTGGAAGGCTCTGGGGATGCCGAGGCCATTGTGGAATGATGCTGAATATTGCGATTGAGGGCCTTGTCGCAATGACAATGGAAACGTGGAGCGCGTCAATCAAGCGACCGTCACTTGAGCTTGTCACGCAATGCGAGTCAACGACGATTGCGGATTTGACCAACTGGAAGCGGGCACGATGTGTTTCCGAATGCGCCGTGATGGGTTGGTTGATGGATGATGGACGAACAGTGAAAGAAGTGTACAGGGTTATCTACATGGCCGTTTCTGGGCAAGGCCATCCCCTCCGCATCCAATTAGTGAAATTTAGCGTGTTTTCACGCGATCTTTCCTCCCCCACTTCAACCACCATTACTCCACCAAATTTACGTGTATATGTGTATAATTCAGTGGAGGAGTTCGATAGTATATAAACATTCAATAACTGAAATATGATTACATTCGGAGTTCGTTTGAGATCACTAAACCACTCCCAAGTGCCCCGAAACGTCTTCAGACCCCCCTATTGATCAAAGCACTCGTATGGCCACCCCTTCGAGTCATGATAGGCCTTGAAGCATCCAAATGACACGCATAGACTCACTTTACATGTCATACAATAATCAAACGTTTTACGGCCCGAACGATGCTGTATATTGACACTCCTGAAGTTGAGTGCTTGGCGTTTTCGAGGCCCCGTGTGGGAATTGACCGAACAACCACTCCATCTACAATACGTCGATTTGGCACACTTTGACGACCGATGTATGATATCTGAGCTTCGTAGAAGCCCATCAATCAATTTCTGAATAAATACACGTCGATCTCGGTGACCAGGATCCGTCTGTGGTTGATGATGACTCCAAACGATGTATGCATTCGTATTGGCCGAATCCATCATGTATTCGATCATTCGCTTCGTTCATTTGAATTGCCCAGATCGTGATATCGTCAGTCCACTTCGGAGTTGATTTGCACGATCCACATGACCCATATGAAGGTTGTATTGCACTGCAATAGTGGGCTGTCTGACGACGACTCTACTGAAGCCGTCACGAAGAAGCATACCGACCGTGAACCGAGTTTTTCGTGATGCCTGCTCGTCTGCTTGTGGAGTATATGCAGTAGTAGCAAATGAGACCACGTGATCCCGTTCGGGGTCCCTCCACACGAAACAATTGACCAATCCATCCACAACTCGGTATATCCATTGCCCTAGATCCAACTGTGACTTCTTTGCAGCAGCTATCTCTTTCAATTCTTGTGGTATACCCATTGCATTGCCTCGTACGGTGCCACAGATACCAACATTAAGGGTCAGAAGGGCCCTGACGAGGTGAGAATTCGTGAAAAGGTTGTCGATGAAACAGACGAAATGATGATGACGTAAATTGCGTGTAACTCGTTCGCAAAGGGTATATACTGCTCCTTTCGTAGATGAGAGGTTAACTTCCATAGCAGTGGCCTCAGTAGTGCCCTTCTTACGTTCTCGAGTCGTTCTTGAAAGTATATCGATCGTGATACCGTTCTTGTGATATTCGAGATCATCGCGAGACCCCCACACCATGAAATCGTGTAGAATGTCTTTATCACTGGCCAAAGCGTATAGAACGAAGCCCTCCCCCGCTGATTTGTGTGATAGACGAAATTTGTTACTCATACGGCCGTGAAACTCGACTGCGGACTCGTCAATTGCAAAATGACTCCCAGGACGAGTAAACGAGTATAACTGAGATCTGAAGACGTTCAAAGCGTTTTCGACCTTCCAAAACCATGGTGCATTGTTGTATGGCATCTGTTGACTAAATTCAACGTTCAAATGACGTTCAATGACCTGATATCGGCCGCGACTGAGTGGTAGGTTGTTGACACTCTTCTGAGACCAAAATGACTGGATTGTTGAATTTTTTGCAAGATGCTGAGCCATGAGAATGCGTATAACAACCCACTGACGTAATTCCATCATAGTGAGTGCATTCCAGTTGGTTTCCTTGATATAGGCCGTCTGATTGGTGTGATGAAACAATAAGTCGAGTATCGGCTGCAAGAGAAACAAAAACAACTGAACGGGCTCTCAAGACGTCATACAAGCGTGACCCAATTGAAATGATCGGTAGATAGGTGTAATAGAAGGTGTATAATCAGGCCCAGGCGTCTGAATGGCTTCCTGCTGCTCCAATACAGTGAAAGGTCGTTTCTTCGATTTCGAAATGGGGGCGTTTGCACCGACGCGTGTCTCCTCCTTCTCTTGCACGGTGGCTAGCTCAGGTGTTGGCCCAGCAAATGACATGTTGTTTATATGATAAAATAGACTCGATTCAGACGATTCAAACAACGTCGCAATGGCCAGAATAGACGTATTATTGATGGAGTAAATGGTGGTTGCAGGTGGGGGGGGGATCGCGAAATAAACACGCTAAATTTCACTAATTGGATGCGGAGGGGATAGGGGGAGGCCGGGTGAAAATCCCAGGGGCTGGTGGACGCGACGGCGAAAATGGCAAAGTGGCTGGAAATTATTATTTTACTTCTTCTGCCGCTCGTCGGGAGCCTCAACGTCATCTCATTCCATTCGAAAGAAGGCTTCTTTCTTTTTTCAATATCTGGACCTACGTATCCATCTTCCAGGCATTTCTTGAGAATGCTCCAGAGTGTACTTATGATAGCGGGGAGTCCCGTTTTTAACCGGTTTTATAACGGTTACATACTGCGTTTATCTCAAAATAACGGTTTAAATCTGCTGCTTCCGTAGAACGTCGGCTTGATGAACCCATCAAACTCCTCCTAAGTACTTCATGCCCAAAGGCTTTCTCTTCTGAAGCGACGAGGTACTAGATCCCAGTACCTTTTGCCAAGCCTTTTGGCGTTGGTCCCGTGAAGCGAGAATGACGGCCCCACGTTTTGTCCCGCAGTGCAGATGAACTAAGCATTTGACACTTGACCATACTGCCATTGAGTAACCACCGACCTTGAGAAACATCCCATTTACCACACAAAGGATGGCTAGTCAAGCAGATGATGACTTGACCGCCTCCAAAACGGAAGGCTACAAGGCTGGCGAGAAGAAGACCGTGGAGGAATATGCCAAACTGGGTACGCCAGCTCTCCACCCCTTCACCAAAATCTCCTTCATCTGTCTTCTACCTTTGGAAAATCGCCACAAAGACTCATCTATCGACTAGACCAGAATGATGAATCTCTCAATCGATGGAAAGCCTCACTCGGCATCTCCAATTCCCCCCCTCTACCTGTCGACCCTTCCGACAAGAGACGGTGTATCATCAAATCACTCGCCTTGGAAGTTGAAGGTCGCCCGGACATCACCATTGACTTGACAGCTCCTGGTTCGGTCGAAGCCCTCAAGACCAAGCCCTTTTCAATCAAAGAAGGCGCTCAGTTCCGTATGAAGGCGAATTTCAAGGTTCAGCATGATGTCTTGAGTGGGTTGAAGTACTTGCAGATAGTAAAGAGGAAAGGTGTCCGGGTCGGAAAGGACGAAGAGATGATTGTGCGTCCAATTGTCAATTTTTAGGGAAAACCTATAGGGCAGAAAGATTAATTTCTTGGACTAGGGCTCATATCCACCTAACACAGAGGAGAAGCCAATATATGAGAAGAAATGTGAGAACTCTCCAGACTCCTTAGGCGTCAGCGCTGACAGGTTATGTAGTCGCATCGGATGAAGCACCGACTGGCATGTTGGCAAGGGGCCACTATGATGCGGTCTCCAAATTTGTGGATGATGACGACCAGACGCACTTGAAATTCGAATGGTCTTTCGACATTTCCAAAGATTGGAAGTAGTTGTATGAAGTCTAGCAAGCAAACAATCATAGCCCACCACTTTATTCTTATGTCTTATGATCAGTATTCAATTTCCATCATCTCAACGCCTCCGAATCGCATTTTCACAATACACCATGGTATCTTTCCAAATCGCCAAAACGCCTCGCCGAACTCGCTTGGTATATTAAAGGAAATATTCCACGACGACTCCTTGGCCATCCTGGTTTGGTTGTTGCTGAGTCTCGCTTCGATGCAAGTCATTCTCTGGCGCAGCATCGAACACGTTGAACGAACGCTCCCCGGTATCGCTGACCTCCAATACACTTGCCATGTTACCACAGCGATAGCAGTAATTGGGCGCGCTCCATACTGTGCTGAGCTGGTCATCATAGAGTTTCTGGTATCCCTCCTGGCAAAGCTGATGAGCGCGCAAAATATGGGTCATCGAATTGAATTCCAGGAATTTCCTGACGACTTGTGCTCCAAAGGTATATCCCGCACCTCGGGGCGAAAGAGAGAACTCATCACGTTCTGGGTCTGGATCGGACCAGACCAAATCTGCCATCGGACCCTCGTGTGGTATCTCGCGGAAACGGTCAATGATCTTGATCTGATCGATGGAGTGTATCGAAGGAGAGAGACCACCGTGAACACAGAATATTTGGTCGTTTATGACGACGCTCAAGGTAAGGAAATCAAACATGTCCGTAAAGTAATGCCACACATTCGCATTGCCGTATTTCCGCGAGCATTCCGTGTAGAAGCCATAAGACTGCGTAACACCCCGAGATTCATGGTTTCCGCGGATTAGATGGACCCGATTTGGATATCTTAACTTTAGGCACACAAGCAATGAAATCGTCTCGACGCTGAAGAGACCACGATCGACATAATCTCCTGCCAACGCCGTCAGCTACAGCCGGAAACATGGATCCAGATCGAGATGTCTGACCGAGGAACAGGTAGTTTGTGTCCGGACAAAAGCCCCCAATCCGAAAGATCTCTATCATATCGAAGAATTGCCCATGTATATCACCAACTACAGTGACGGGAGCCGCAATATGTACAACATTGCTTTCTTTCATTAAAAGCTCTTTTGTCTTAGCACAGATAGCTTCTACGACTGACTCCGCCAGTAGCTCTTTCTTGTAGAGACGCTCGATGCATTCGTCCAAATCTACACTGGCTGGTTGAAAGCCTCAGTATCGGAAAGGAGTATCAATTGACGAACGTACCTGGTAGACCGGGCATACTGTGATTAATAGAGAAAATTCAGGTGGCGAAGCTACCAGTGCGAGGTAGGATAATCGTATCAAATGGCAGTAACGAGGCTGCCAGATTATCTCGTACAATCATGGTGTGCAACGTCTATGGCTTTTTATTGACAAATACACCAAGTACCCAAGGATGTGAACAGCATTTTCAGATACCCATGGCAGGTGCTTGCGGCGTTGTTGGCGTCTCCGCGCGTCTCGAGCTGGTGAAGGAAGCAATGCGGTCCGAATGTTCCCGGCTTGGCAAATCAACATGAGCTTTCCTCACCTAATTCTCACCTACTCCTGCCTCCATGACAATTTCCAGGACAGAACGTTGCTCTGCATGCCGCGATGATACGTGTCTGTCGCGACTGACCGAGTAAGTTCAACTCTCAGAAACTTCCTGGATGAAGTCATCCGTATCTCCTGTGCTCTTGAAAACTGTGGGATTTGATGCCCTTTCTTGGTCGACCGATCAATTATCCCCCTTTTATTCACGGGT
Source organism: Physcia stellaris (assembly GCA_018902385.1). Taxonomy (NCBI): domain Eukaryota; kingdom Fungi; phylum Ascomycota; class Lecanoromycetes; order Caliciales; family Physciaceae; genus Physcia; species Physcia stellaris. The sequence continues at coordinate 28,152 of JABSSW010000022.1, read as the reverse complement.
CTCTTTGATATACGGAAGTCTCTGGTAGTAGCTCTGCAATCCTTGATGCTGCTCGTGGATCGGGCTCTTCTCTCGAACATTGGTACATTCACCGGAAACCTGAGCGATTTGGGTAATCTATAAATTTCCCAGAGACTGTCCTGAGGGGGAAAACATCATGGCCGCGGCATGGCCACCACAGTACGGCCAAGGTCCACACCATCTTCATGCTTTCAATACTTCCCAGCAGCCAAACGGCCAATACCAGGTTCCACAACAGCCATACCCCTATCAAGCCTACGGTCAACCGCAGAGTCAGCCGCCATTCGAGCAGCAGCCTTCACAATTCGCACAACAAGCAGTGAATCTCACAGGCTACAGTCAGCAACATCCTTCGAGCTCCAGTTATCCCCAGCAGCAACCTGCTTATCCGATGCCGGTGACCCAACAATATCAGTATGGACCTCCGCAACCGCAGCAGCAAAGCCATCAAGGATTCAATCCTCCACATTCGACTATATCTGGTTTTCCCCAGTATACGCAGGGGGCTCACACTCCTGGAGTGCAACCCGTGCAGTACATTCAGGGACAATACCATCAACAGGCGCAGCAAGCTTTCGCAATGCAGCAACCCTCATATGGTCCTACGCAATGGTCCCAGCAGCAGCAGCAGATTGCAAAGCCATCTACTCCTCAACAACATCAGTATGGCCCTCCCCCGTCGTCAACCCCGGACCAGGTATCAGGGCCTCCCACTTCATCAGAGCCAAGTCAACCGCAAGAAAAGAAACCAACCGTACCGTGCTTCAATTGTGGTTCCTTTGAGCACTGGGCCGTGAGCTGCCCTGAGGCCCTTCGCGAAGTGCCGGCGTAAGTACCCATCCAACTACCTCAAGTTCATAAACCTCTGACACAGAGTAGAGGTATTGCAAACCGCCAGACTCAACAGCCTCCAGCCAAACGTCAAAAGTTCAACGCTCCAATCATCACCAAATATCAGGTACCTTCTCATATAGCTCAAGCCCCTAATCCTACGCAAGCGCAGCCTTCTCCTTACGCTCATCCTGGGTTTGCTCCAATTCAGACCGCATATACCGTGCCTCCTACTCCCATATCAGGTCAATCGCCACCAAGCGGCCAGTGGCCTCCGACGGTGCCGTATCCTCCTCACCAACCGTCTCCACATACTGGATATCCTCCTCAGGCGCCGCCACCTCCCCCCGCAATACACCTACGTACCGACTCCGCCAACCCCTGCACATCATTATGGCCAGAGTCCTGCAAGCCAGATTCCAACTCAACAATCCCTTCAGCCCTCCTCAGGGAATCCGGCATATCCTCCGTTTCACCATCAACAACAGCCATCAAGCGCGCAGTCATATTCTGGCCCCTCGTCCCTCCCTGCACTCAGCTCCTCGGCTGGAGCCCATATACCACAGCAGCCTCATACACAACAGCTCGTTTCTGGTATTGCTCATGAAGACCATCCCTTGTCTACGTCATCAGTCCATTCGCAGGCTACCACGCCAAAACCCCATCCTGTTGAGCCTCAAGTGACAGACGACGAGGGGGACGACCTCAGCAAGCTCGATGTCCCGGAGTTCCTAGTAGCTGAAGGTAACGCAACATGATTTATATAGATCATAGCTGTTACTAACCACTGAATAGATGGCACGAAACCCACCTTAGTCGGTCGGCCATTACCGACAAACTTCGTAGTAGCTGATGCTCTAGCTCCTTTTGATCCGCCAGCCCTCGGTGACCAAGGGCGATGTAAATCGAAGTATATTGACAGATCTTATGTTGGCGACGAAGCTCAAAATATTAAGGACACTGCCGAGTGGGAAAAGCACCAGGCAGACCCCATCTTCAACACTATAGTGAGCGGAGGAAATGTCATTCTATTGTCGGTTCTTGACATGATATATCGCCCGGCCCGTATACAAGATACGAGCGAAAATACAGAAGTCAACCATGGGGATCCGACTGATAGATCACCTAGTGAAGCTGACCATACGGAAGAGCCAGATGTTTTAGTCCCTGTTGATAGCCCCAAGGAAGAACGACGAATGTTATCACCATCGGATAGTGAGCAGCAGATCCGGCGCAGACAGATATCGCCCTCTAATTCACCGCGCGACTCGGATTTGAAGGCCGCTACTAAGGAAGCCCTTACATCTCTTGATGACATTAGGGAACCAAACCACACGAAAGTGGTTCCACGACCATGTCCACCTCCTACGCCGAAGGATCGGGTGGGGGACAATGATCATTCATCAAGATCTCGAAGCGCAAGTCCCCGGAGATTTGAGTCGTAAGTTCAGTAACCATTGGGTTGGCTGAATAGTCTGACCCCTTGTATAGCAATTCGTATCAAGCTATCTCGCCACCAGACTCCGGCGCTGACGGTCCGCGGCGTAATGAGGACTTTCCGATAGAACGACGTCAATCATATTACGGTGAGGAAACTTCACGCCGCTGGAATGACAAGCCCAATACACAACGCTTCCAACGTGTACCACCGCCACCCCCTCCACCAGTCCGAAGGCCATCGATGTATGACGGAACGAGCGGTAGTCCATTCTCACCCGAATCGATTCATGTAAATCCATCTGGATCTGGTCCGGACAGCAACGCGCACAATGGAAACGGAGGCTCATACAACTATTATGCACCCAATGAATATGTACCATCGCCTGCTAGATTGCGCACTGAGCGATCGTATAGTCATAAAAGAGAGTACGGCAATCGGGAAGAATCTTCCGATGAAGATGAAACCCTAAGACGACGACAAGCTGACGATGTGACACCAAAGCAAAAGAGACGGCAACCTAAAGTCGCAGATGCCTACAGGTAAGCGAGACATGCATTTCTTGAGTATCTATCTAATCAAACCACAGCCGCCGCTGGTGAATTCCGTCCTGCAATTGCAAGCCACAGGTGCCGACTACAATTTTCCTTTTATTTCATTCCGCCTAGACTCACCACACTGTAAGATTGAGCGCTCCTGGAAGTAATCAGCTTCCTCGGCAATCTACTTTCACGCGTTGGAAAGGTGTCTGCTACCCGTTATTTTCGGCTTTACCGCCATACCTTGAGTAGCTTTCTTGTTTAATATGTCATCATGGCTTCAGTAGTCCTGCCTCCCATGGCACTGTTATTCGACTGCATCTCAACACAAGGCTGCCTTACGTAGGCCCCTTTCTAGGCTATTTCACAATTCCTTAGATAAACCATTCCGTGTTCGGCTGCATGAATAATTTCTTTGTCATCGAATTCACAATTAGTTGTGCGTGGATATATACTGGAGGCAGGTTTTAAGCCCTTTGGGCACCTAACATGATATTTAGTTGGAAAGTAAACACGTAGACCGTAGACGATGGCGGGATGGATTGTACCGAATAACTCGCAATGCCTCAGCATCATAGCCCTTTCGTTTTAGATCTCTGCTTCGTCTATCGATCATCACATCTATCTCGGAGCGAGACATGTTCTTGAAGACAGATTTGCCGTGAGCAGACAAACACTTGGACGCTTCGCCAGAGTAATTGTGGTCGATTGGGTGAATTTGATGAGTTTCGACGTTTCGGGATTAGCGTGTGTATCACTGCACCGCAAATCACAAACCTTGACTATCCCACTCGTGGGGTCTCAAAAGGGTCTATGATATACACTGCACCCTGCGACACGTAAAGAGCCCCAATATTGCTTCGTAATCTGCTCCGCTCGTTCCGAGGATGGATCATAAAGGGGGATACCCTGGATCTGTCCGAAGGGAAGTCCGTGGCTGTACCGAAGACGGTAAACCGTCGACCGCGACGCCTCCAGGCCTGGCTCCGGCGCCAGCTGCTTGTGTTGTCCACCGAGCCTTCCGCTATATGTGGGGGTTCCGAGGGCGCGAGATTGGAGAAGGCACAAGTCAGACGGCTAGCGCTGCTTACCTACGATACGAGTTCCTCCTGCTCTCTGAGGCTTATACATGCAACAATGAACATAGACAGTACACGGTATACAGCAAAAAGTCCACTCAAATATCAAGATTGTATGATTTAGTAACAGGCAGACAAGAAAGAGATAATAATCATAACGGCTGGTGTCTGCTCGTTTGGGGCATGGTCACAAGCATTTCTTACACGTAGAGGTTTCCAAAGGCTCAAGCTTCAGATCGTCGACTACGTTGCTCCCGTGAGTAAGTAAAAAGCAACTAGGGGTGCAAGTAGCGCCTGAGGACATCACCCAAGAGATTTTGAGGACAAATATCGCCATCTGAACCAACCACTTCCCACCCTTATCGCAATCAATAGAGGATTGAGAAATTCGATAAGGCCATCGAGGTATACAATAAGCGATGGAACAAGAGACCACGTCAGAGAATGGCGGTCTCCTAAGTTTGGAGACTAGTTTAGGGGTTCTCTCTTGAGAGTCATAGTTTATCACAGAAGTTATGAGACTGATTGTGGATATTACCGAGACTCCCCTTCCACTCAAACGATGAGTTGAAGTTTGAAGATTTGATTACGCTTTTCATATCTCGTTCGATCGTCACGCTCTTTGTCAAAGTTACCAGGTTCTTATGCCCCTGAACTGGTTGATAAGGTGAGTCCGGCATGAATACAGATCAACATTGAGAGAAGTGACTTGGATTTCTACAAAGGCGTGAACCATCAATTGACCGAAGTCCTCTGGAGTTGGCCAATAGAGAGCATCCCAGATTTGCCAAGACGGGGACCTCGTGAGGTCGGAAGAAGTATAGGTATCCATTGCTACTTTGATCCGTGGGAAAGAAATGCATCGAGCCTGTAAGCCCTTTCCCGGGGTTGTAGCATTGATCAATTGAGGTTGAGTAATGGCGTCATAGTTTGGTGGAAACCTTCGCTGCTCACACACCAATGGTGGGATAAATAGTCGGAGGAATTGCGCATAAGTGTGTATGTCATCCTCGTTTCATGCCTTGGTGATCGAGGATTGGCAGATTGAGCAATTTGATAGGGGATCACTATTCGGAGGATACATTTTACTATTTGGAGAATAGAATTAGGGCTGCACTTTTCTGCTTAACGCTTTCACTCCCACCTTTCGATATATCACCCAAACGGATCAATATGTAAAAGATGACTTTCGTAAAGCTGAATGAGCGAAATCTAATGTTGCAAAAATGAAAGAAATCGATTCAATGCGCATTGAATAATTGAAATGCGAACTTTTGACCGCATACAATTTGATGAAACGTCGAGCTCGTTTTTCGCAAACTCATATGCTCGTCAAATGTTTGACTTTCAAATGTCTGATCGTCAAATGTCTGATACACGATCAAAAATCTAATATTAATGCATCGAAATCAGAAATTTGATCATGTATGAAACATTTGAGTCAAATGTTTCGCGAACAAACATTTGACGAACATATGAAAAAAACAAACTCGACGTTTCATCAAATTGTATGCGATCAAAATTTCGCATTTCAATTATTCAATGCGCATTGAATCGATTTTTTTTATTTTTGCATCGTTGAATTTCGCTCATCGAATTTTACAATCGTGAAATTTCGAAAAATTAAACATGTTGTTTCGTATGTGATTTTGAGTCTGATGTCTTTGATTTTCAATATTATCGTAAAGATTTCAATTCTAATTCTATTTTTCAAATAGTAAAATGTATTTTTCGAATAGTGATTTTCATTTGATAATGCGATCAGCGATCGTCTTTTATGACGATGAAATTCATCTGTACGAAATGTTGATTACGAATCTGTTATTTTGTTGTAACAGAATCGAGAAATCTCAAATCGACGAAAAAGAAACAGATAGCAATGTTTTCGTGATGACAAAAACACGTGTACGAAATTCGAACACAACAACGATACGTGTTTCAATTCGTGAAATTCGAATTTCACATCGTCGATTGATTAATGAACAAATCAAACAACAAATATATCAACAAACAAAATCACGATTAACGATCATCATCATTTACAGACGATTTGTTATGATACAAAATTGTATGATGTAAAAAAAATGAATTGACTAGTTAGAAAAAACTGTTGACTAAATATTACACGTGTCAAGACATTATGATTTTCGAACAATCATTTTCTAGTCATTTAGTTAGTTAGTTATGTCAATGTCATAACAAATGCACAGCAACAGAAAAAAACTCAATGTTTTCATTGACACATTTAGTCTATACATATAATCATGTTTTGAATTTTATTTATATATCACACATTCATCATCTATTCACGTTTTGCTTTTCGAAATCTATTTCTAAAACGATCACTATCACGTTTTTTGCGTTTTTTTTGTGTTTTGTTTGTTTCATCAGTTTGAACAATGAAATGCTGTAAATCGTAAACATCAACGAAATTCTTGAACGTATCGAAAACATGCAAAGAATATCATACGTTGTGTTTCGAATCGTAATTTTTTCATTTGATTAAATAGTTGATTCAATCAGTAAAAATAATACGTCGATTCAATAAACGTTCAATTTCGTAAAGCGAAATTTGTTCTGTTAAAACAATAAATTGTTTTTTTTTGAATTTGTAAGGCGCGTGTCTAGAACTCAATAAATAACATAACGAAAATATTTGATTTAAAAAACAAATATGTACAATAAATCGAATGTCAAAAGTAGATTGTGAACGTCAAGTTCTAAATCGCGCTAGTTCTCATATGAATTTTCGTTGATAAAATAAGTTTTCAATCGAAATTTCAGACATGCTCGTAACATTATTCTTTCGTTTTTTTCAAACTTCGTTTCGAAACGAATAAATCACTTCTTCGATCGATCGATATTGCAAAAATATTCATTGACTATAACTCAAATATCAGCCTGATCATGACAGAAACAAGAGAATTCAAGCATGTACGATAAACGTGAAGAAATAAATGCGAAATCAGAAAAAAAAAAACGAAAACAAAGAATATAAAATCACGAAAATGAAAATCTTGATTGAAAATCTTGTTGAATTGATGCGAAAAATATCTGCAAATTAATATGATGAAACGATCGATTTCTCAGAACGAGCAGAAACAAAAGCAGCAAAGCGATATCGATTTCGCGAACGTATGTTGTTTCAAACTTTTCGAATTTGAACTTTTCGAATTCTTATTAATCGACGCGTCCTGATTGACTGCAGACTATCGGACAGAGAAATTGATTGACAAAATATTGACGCATTGACGACGACAGAAACGAAAAAAACGAACTGATTTGATCGTGTAGCAAATCTATTGAATCGATGTTTTTCAGTTCTTTTCTTCATGTCATTGCTTTCGTATCGCTGTATGTAATAAATTCATCTTCATTGATGTTGATTGCGAAGATGTAAAAAATCGAAAAAAACAACGCATGCACTTTTGTGATCATTGTAGCGAACTCATTGAATGTCATTGAAGCGAGCAGAAACGCTAAAACTGACGAAGCGAAACGAAACGTAATTCAAATTTTTTTGTTTGAAATTTTGAATGATTGTTTGTTGATTTGAGATAAATAATTTGATGATAAAATTGTTGTGTGTGATTTCTATTTTTCTCTTTAACAAGCGATGTCTCAACGCTTAAGAAAATGAATATTGTAAAAATCATTTGATGAACTGATTGACTCAAAAATGCGTGAAAATCGTCTATTGACTGAATGTCGACTGATTTCGACGAACAAAAAGATCGATTATTGAAAAATCGTCATTTTCGCAGATTCACGATGCGTCAAATGAAAATAAAATGCAATCATCGTTTTCAAAGAAAAAATTTTCGTTTCGTTGATCTGAAAATGCTTTATGTAAATTTCATTCAACTCACGAAAATTCGTTTTGTTGTTTCGTGATTTTTCTCGAAAGAATTTTCGTTTCGTTGATTTGAAAATGCTTTATGTAAATTTTTCAGTCAATTCACGAAGATTCGTTCTGTTGCTTCGTGATCTTTTTTTAGAAAATTTCACACTTTGACGATTTTATTTTTCTTATTCGCGTATTTCGACGAGCAATCTACTCGAGACAGAAAGTTTGACGAGTGTCAGTTAATTTCGCAAAATTCAAAACGAAAAATCTGTTGTGCAAAAAGCAATGAATCATCGTCATTGCGATTGATAGAAAGATTTCGTGCTGAAAATGTGCGATCGTCACGAATTGAATTTCGTGCTGAAAATGAAATCGTCACGAATTGACAACGATTTTGTTTTTTTTTATTCGTTGATCGTCGCAACGAATGTGAAGTTTACATCGCTTGTCACGATGAAGATCAAATATAATGTAAAGCGCGTGTCTAAAACTCAATAAATAACATAACGAGAATATTTGATCTAAAGAGCAAATATGTACAGTAAATCGAATGTCAAAAATAGATTGTGAACGTCAAATTCTAAATCGCGCTAATTTTCATATGAATTCTCGCTGATAAAATAAATTCTCAATCGAGATTTCAGACATGCTCGTAACAAAATTGATGATGAATTTTTATCGACATTTTTATCGTAAAAATCTGAATTCGACGTAATTGATTTTAATTGAGCAATTGATACAACAAAATGTATTTTCATGACAGAAAATAATTGCAATTTGAAAACGAAATTGTCAATTTTTTCGATGATTAAAAAAAATTTCACGCGTTGTTTCGCTAATTTGTGATTAAATAAATCGAATAGAATGTAATCATGATGTAAACGCAAATACATTTTATCGTCAATTTTGAATTTCATTGTTTTGTGAATTTTATCGTAACGAGTTTTGTTAAAAGCGTTGACGAATGTTATAGCAATTTCGACATTTTCGCGTTTGATTTGACGCAACTGATTATAATTTTCAAAAAATAAATTTGTTAACATGTTTAGCGTATCATTGATTTTGAATTTATAAATCAACTCGTTCGAAAAATATTCGATAATAACGTGCACAACGTTGTTGTTTTCGACTTGAAAAAATGACAATACATCGATTTATTCGTCATCGAAATGCGCAATGTGTTACGAACATGTCTGACAAATAGATTTGACAAATAGATAGTTGATATGATATGTGATCGAACAACGAATTATGTTTTAATTTTACGTCGAAATTAACGTGATTTGAAATTTGACGTCGCACATTGTTTGCAATTTCAACATTTTGTATTTATTTGTTTTTGCAAATTTATTGTTTTCGTTTAATTAATTAATAATACGTTTATTCAAACACGATTCATGATATTACAATAAATTTTCAATTTTTATCGCTCGTCGTGATACGCGAGCGTTCAAAAATAAAATTTCAAATCGATCAAATTTTTCGTGAAAGACAAACGACGAAAAATTCTTTTAACGAAACAAACGACGAAAATCGTGTAATTACAAATCGAATTTACACGCAAACGACGAAGTTTTCGACGATAAAAAACGACGAAACGACGACGATTTTTTATTTTTTTTTCGTATTTTTTCGAAATGATTCGCAATCATCATGAAACAATTTCATTCAATTTATTTCGTCAGAATTTGAATATCGACGAAATACAAAAAAACGTTGAACAAATGTTGAACGAAATTCACGAAATCGATGAAAAATTCACGATTCGTTACAAATTTCGTCAATTTTTTTTTATTTCAAACGTTGTGTCGAATCAAAACGACGATGTCACGCATTTTTTGAACATAAAAATCGTTCGTCAATTGAAATATTGAATTCAACATCATTTCGACGATTTTTTGAACGTGTTCAATGATTTACGCATCGATCGAAACAAATATTTGATCGTTTTAAAAAATTTTCACGAATTCGTCAAATTGTTCAAAACTCAAAAAAAAATTTATTCGATATCGATAATATTTTTGAACAAATACGCGACAAATTTAAAACGTTCGAAAAAAAAAAAACGAATGATGAATCAATTCATTGACAAACGTATTGAATATGACGATTTGATCAAATTGAATGAAATTCGTCGTTTTGAACGTGTTTTCAATTTCGATTCAAATGAAAATTCAAACAATATCGATGATGACGAAAAAAAATTTGTTGATGACGATTCGATCGTTACAAATTTTGTTAAATTCTCGAAAAAAAAAAACGCACGAACAAACATTCGAATTTCGATAAATTCACGAACGATATGAATTTTGATTGATTCACGTGAAAAATCAACGTTTATAATAAATTCACGATCAACAACGATTGATACGAAATTGTTCGATTCATGATCACAACAATAATTGATTGAATTGAAAAAAAAAACAATCAAACATATTCAATTTCGTCGATATAACAATTTGAATTATTTCGAAAATGAAATAATAATAATCAATTTTTTCGAAAACATTTATGAAAATTCAAATTATCAACGCAACGTACGTCGAAAATATCGAAATTTAATTATGTTCGATATTCAAAATTTTCAATTTTTTTATTCGAATTTTTATCGTTTGAATATTCAAATCAATTTCGATCAATTCACGTTGATAAAAAATTTGATTGACAAATTCATCATGTCGTTGAAACAAATTTTGAACAATTCGTTTCGTTATTATTTTATTTTGTTCGCGTGAAAAAATGACATTCAACAAATGTATAACGATTTGATCAACATTCGAAAAAAAAAATTCGAATTCGAATTCAAAAATCAATTTTAATGTTTTTCAAAACGATTTTTGTTGTTTCGATTGCAACATCGTTCGTCAAATCAATCATATCGACGTTTTTTGTCAAATTCAAAAACGATCATAAACATGATTCGATTATCGATCAATTGATTGTCACGAACAAATGTTTCACGTGTAAAAATTCGATTACATTTGAAAATTTTGTTTCAACGTCAATAAATTTCAAAAACGTCAATGACATAAATTACAAATGTATCAATTGAATTTCGATATTGATTCGAACGAATTTGATTCAAAAAATTGACGATTCACGTTAAAAACGCGATTGATAAATGTTTAAAAAAATTTTTTATTCACGATAATAATATGTTTGATATTTTTATCAAACGATTTTTAATTATTATTTGTACGTTATCATTCAACGATAATAAACATAAATTAAAAATTTTAATAAACATTGATGCAATTGATTATGCGTTCATTGATAAAAAAATCGCGCAATTTGTATGCAACATGTTGAACATGAAATTCGTATTTTTATTGAAATCGAAATCATTGATTGAATTCGACGATCGTCATGTTTTTTTTATAATTCACGCGATATATTTCAAATTGACGATAAAATTACATTTCGAATTGATCGTTTTTTTGTTAATCATTGATTTCGATAATCATTCGATAATTTTAAAAAAATCGTGAATGAACAAACATGAAATTATATTGAACATAATTTATGATAAATTGATTTTTAAATTGTTTAAATGCAATCATCACGACAACATATTCAATCAAACGATGCAAATTCGTCGTTTAAAAATTTTCAAATCAAATCGTCGATGAAATGTATTTAATTGACGTCGCGATACAAAATTATCGCAAAAACATGTCAAAAGTCGTGTTTGACTAAAAGAATAACAAATAGCAAAACGAAAATATTTGATTTAAAAAACAAATATGTACAAAAAATCGAAATGTCTGAAATAAATTGTGCGTCAAATTCAAATCACGTTAATTTTCATAAAAATTTTCGCTGATAAAATAAATTTTCAATCGAAATTTCAAACATGTTCGTAACATTATTTTTTCGTTTTTTTCAAGTTTCGTTTCGAAACGAATATATCATTTTTTTTGATCGATCGACATTGCGAAAAAAATCATCGACGATAATTCAAATATTTGTTTGATCGTGATTGACGTTGAAAATTTCAAAACAAATGCGATAAACGTGAAAAATAAATGCGAAAACAAAAAATGCGAAAACGAAAACAGAAAATATATGCGACGACGAAAATGAAAATTTTGTTGAAAATTTTGTTCGCGAAAATATTTGCAAATTAATATGATAAAACGATCGATATTTCAAAACAAAACGAAAACAAAAACAAAAATCGAAACAACAAAACGATATCGATTTCGCGAACGTATGCTGTTTCAAATTTTTCGAATTTGAATTTTTCGAATTTTTATTAATCGACGCGTTTTGATTGATTGCAAATATTCGAAATAAAACGTGTTGACGACAAACAAACAAACAAACAAAAATTTGTGAAAAAGACGAATTAAATTGATTGCGTGACAAATTCACATTGATTGTTGTTTTTCATTTTTTCATGTCATTTGTTTTCGTATCGTGTGTAAAAATTCATTTTCATTGATGTTGATTGCGAAAATGTAAAGAATCGAACGCATGCGTTTTGAAATCGTTTTAGTCGATTCATTAAAAATTTCATTGAAACAAATTCATTAATCGTTGTAACGAATTCATTGAATGTCGTTGAAACAAACAAACATTAAAACAAACGAAACGAAACGAAACGTGAATTTTGAATTATGTTGAAAATGTAACAAATTTAAAAATCGAAAATTTTGTTTGAAATTTTGAATGATTGTTTGTTGATTTGATGATTTGATGTGTATGATTTTTATTTTTTTTTTATCAAACGATGTTTCAACGCTTCAAAAAAATGAATATTGTAAAAATCATTCGAAAATAAATGAACTGATTGATTCGAAAAAACATGAAAATCGTTTATTGATTAAATGTCGAAAATTCGAAAAAGAAAATCGATAATTGATTGTCGTTGTAGCAAATTGATTGATTGATTGATTTTCAAACAAAAAAATCAATTATTGAGTCGTTTCGTCGACATGAAAATGCTTTATGTAAATTTTTTTTTCAATTCACGAAAACGTCATGTTTCGTGATTTTTTTCGAAAAATTTTCGTTTCGTTGATTTGAAAATGTTTTATGTAAATTTTTCATTCAATTCACGAAAATTCGTTTTGTTGTTTCGTGATTTTTCAGCAAAAAAATTTCGTTTCGTGAAAATTCGTTTTGTTGTTTCATTCACGAAAATTCGTTCTGTTGCTTCGTCGTTTTTCAAAAAATTTGAATTGTAAATCAAGTGAAATACATTCATCGTTTTCAAAAAAAATTTCACATTTTGACGATTTTATTTTATTTATTCGCGTATTTCGACGAGCAATTTATTCGAGACAAAAAGTTTGACGAATGTCAATTAATTTCGCAAAATTCAAAACGAAAATCGTGTTGAAAACGTGAAAATGATTTCGTCATCGTCATTGCAATTGATAAAGAAATTTCGTGCTGAAAATGAAATCGTCACGAATTGACAACGATTTTGTTTTTTTTTACTCGTTGATCGTCGCAACAAATGTGAAATTTACATCGTTCGTCACGATGAAAATCAAATATAATGTCAGAAATCGTGTCTGACTAAAAGAATAACAAATAACAAAACGAGAATATTTGATTTAAAAAACAAATATGTACAAAAAATCGAAATGTTTGAAATAAATTGTGCGTCAAATTCAAATCACGCTAATTTTCATAAAAATTTTCGTTGATAAATAAATTTTCAATCGAGATTTCAGACATGCTCGTAACAAAACATACAAAACACATAACGACAATAAAATTTCGATATATCATTTTATCACGTTTCAAAATCAAATCATTATTTTTTGTTGTTGAAAACGAATTCGATATATTCGATTCGAAATGTTTCGAATATTCAATTCATTCAAAAATCGAAAACGACGACAAATCGTCAACAATCGAATCAAATAATTCAAAAATTGATATCACGACGATTACGAAAACGACGTTCGTCAAAAAAAAAAAAAAACTTGAAAAATCAACGCAATAAACGATGAAAAACGAAAAAACAACAATTAAAATTCTCGTTATTTTCAAAATTGAATTTTGACGATTCGATGAATATCGCAATAATTGATGCAATTTTTTTTTGTTTGTTGATCGATGTCAAAAATCGAAAACAAAAAATTCAATGTTTTTTCATTACGATCAATCAAATCGATTTCGCATTCAAAACATTACAAACGAATTTTGAATCATTAAAAATTGTCGTCATGATCAAAAAAATTCTGAAATATGAACAAATCAAATCGATATTTAAACGCATAATAAAAAAAATGTCAAAATATTTTCATCATTTATCAAAAATATTCGATTTTCAAAAAATTATCAAATTATTTTTTCATAAATCATACGATCATAAAATCGAATTTTTAAACGATAACAATTCTTTATTTCGCAATCGAATGTATTTTTTATTCGAATTCAAATTTAAAAAATTCAAAAAAAATTTGAAAAAAAATTTGCAAAAAAAATTTATCGTATTTAATCAAACGACATATATTTTATTTGTTTTATTTGCGATCAAATTTAATGATCAATTACGTTTGTGTATAAATTATCGTCGATTCAATCATATCACAAAACGTAATCGATATTTTATTTTTTTGATTGAAAAAATTTTGATCAAAATTCAAAATTGCAAATATTTGATCAAATTGAATATTATATCAATTTTCAATAAATTTCGAATGAATGAAAAAAATGAAAAATTTATCACGTTCGTCATTTCTATAAAATCGTACAAATATCGAATATTATTTTTTGAATTAATCAACGATTTTGCAAATTGATAACATTACATAAATGATTTTTTGTTCAATTTTTTGAACGAATTTTGTCAAATTTATTTGAATGACATATTTATTTACAACAAATTCAAAAAAAAACATATCGTGCACGTTCGAACGATATTGAAAAAATTCAAAAAAATCGATTTACAAATAAATATTGAAAAATGCGAATTTTTCAAAAAAAAAATAATTTTTTTAAACGTTATATTTTCGATAAATGATTTTCGCATGAATTCAAAAAAATACAAATCATAATTGATTGAACACGTTTTATCAATTTCAAAAAATACAAATTTTCGTGAATTTCGTTAATTTTTATCGACGTTTCATTCGTGATTTTTCGAAAAAAATTAAAATTTTCATTCGAATGATCAAGAAATTCGTAAAATTCGAATGAATTACGAAAACAAAACAAAATTTCAATTTATTCAAAAAAACGATGATCGAAATTTTTATATTTCGTCATTACGATAAAATCAAACAAATCATTTTAAAAATCGATTTTTCAAATTACGTCAATGCAAAAATGTTATCGCAATACAATGACGAAAAAATTTTGCATTTCGTTGTTTTTTACAATCGAAATATGATTTCAATCGAATACAATTACGAAATTTATAACAAAAAATTATTAATCATCATTCGTTGTTTGAAACATTGACGTTCAAAATTCGAAAACATTGACGAATCGATTAAAATTTTCATCGATCACAAAAATTTGAAAACTTTCATAATTTCGAAAAAATTGATTTTTCGTCAAATTCGTTGAGCAAAAATTTTATCGAAATTCAATATCGTCATTCAATTTCAATCAAAAATTCAAAACGTTAAAACAAACGCATTGATTCGTATATCAAATTCACGATTCAAAAACGATAACGACGAACGACATCAATATAAAAAACAAATATTATTTATTTCAAAACGATTCGAAATTCATGTGTTATGTGTAAAAATTTGCATTGTTTTTATGAATGATTTCTGATTTAAATACAGCAAATGTCAAAATCGATTAAATTTGTTTTTCGATTAATTTTGTTCAATGATTAATTAATCATAACAATAAACACGTAACAAATGTCAACAAACAAAAAAAAATCGAAACGTTTTCGTTAAATTAAATACTAATAATCATGTCAAATTACGCATAACAAGTTTTGTCAATCGTTTCATTAATCGTCGCTTTTTTTTCAATTTTTAATTTTGATTTTTCACGTTCATTTTTGAGTTCATGCAATTTTTAACTTCGATTTTTCACGTTCATTTTTGAGTTCACGTAATTATCGATTTGATAATAATGATTATTCGATGACGACGACGACGTGCTAATCGACATTCGCGATACATGTGATTTTCGCGAACGAAATTGTCGATTTGATTTTGTCACGATAATTATCGATTTTGTCGCGACAAAAATGATTAACGTAATTACAATAAAAAACGACGTAATGACAATTTTCTTTTCAAAACGACGACGATGTTTAATTGATTTGATATTGTTTTCGAATTGTTGAATAATCGTAATTTTCTTCGATCGACGAAACGATACGTCGAAAAATTGATGCAAATCATCATTGTTAAAATGTTGTCGTTCGTAATTTTCAACAAAATCAATAAATTCGATCAATTTGACAATGTTTTTTCATTCATCGTAAATTGATTTTCAGTTTTTTCAACGTATCAAGTATTGTGTCACAATAATTTTGTTGTAAATTCGAAAACGTTTGTTTATTATGATTTTTATTTCGAAATTCTTTTCGAATTCGATATTAAACATTTTTTTTATTTCAATTTCATTTGAGAAATCAAATTTGAAACGTCGATAAAAATTTTCTTTTGACGATGTCGATTTTAATTAAATGACGAAAATAACGAAATGAATTTGCGAACGAAATGACAAATTTAATTCGTAAATTAAACGTTTTATTCGTCGTTTGACAAAAAACGAATCGATACGTTGATTGAACAACTTTGCGTTAAATTTACTAAATAAAATGTATTTTTTGTGTAATCGTAAATAAATTTTATCGTTTGATTTGAACAACAAAAAAATGTGACGTGAATCGTATATGATTTTGATTTTAATCATGACATATAAAATAACATCGATTGTTTTTCGTTGATGTCGAAAGCGTTCGAAATCGATATTATCGATTTTGATAAATTTGCGAATTAAAACGATTAAAACATCGCGTAATTTGAAATCATAAATTATTTCGTTGAATGAACGATCGATGATAACGTTGAATACGTTGTTCAATTGAATTTGCAAAATTGACAAAATTTCAATTCAATCGATGTTCGAATTTTTTCGTGATTAAATATCGCAAAACGATTTTCACAATTTGATTTAATCGTTTTGACAAATCGTTTGTTTGTGCGTGATAAACGTTGTTCATAAATAAAATAATGTTTAATTTAACAAAGAAAACGATTCAAAAATCTGACGTGAACTTTTTGTCTCGATCGAAAATGATGATTTTCGAAATGTTTCAATTCGTTAACAATAATTTATCAACGACAACATTGATTCATTGAACGACAAATCAATTCGCTTTGTCAATTATGATTTGTAATTGACGTGAAATCTTGTTCGTCAAATTGAATAAAATGTTCATTTTTTGTTTAAACGATAATGTCAATACGAAATTCATCGTTATTGTATGAAAAAATAATGACGACGTGAAAATGAACATTAATTCATTATACGAATTATGTCGTTTGATTTGATTGAATTGACATTCAAAACAATGTCGTAAATACATTCGCAATTTTTTCGACATTGCTGACATGTATATTGTTTTCATTAATCGTCGATAAACACGATGATAATCAACATGAAAATTGTCGTCGTGCGTCATTTTGAAAACGTTTTGTTGACAAATTTCGAATATACATAATTTAAATTGTTCAAATTCGTAATCATTGTTTTCATGAATATAATAAATTAACTCGTCGATTAATTGAAAATCAATGTCAATTCGTCGATTGTTAATTTGACGATCGATTTGTGATATTTGCGACAAATTTTCTGTGACAAATTGTGATGTAATCGATTGTTGATTAAACAAAACGTCAATTGATTGTTTTGTCGTTTGCGAAAAACTTTCTGTAATTGACGATTGTGTAATTGAATTGTCGAAAGATTTTTGCAAAACTTTTTTTTTTTCATTGATTAATCGCGCATTAAAAAATTCGAACATCGTTACAATTTTGATTCAAGTTTTATCAAATTGATAATTTTGTCGAAATTTTAATTTGAAATTTTCGAACATTGTTATCAAATCGTTATTGTAAACATAAATGACATCGTTTTTCGAATTTATCATGTTTTCGTGAAAATTCTCGATGTCAAATACATCGTTTTTGTCGTTAAACATACAATTATTGATAAACAATCGACTAAAAACGTCAAATATAATGTGTGATTTGTCGAATTTGTAACGTACGTCTAATCGAAATTGAAATAAATAAACTGAAACGCGTATTAATTTCATATTTAATTTATTCACATTGTTAATGATAAATTTGATTTGACGAATTATGAAAAAATTGACAACATGATCGATGTATATGATTGTAACATGCTTAAATGTTTCAATTAAATGTTTAATTCGTTTCATTAATCAAATCAAATCGATCATTTTTAATTCGATAAATCAATATTTTTTTTCAACAAACGTCAACATTCGATTAAAAAACATGATTGATTCGACGTTTTTTCGTTTGAATGACGTTGACAATAATTTGATTTCGAAAGCGTTTTTCAAATCGACGTCGTTGAATAACGATTGTTTGTTTTTGTCGTTTTTAAAATGATACATCATAACGTCAAAATTTTTGCGCGATTCATCAACGTCGACGTACAATATTCGATTAAAATTTTGATGTATTAATCAATTAAAGCGATTGAACGAACTTTGTAATTGACGATATGAATTTTTTCTGTTTTCGTCGAATTGTGAATCGAAATGCGTTTGTTGAAATTTTTACGAATTTTGTCAACATTCGACGATAAAATTTTTAACAACATAATTTTTCGTTTGTTCAAAACGTCAAATTTTTGAACGTAATAAAAAACAAAATTTCGTAATCAATCGATCATGTTTAAATAAATTTCTAAATTTTTGAAAATGCGTGAAAATCGTAATTTGAAAATGACGATTAATTTTTTTTGTGTCGTTGACAAATCGAATCGATCAATTTTTTGTTTCAACAATGAAATAATAAAATATTTTAAATACGTTTTTGATGATTTCAATGTTATATTGAATTTGACGAATAACGAAAACATTTGATTGAAATGACGCAAATGTTTTTCAAAAAAATGATTGAACATTACAATGTCATTTACGTATGCTCGAGCAAATGTTCGATATGCGCGAAATATGTCGTCGATTTTTCGTTGTACGTAAACAGAATTATTTTTAAAATTCATGACGATTACATTTCATTGTTCATTATTTTTATGAATGACAACGATAAATTTGTGACGATTTGCAATTTTCATTAATCATTGATGAAAGAAATTAATACAATCGAAAATATTGATGTAAACACATTCGATTACAACAAATATCAAATCGAATTGAAATTGCATCGAATAAACATCAAACTGAATTATTTTGTTGAAATTTCGAATATCGATTACTATTTTGCTTTTGCGTTTCGACGATTTGTCAAATAAATAAATCGTTTTTCATATTACAAAGCAAGAATATGCGTACGAAATGAGTTGTGTAATTCAGTTCATTTTGTTTTGTTTATGTAATTCGTCGAATTTCTTGTCAATTACATCGCGATTTTGTTTGTTTAATTTGAAAACGCGTGTTGAATTTGACTTCGCGTCAAATATCGTATTTATTGACATTCAATTTTCTTTCGATATGTTGACGATATTTGTCGTTTTTTTTTGTCAAATATTGAAATAAACTTTCGCAACGATAAATAATTTAACATAAACGAATTCATCGTCGTAAATGATAATGTCATTAAACAACGTGTGTTTCATATTAACGAATGTTAAATTCGTAATTTTCGATATGTTAAAAATTGAAAAATTTTTCGACGTCGATTGAATAATTGACATAATAAATTCGTGAAAGATTTTTTCAAAAACGATTAATTCGATTACATCAACGATGATTCATTTGACAATTTTTTTTAATCAATCAAATGATTTGACGACTAAATGTCGATTTTTCGATGCGATTAAAAAACAATTTTTTTCGTTGTAATCGTTCAATTTATTTAATTTGAAATTGCGCGATATTGTAATCGATTGATTTGTCGAATTACGTATTTGAACGACAATAAAATTGACATCGATAATGTGAACAAAAAAATCATTTTTTGTTTTTAATCGATTATTTTTTAATGAATGAAAAAAATAATCACGATTTGTTGATAATGTTTGTTCGCGAATTTTGACGAATACAATCATGTGAATATGCGAAAATATAATTAATTGTTTTAAAAATTTGACGATTCGATTCATTCGTTTGTCACGAAAAATGACATGCAATTTCGTTGTCACGTCGCAATTGTTTATAGTGACAATTTGTTTGTCGACATTTATAATCATTTTTTTTGATATTATGACGTTCATTTCAATGAATATTTTGATTGACAAATTGTCAATCAAATGAATTTCACGTGTGAAATGAATTTTGACAAACGTGTCAACGATTGTCATTTCAAATATATAAAAATCGATCATTACGTATTCGAAAATATCGTGTCAAATCGTATCGATGTTTCGTATTCGAATCGACTCGCTAATTTTAAAAACGAAAATTTTGATAATCGATTTAAAATGTATCGTTTATTTTCAATTGACATGATAATATCGTTATTTAAACAAAATTCGTTAATTGACAATTTTGACGAGATGTTGACATGTATGCAAACGTAATGTCACGATCGAAAATCGTAATTTTTATTGTGTTTTTTGTTGACGATAAATTCAATGACGAAAACATTTTTCGATGCATTAAAATTGACAATTGAATCGACACGACATTGTTTGACGTGTTTGTGCAATTTGTTGTTTGAATAAAAAAATTCATTGCAACGTCGACAAATGAAAATTCGTTCGTCAACGATTATTGTTGACATTTTATTTGAAATAATCACTGTAATTGATTGATTGATATAATTGATTTGCGTAATTTCAAATTGTAATGAATTTTGATTTTCTGATTCGTTGATGTTTTCGTTGAATTCGTCATCAAAATAATCATCGTCATCGTAATGAACATTAGTTTGATCAAAATGCGCGTTCGTTTCATCGACTTGATACGTTTGTCAAAATTTTTCGAAAAAGATTTTTTCGATTTCGATTGATTAATTTTCTTGATTTGTATTGTAAAAAACTTTTGCAAATCGCTGTTTGTTGAAATCAAACGAACGAAACGATTGACGTTGTTGTTAAAACGATGATTGTTGATAAAAATCGAACGCGTTTAATACGACGTTTCGATTTGACGATTCAATTATTTGTTTCAATGACAACGAAACAAACAAAATCAATTGTTGAAACGATGCGTTTGAATATTGATTTTTTTGTTGTTATCGATTTTGATAAACACGATTTTGATATTGATTTGAATTCTGAAATTGATTAAAAAAATTTTGAAAATCAATCGACACGAATGCTTGTTGAAATTCAAATTGATAAAAACGTTAATAATTATCGAATTGATAATTGCGATTTCGATTGACATTTAACATGTCACGTTGTTGAAATCGTTCACGTTTTTGTTTGTTTTTATTTTTTTGTGATTCATTACGTCGTGACGAACTGAATTGATTAACGACAAATTTTCATCATGAATTTTTTTTATTATTTAATTTACGAAAAAATCACTCATTCTAATGACGTGAATGAATTTCGTAACATACAATTGAAAATTTGAATCGAAATCGTTTCAAATTTGCAATAATTGATTGAACAACGATAATTCGATCGATTTGTTTAATCGAATGACGAATTGAATATAATCACGAAATAATCGTTGATTGAACGCGTTTTGCATAATGTATCGTTTTGTGACAAACGTTTTCATAATTTTGAATGTTGATTTTCGAAATTCTGTCATCAACGCGTTTTTTCATTCAATTAATTCGATATTCATTGTTAACAAACGTTTTTTCATGTTTGTCAACAACGAAATATGTCAAATCAAAACATTTTTCTTTAAACATCGATACAAATTATCACGAATCAATTCGACATTTTGTGTGTTGACGAAATTTTTAATTCGATTGACGAAAACGTGCACGTCACGAAAAATCGTGCTTTCATTGATATTTTTTAATAACGAGCCGATTGACGTTGATTTGTCATCGTGATTGAAATCAAAAAATTTTAATTTTTTGATTACAAAACGATTGAAATCGTCAACAATATTGTCGTCAACGAAATCGATTGATTTTGACGATTTTGATTGTTTTGATTGTTTTGACTGTTTTGTTGATTCAACGAATTCAATCACATTTTGCTGATCGTTGATCATTTGTTGCATTTTATCAAACATTGTGTTTATCATGTTTTGCATCGAATTGTCAATTGTTGTTTGCACAACGAAATCGATAACGACATTGTCGATATTGTCATCAATATCAATCATATTGTTTGACGATGTTGATTTTATTAATTGTTCGTAAATGATTTTTTCGATCGACGTTTCGCGTGTTGTAATCGAATTGTTATTGATAAATTGATTATCATCGATTTGTTGACTATCGATAATAAAACGATAATTTGAATCAATGATGAATGAATAATTGAATGCTTTGACAAATGATCGAAAAATTGACGATTTCATCGACAAATTAACAATCGATTGATTTTTTTTTGATATAAAAATATCGTTGATTTGATAAAAACGTTTTGCGAAACGAAAAATTGAAAAAATCGACGATATTTGTTTTTCGAAAATAAGAAAATGTCGTTTTGACGTCGAATTATTGATTTTCGAATTTTCGATAAATGATGATCGACGATTAACGAAATTACGAAAAACAAACGTTTGTCGATAATTTTCGATGTTTTGATAAAATTGTAATATTGTTTTTCGAAAAATTGACGTGATAATAATTCATTCGAACGAATAAACGATTGATTTCGTTGACGTTTTGATATTTCGAATAATTGAAAATTTTGCAAATCGAAAATTGATGAAAACAAAAACAATTACGATTTGAATGATTTTTTGTGATAAAATTTTCGTCGACGAATGATCAATTAAAATGAATTCATGTATGTATCACGCAATGATGATTGTTTTTCGATTGATTGATTGAAATGAAATATGTGAAATTGAATTATTCGTGATAATTGACGTGTTAAATGAAATCAACTTGACTGTTTAATTGACGTTGTTTGTCATAAATCAAAATGTTACGACAAAAATGACAAGCGAAATTTGAATTTTTCTGAAAAATTGAAAACAATAAATATTCGAAATTAAAAACAAATGACAAACGATGAAAATTTGAATTGATCGAATCGTATTACAAATAATTTGAAATTCATTTTTTTGACAATATTCACTTTATTGATCACAATTTTCAATGCGATAAAAACAAATTTTCGATTTACGCATTGATAAAAAAACACGTCAAATTGAATGTCGAATTAATTCGATTAACAAGTTGAATTGTAATACGACGTGATTAAACGATTGTAAAAAATTAACTATCGATCGATTGCAAAAAATTTCGATTCGTGCTGATTTGAAAAAGAAATTGTCGAAATAAAATTGTTTGAATAAAAAAAAAATTGATTGAAATTTGCGAAAAATTTTTGCGTGTCGACGTCGACGTTGTTATTTGAATTGTTTTGTAAAATCGATGAAACGACGAACTCGTTTGTGTTTGATTTTTCGACAACGAAAAATCGAAATTGATAAACACGCACGTTATGATTCGAACGTTTTGTTAATTCATTCGATCGTGAATGATATGACATGAATAATTTGAAATGAAATAAAAAAACGATTTTCAACGATAATGAAATCGTTGTTGACGAATCGTTGACACAATGAACTGATTGTGACAGATTCAATTGTTTGATAAATTATTCAAATAGTCGACAATCAATGATGTCAAACGTATATTGAAAATCGTGACAACTATGATGTTATCATTTGTTATGTGTAAAAGATTTGCATTGTTTTTATGAATGATTTCTGATTTAAATACAGCAAATGTCAAAATCGATTAAATTTGCTTTTCGACTAATTTTGCTCAGTGATTAATTAATCATAACAATAAGCACGTAACATCATGTCGTCGAATTTGACGAATCAATTTACAAACGAATTTTCGTCGTTAACAAAACAAACGACGATTGCAAAACATATCGTGAAACGTTCAATCAAAATTTCATTTTTGTGAATGAAATCAATTTACGCGATTGTCAAAAAAAACGATGTTTTATATTACAAAAATCGATTATGAATGTTCGTCGATGTTTTTTTGCTTGTTGATTTTTTCAAAAAAATTCATAAATTTTCAACGTGAAATCATTTTGAATTTAATCGCATGAAAAAATTTTTACGTTGTAATTATTATTGATTCAATATGCGCAAAATCGTTCGTCGATACGTACGTAATTGTCACAATTGTTAACGAACGAAAATTTTCAAAAATCGCAAAAATGATTTATTCATTTTTTTGATTATATCATTGCAACGATAAATCGATATATCGATGAATTTCATTACGAAATTGTTTGATGTTTACAATCATAACGTCATTTGCACGATAATCGACAAATTTAACAAAAAACGTCATTATGCATTTTGCACAACAAAAAACGAAAACACGAATGTTGAAATCACAACGAAAATATTCATTCAATACGTTTTTCGTATTCACGATTGTTACGAACATGTTTGACAAATAGATTTAACAAATAAATAATTGATATGATATGTAATCGAACAACGAATTATGTTTTAATTTTACGTCGAAATTAATGTGATTTGAAATTTGACGTCGCACATTGTTTGCAATTTCAACATTTTGTATTTATTTGTTTTTGCAAATTTATTGTTTTCGTTTAATTAATCAATAATACGTTTATTCAAGCACGATTCATGATATTACAATAAATTTTCAATTTTTATCGCTCGTCGTGATACGCGAGCGTTCAAAAATAAAATTTCAAATCGATCAAATTTTTCGTGAAAGACAAACGACGAAAAATTCTTTTAACGAAACAAACGACGAAAATCGTGTAATTACAAATCGAATTTACACGCAAACGACGAAGTTTTCGACGATAAAAAACGACGAAACGACGACGATTTTTTATTTTTTTCGTATTTTTTCGAAATGATTCGCAATCATCATGAAACAATTTCATTCAATTCATTTCGTCAAAATTTGAATATCGACGAAATACAAAAAAACGTTGAACAAATGTTGAACGAAATTCACGAAATCGATGAAAAATTCACGATTCGTTACAAATTTCGTCAATTTTTTTTTATTTCAAACGTTGTGTCGAATTAAAACGACGATGTCACGCATTTTTTGAATATAAAAATTGTTCGTCAATTGAAATATTGAATTCAACATCATTTCGACGATTTTTTGAACGTGTTCAATGATTTACGCATCGATCGAAACAAATATTTGATTGTTTTAGAAAATTTTCACGAGTTCGTCAAATTGTTCAAAACTCAAAAAAAAAATTTATTCGATATCGATAATATTTTTGAACAAATACGCGACAAATTTAAAACGTTCGAAAAAAAGAAAAAACGAATGATGAATCAATTCGTTGACAAACGTATTGAATATGACGATTTGATCAAATTGAATAAAATTCGTCGTTTTGAACATGTTTTCAATTTCGATTCAAATAAAAATTCAAACAATATCGATGATGACGAGAAAAAATTTGTTGTTGACGACTCGATCGTTACAAATTTTATCAAATTTTCGAAAAAAAACGCACGAACAAACATTCGAATTTCGATAAATTCACGAACGATATGAATTTTGATTGATTCACGTGAAAAATCAACGTTCACGATAAATTCACGATCAACAATGATTGATACGAAATTGTTCGTTTCATGATCACGATAATAATTGATTGAATTGAAAAAAAAACAATTAAACATATTCAATTTCGTCGATATAACAATTTGAATTATTTCGAAAATGAAATAATGATAATCAATTTTCTCGAAAATATTTATGAAAATTCAAATTATTAACGCAACGTACGTCGAAAATATCGAAATTTGATTATATTCGATATTCAAATTTTTCAATTTTTTTATTCGAATTTTCATCGTTTGAATATTCAAATCAATTTCGATCAATTCACGTTGATGAAAAATTTAATTGACAAATTCATCATGTCGTTGAAACAAATTTTGAACAATTCGTTTCGTTATCATTTTATTTTGTTCGCGTGAAAAAATGACATTCAACAAATGTACAACGATTTGATCAACATTCGAAAAAAAAAATTCGAATTCGAATTCAAAAATCAATTTTAATGTTTTTCAAAACGATTTTTGTTGTTTCGATTGCAATTTCGTTTGTTAAATCAATTACGTCGACGTTTTTCGTCAAATTCAAAAACGATTATAAACATGATTCGATTATCGATCAATTGATTGTCACGAACAAATGTTTCACGTGTGAAAAATTCGATCACGATTGAAAATTTTGTTTCAACGTCAACAAATTTCAAAAACGTCAATGACATAAATTACAAATACATCAATTGAATTTTGATATCGATTCGAGCGAATTTAATTCGAAAAATTGACAATTCACGTCAAAAACGCGATTGATAAATGTTTAAAAATTTTTTTATTCACGATGATAATATGTTTGATTTTTTCATCAAACGATTTTTAATCATCATTTGTACGTTATCATTCAACGATAATAAACATAAATTAAAAATTTTAATAAACATTGATGCAATTGATTATGCGTTCATTGATAAAAAAATCGCGCAATTTGTATGCAACATGTTGAACATGAAATTCGTATTTTTATTGAAATCGAAATCATTGATTGAATTCGACGATCGTCATGTTTTTTTTATAATTCACGCGATATATTTCAAATTGACGATAAAATTACATTTCGAATTGATCGTTTTTTTGCTAATCATTGATTTCGATAATCATTCGATAATTTTAAAAAAATCGTAAATAAACAAATATAAAATTATATTGAACATGATTTACGATAAATTGATTTTTAAATCGTTCAAATGCAATCATTACGACAACATATTCAATCAAACGATGCAAATTCGTCGTTTAAAAATTTTCAAATCAAATCGTCGATGAAATATATTTAATTGACGTCGCGATACAAAATTATCGTCGAAAAATAATACAAAACACATAACGACGATAAAATTTCGATATATCATTTTGTTTCGTTTCAAAATCAAACTTTTATTTTTTATTGTTGAAAACGAATCAAATATAATCGACTCGAAATGTTTCGAATGTTCAATTCATTCAAAAATCGATATCGACGACGAATCGTCAACAATCGAATTCGATAATTCAAAAATTGATATTACGATTGTTACGAAAACGACATTCGTCAAAAAAAAACTGAAAAATCAACGTAATAAACGATGAAAAACGAAAAAACAACAATCAAAATTTTCGTTATTTTCAAAATTGAATTTTGACGATTCGATGAATATCGCAATAATTGATGCAATTTTTTTTTGTTTGTTGATCGATGTCAAAAATCGAAAACAAAAAATTCAATGTTTTTTCATTACGATCAATCAAATCGATTTCGCATTCAAAACATTACAAACGAATTTTGAATCATTAAAAATTGTCGTCATGATCAAAAAAATTCTGAAATATGAACAAATCAAATCGATATTTAAACGCATAATAAAAAAAATGTCAAAATATTTTCATCATTTATCAAAAATATTCGATTTTCAAAAAATTATCAAATTATTTTTTCATAAATCATACGATCATAAAATCGAATTTTTAAACGATAACAATTCTTTATTTCGCAATCGAATGTATTTTTTATTCGAATTCAAATTTAAAAAATTCAAAAAAAATTTGAAAAAAAATTTGCAAAAAAAATTTATCGTATTTAATCAAACGACATATATTTCATTTGTTTTATTTGCGATCAAATTTAACGATCAATTACGTTTGTGTGTGAATTATCGTCGATTCAATCACATTACGAAACGCAATCGATATTTCATTTTTTTGATTGAAAAAATTTTGATCAAAATTCAAAATTGCAAATATTTAATCAAATTGAATATTATATCAATTTTCAATAAATTTCGAATGAATGAAAAAAATAAAAAACTCATCACGTTCGTCATTTCTATGAAATCGTACAAATATCGAATATTATTTTTTGAATTAATCAACGATTTTGCAAATTGACAACACTACATGAATGATTTTTTGTTCAATTTTTTGAACGAATTTTGTCAAATTTATTTGAATGACATATTCATTTACAACAAATTCAAAAAAACATATCGTGCACGTTCGAACAATATTGAAAAACTCAAAAAATCGATTTAAAATGAATATCGAAAAATGAAAATTTTTCAAAAAAAAATTTTTTAAACGTTATATTTTCG